>VZTI01003104.1:41521-59832 GCA_013397865.1 Struthidea cinerea | reverse complement strand
CCCGGCGGTGCCGGTGGTTGTCCGGAGATCGCCCGGTGTCGAGCCGGAGCTGAAAAACCGTATGCTTCGGTGAAGGCTCCTTCGCAAGTCCCCGCTGAGCGCCGGTACCGGGAGCTTGGGACCGTAATGGTGTTAATTTGATTGTGCTGATGGGTGTTTTGCCGCGCCTGTGACATGTCGGGTTGTCCAGGGCTGTGTGAGGGCTCTGTGCTGCTCCTCCTGCGCTGGCTCCGGGGGGATTATCGCCGTGGGTGTCCTCCCGTGGGATGTCTTCGGGGTTTCTGTCCCGTGGGATGTCTCCGCAGGCCGGGCTCCTGCCTGTCCAGAGGCTCAACCTGACCGATTTCCCGGAGCAGCCCACAGCTCTGCCTGTGAGGCCCGAGGAACAGTGCAGGTGGGTGTAGCACCGTCATGTTTGGTTTCCCAGCCTGTTTTGCACCGGATCTCCTGTTGGTAGAGTGGCTGAAACCCGATTTTCATCCCGAGAGTTCACTCTTGGGAAGGGCAGTGCTAACGGTGCCGTTGGTTGTCTGTGAGGGCTCTGGGGGTCACTTGCGGCTGTGACAATTTCCCAGGCGTTTGATGTCAGGACGCGGTCTTTGTACCTGGACACTCACAAGGGCAGCAGTGATTCCGAACTTGTGGGCCAAAGGAAAGAACAATTACTCATCTGTGGGGAGTATTTTATAGATATATTTGCCTGTTTGCTTTATTTATTTTACAGTGGGTTGAATCTTGAAGACAACGGGGAAAAAAAACCCTTATTTCTTCTCTGCCTATAAAGCAGAAGACCAGCCTGTAAAAATATGCTAAACTGTCCGAGTCTAAAGTAGTTTCCTTCTGAAGTCATTCCACCGTCTGTTTCCCAGGTGGTTTAATAGCCAGGAACTTGAAAGCCTAAAAATTGTACTTACTTTTTTCTTTCTCTGAATAGTCAATTTGGTAGGGAGAACAGCATTCGTCTTTTAAAAATACTTGCTTTGAAATGCGTTTTTAATGTTACCTGGAGTAAGACTCAACCTGAAGCCATTTGGTCAGGATCTGTGCTGTGGTGATGCTGGCACACTTTGTAGCACTTAATAAAAAATGGGTGAGAGGATTGTCCTTTTCTGTGCGTCTTTTGGGAGGAGTTATTGTGTGGATGTTTTTTTAAAAAATAAGTAGATAGAGAAGGGTTTCTCTGTGGGTTTGATTATTTATCTTTTCCTTCCTTTGAGGCTTTTTGGGACTAGACAAGAAATAAATGGGACCAAATGGGATGAGGGCTCTGCTGTGGGACCAAGTCCCCTTCCTTTTCCTTCTGCCTCCTCCAGCAGTGGAATTGAACATCAAGAACAATTGCTGTAATAATGTCCAGGACTTTGGTTGGCTTGTGGTTTAGCCCCTTCTTAGCTACGCAAACGGCTTTTGAACTCTCTTCTGTCAGACTGTGTAGTAGTCAGAGGTAGAAATAATGACGTAGGAGGATCTCAGTCTGGGAAAGTTTATTAAATTTAAGGCTTGACTGTTTCCCTTGCTACCTATTTCCAAAGGACAGCACGCGGCAGGCAATGACTAACTTAAGGTTTGGGAGCACTCTGGGGATGTGAGTGATTATGGTCAAAGCTGCTCTGCTGAACTAGTGCTTCTTTGTTCCCAATTTCCCTTTCTTTTGTGTGCATCCCAACAAAACTGCTTATTTTATTGATCAGAACAAAATATTACTTGTTACTCAAGTGCCTGAGCCAGCCTTTGGGGGAAGGAGCCAAACTGTGTGTGCAGGGCTGCGTGGGGTAGTGAGGCTGCGCAGAGCTTGTGGCTGCGTTCAGTGATGTGACCCAAGCGAAGTCAGCAGTTCGGGCCCCTGTTCCCAGTTAGTTTTGTAGCAGGGATGGTGAAAAAGCAGGGACTTTTCAGCCTGAGTTTTGAATGCATTGATCTGGAATTGAATTCATGACCTTTGAAGAGCCGTTAAAAATGTTGGAAGTCTTGTACCTATTAAAATGGGATCTGTACATTAATTTTGCTCTCAAGAAGATTAGCTATTATCAGTGTTTATTTTAAAAATTAAATCTGAGGTTGTGCACATGTGTGCTGGCTCATGAAAAAGGCAGGAAAAAGCAGCCATAGGAAAAAGAGCTTTCCTTTACCTTTGTGGGAATTTAGACTGCTCCAATTAGTCTCAGCTTAGCAAAGGCTGTGGTTATTAAAAACAAATGCGTATCCTATTAGTCACCAATCTCTGGTAACTTTATGTACTTCAGATTTATCACAAACTCTGGTTAGATGGTCTGTGCTAGAGGGAGTCTTAATCTTAATTGCTCAAAAGTATATATTCTTTTTTCCAGATTAATAAACTAGTGTATTTACAATTCTGTCATAAACTTGATCTATTTATTTTCCCTTTCCTACCAGTGGTATATGGCGCTGGAATTTTAATTCTGACTTTGGCTTCTTTTGTACGAGGATCTCAACATACAGGGCAGGTGTTGGGGGTGGGATTGTGCTGTAATTCTGGATGTTGTAGACACGGGAAGCAGAGTGAGGGTGGTGATTGAGTTGATGGATGGGTAGTGTGGTGATGGATAACTCACACAGTGGCAGGGGGTGCTGGAGGAGAGAGAAAAACAGAAAAGACTGAAGGAGCAGGATTCAGAATATAAACAGGGCACTGCACGAGGCTTGTCTGTGTGCTAGAGCCATCTGAAGATGGCTGGTGCTGGTTATTGGTTCATGTCACTTCCAAGATGAAACCAGTGCATCTTTCCATCACCAGTGTGGCCCTTAGAGGCGTTGGAGAGTGACTTCATCAATTCTGGTGAGATGTGTTTAGGGAGTATTCAGACTCTCATGCTGTCATTTGGAACTTTTTTCTACTCTGTCATGACTTCTGAATTTGAACAGGCAATGCTGTGTGGTGACCTGTTACCAAATTTAGAAACTTTCCCAAGATATAATCACTTAGTCCAGGATGTTGAAGGTACCTTCTTGCTCAACTCCCATAGAAAATAAAAGCTTGTGACTTCTGTCTGCACGTGGGGCCCCCAGTCTTGGCATCTTTCTTCTGAAAGTGAAAATGCTCATTTAGTGCTCAAGATTGAGTATTAATAAGAAGCACTTGGAAACTCTAGGGTAGAATGCCCTTTGTTGAATTGGGATCTGGTTGCCTTCCTTTAACTTCTGAAAAATGCTGTCTTAGAAGCTCTGCTGCAATGTGAGGCAGCCTGGTGAAGGGAGCCTGTGAGTAACCAGGAGTAACCAACGGAGCGTGGGACCCCTGGAATTTTCTTCCAGTGACAGATGGAGTTAATGACCTGAGAGCTGTTTACATGGTTTATGCCCAAAACTGATACTTTTAAAATGCCAGAGCATGGGAGATGGCTAGAACCTGGAAAGGCTGTGCTTTCTCCAGCTGCAGAGTCATGGGAAGATAACTCCCTTCAGAAACAGTTGGAAGCCTCAGGGGTATTCCAGTCTGGTCTAGCTTGTGTGATGGATGTTCTTACTTTTGGTTGTGGTCAGGGCTTCGCTGTAGGATAGAGCCTGCTCCAGCCAGGAGATCCCTGTGCGAGATGGGTGACCTCGGCCTGTTCTTGGAAGGTCCCATGGAATTAGTGATGAAAAATTGTTTGTCTGGAAAATAAAGCTAACAAAATCCTAGCGTTAGAACTTGTAATAAAATCTTTTTTATCTGTCTGTTCTCATACCCTAAAAAATGGTTTAGGCAGTTTGCCAGGGAAGGCAGAGCGCTGTGAGGAGCTGCTTTAAGCTCTCCCGGGTAGGGAGTTGTGGTGGTGCCTTGCCACGATGTGCTGGCTGCCTGTTCCTGCCTCTGTTATGTTTTGCCTGTTCAGCTGTGCTAGCACAATTGTCTGTCTGTGCTGTCAGGCAGACGAGATGCTGGGGGACTGTCCGGAGCGTTTCAACAATCCCCCTGTGCAGCTCTCTGGAGCTGTCGCAGCAGAGAGCCAGGGTCCAGCAGCAGCCTGGGAATGTGCTCCAGGGGTGGGGTGGCAGCCAGCTGGAGCAGGGCGCTGCCAGAGCTGCATCCTCAAACAATGGCCTGAGCAGAGGAAAGCTGTAGTAGCACTAAAGGACAAGTATGATCCTTGGCCCTGGGAGAACACTGGTGAGCTCATTCTGGAAGTGTGCAATGAGAAGATTCTTGTGTAGTTGTTGGAGGGAAATTGGGAATGTTTTTTGCCCATGTCTGCTTTTCTGTAGGAAAAACAGACCATATGAATGAGGAAGATCAGCAAATCTCTACTTAGAACTGGAGCAGGAAATACTCCCAGGGTTAAAGAAGCTCACAGAGGCTGGCTGCCTTTCTTCCTTTTGCTTGAGCCAGGACACTTAAATTCCAAAGGGTATGTGATACAGTGTTTGCGAGAGGAAGGGAGAATGGCTCAGCTGTTTCAGCTTTGTTTCTCTCAGTTGTTTTCTTGCTCTCATCGATAAGCCAAAAAGTAGAGGGAACCTCCTGCTACAAGATGTACCTTTGTTTTCACAACTCCTTTCAGGAAAGCTGGGCTTTGTGTGCTGAAAATCTCTCTGCACTAACATTTTTCCGTTATCATGGCAACACCACGTGTGGAGGCAGAGGTTTCTAGCTCATCTCTTACTTCTCATGCAGTCTACTACAACTTGTTTTGCTGGATGAAGTTCTGCTTTGCTTTGTATCTTTTTTGTAGTATCAAATGTCTTCTGTTTTCCCCTTTCTGTGGTGAACATATTTATGAATTAAATTATTGAAATAAAACACCCCATATGACTCCAACAGGGACTGCAAATAATTGTTTACTTACCGTGTTTTTGGTCTTTTAATAAAAATAGAGTACACTTATACTGTACGAAGGCTTTTGACAGGTGGCCTGTTGCCATGTTCTTGCCTGTAGTTTTACTTAAAATGTGGGTTGCAGCCTTTCTGTGCCAAAGGTTGAGTGTGTGAGGGGCATCTCTTACCTCTGCCTGCTGCAGTGGTTGGGGCCTCCAAAGCACTGTTTGACTTTGACAGTCGCTGTAGCAATTTCTCATTTTCACCTCTGAGGACTGGGCAGCTGCTCACCACAAAACAGCTTGGGGCTCTTCTGGGGTTGGAGAAGTAAGCTGTGCATAGTGAAGTCTGAGGTGCTGTCCATGTAAGTCTCTCCTGTGTTATCTGGCTGTGCATTTCTGGTGGGTGTTGCCTGCCAGGCCGCACTGCTGCGTGGGGTCAGTGCTGGTACGAGGAATTAATTGTGAAAATAATGTCTCTCCTTTCAGTTGTGTTGATTGGAGACTCTGGAGTTGGGAAAAGTAATCTTCTGTCACGTTTCACGCGCAATGAGTTCAATCTGGAGAGTAAGAGCACCATTGGGGTGGAATTTGCTACCAGGAGCATCCAGGTGGATGGGAAGACGATAAAAGCACAGATCTGGGATACTGCAGGCCAGGAGCGATACCGCGCCATTACCTCAGCGTGAGTACTGTGTCTTTGCTCAGCAGAATTCTAGCAGAGATGCTGCAGATAAATGTATAGGTAGAGAATGAAACATATTTGGGACACGTGACAAAGTCATTATGACAAACTTCAATGTGGATCCAAGTCAAAAGATAGCAAATATTTTTGTATTCCCTGATTAATATAATGAAAGTAATTTTTAGATTCTCATGTTGCTATTATAGAAACAAATGACAGCTTAAATCAAAACTGGGGGAAATTCTGTTTGAATTTTGTGATTTGGTTTTTTATCTGTGCTGAATGTGCTGTGTTCATTATGTGGAGTGATCATCATTTCAGATGGAAGCTGGTTACTGTTGGTATCAAGTTTTGGTCTAGGCATGGTGGCTTACTGTAACACCCATGGCTTCTGGTCTCCATTGCCCCCTCAGTCTTGAGATTGAGGGTATTTTTAGGAAAATCTGCAGCCACAAGGTCCCTTGAAATCTCAATGACTTTGAATTAGTCACAGTCCTGAAGATTAGGTCCATGAGCACACACATTGAATAGCCAGGAAGTAGGAAGGCAACTATGATAGGGCTGACTGTGCAGCATTAGACACAATCCCTGGAGGTGAGAAGCTTTTTCACCTATGGCACCTTGTTAATCCACAGAGTGGCTTGAGGTTTACCTGTATCTATGCAGGCAAAAGTATCTGGCAGAGGACAAAAAGCAAACCCTTTGGTCACTGAGCATTTTCTGATCAGTGAGTTCATTTTTTGTTACATTGCAGATGTGTATCAGTTTTTAAAGGTAAAAACATGGTTCTGAGTCATGCACAGATTGAGCCATTAAACTCAAGGTAAGGGGAATTTTGTCAAGATGGGAGACAACCAGGAGAGCCTGGAGCCCAAAGGGGGCAGTCTATAGGGAAAGGAATGCAGAAGCAGCTGTAAGTGACAATTTCAAATTGCATCTTTTCTGGAACTGTTAGTGTGACTTTCAGAAATTTTTTTGTGACCCTTGTTCTTGCTTTAAAAACTGCTAGTCCAGTCTAGGTCAACAACAACAGGTTTTACTGCTGGGAACTAGTGCAGCTGCAGTCCTGTGATCCTGCCTCTCCTTTGTGCTGGCACTGAGTCCTGCTTGACACATCACTCAGCCAGTTCAGCCTGCTCAGCCAGCGGAACGCCAGACATCAGGGAAAAGGGGATGTTTTCTGCTGACTTGGTGCCCTGACTCAGTTCAACAACATGTCAGACAGGTGCTGGCAGAAGTGAGGAGAAATGGTAGGATTGTGTGGAAGAGAGATATGAATGTTACAGGATTGCTGATACAGATTGACTTGTGCTGAGCTGAGCCCTTGGCTTGTGTTGAAATGGGCCCAAACCTGCCCTGAGGGGGCAAACTCTGTTCCTGGATTAGAGGTTTGTGGATAGTGACAATATAGCCCGGAGTCCCCTCTTTAATTTGTAAGAGGGACAGGAGATATTTGAAGGATCAGGGACAAATACTGACATTTTATTAAGGGCTGTTTTCCTAGTAGAAAGTTAGGTTGTAACTTCACAAAAACCTACCAGCTGTACCGATTCTGGAACGATGAGTTTTCCTGCACACAGTTGGAGCGGACAGGACATTTTTAGTCCTGGTTTCTGCAGGCTCTCCAGCATTTTGGTACACCCACTGGATTTTTTTAAAAATGCCATTAGAAAAAAAAACCCTGCATTTGGAACTTGGCTTTAGGCTTCAAAACCCCTCCAACAACAGTATTTGCATCAGCACAACTTTTTCTGACATGGAAAGCATTACAGAAGAGCTGGATGGCCTGTTTGTTGGTGTGGCTGGGACAGAGCTCTCGCTGAAGGGCTGTGCCTCGTGGTTTCAGATATTACCGCGGTGCTGTTGGGGCTCTGCTCGTCTATGACATTGCCAAACACCTCACCTACGAGAACGTGGAGCGCTGGCTGAAGGAGCTGCGAGACCACGCCGACAACAACATCGTGATCATGCTGGTGGGTAACAAGAGCGACCTGCGCCACCTCCGGGCCGTGCCCACCGACGAGGCCAGGGCCTTCGCAGGTTTGTACTCGGCCTGGGTGGGCTGGGGCTTCAGGGGCCTGGGGGATGGTGCCTGCTGTGATCACGCTGTTTGGTCCAGGGCTGAACTCTCACCTCAAGTTTTAGTTTGGACCCTAAAAAAGGCATTTAAGATGTTTTGTTGGTTTTTTTTGTTTTTTTGGTTTTTTTTAATTAAAATATCTTATTAACTAGCATGTGTGGTTGGTTTGGTTTTTTTGGAGAATTTATTTGTCATTTTTAGTTTGTGGTTTTCTGTTGTTTTTTAAATCTAGTGGTAGTACATGTTTTTGAAACACTGTCCTTGAGCTGCCTGATAGCTGAAGATTAAACACTTCCTCTAACAAGGCTAGAAACAGTAAGCAACATTTAGGAGAGAAAATGTCACAATAAAAATATAAAATATCACAACACAAAATGTCCGTCCTTCCTTCCTGGAGACCCGATTCTGCTGAGTAGATACTGATGTGGACAGCTACAAATGAATGCTGAATCTTCTCTTCGATGGGGTCGTTGCTGCTCTAAAGCACTGATGCATACAGTAGTGTCATCTAGTCTCACTTAAATGCAGCGATCATCAGACTTGAAAATTATCATTTGTTGGGAGAAGTCAAGTGGGTTATGTAAGATGCTGCTACTGCATTCCTTCTCTCTTCCTTACCTGGCAGAGCACTGGTCAGATACTCTTTTGCCCTGAAAGTCCTGGGGACATTCAGCTTTTGTGTGGCTGTCAAGCTTGGAGGTGGAATGTAAATGTACAACCTTTAAAGTACCTCTAGAAATATTACCAAGGCTTGCTTAAACACGCTTTCTGAAGTTTGCTGGTAAGCGAGTACCTTGAGGGTAATAAAGCCACTTTAAATTTTCAGATGAATGAGAAGTGACATTTATCTAAGAGAAGCAAAACAAGTTGGTGGGTGCCCCACATAGTCTATTACTTTGGTCACTTGGTTCAGCTTCTTTACTTTTTGACCCTGACTTCCTCCTAAGGCTGTTTTAAATTTCTAGTGATGGTCTAATTGTTGGTGTTTAAGCTTCATGACTGAAATTTGCCTGTTCCTGGGCAGGTGATACAGAACCATTCTAGGTATGACATTTAAGTGTTAATCTCTTTCTTTTTTAATAAAAAAATTCTTTTGCATTGTAAGAGGAAAGAAGAAAATAGACTGTGTTCCAGGGGGTCATTGTTATTTGGAAGCGGGGTCTGATTAGGAAAGTGTAGGTCTGTTGATCTTTTTGGAGTTGCAGAGGAGAATTGTGTCTCTGTAGCAGCTGACGTGTTTTTGCTGGGACTCTTGCTTAAGGTACCTCTGGGTGTGATCTGTAGCCAGAAGAGAATGATATTTTGTGTTGTTTGACTGAGCTAGGGCTGCAGTGGGGAAAATGTTCTTGTACTTTGGGCAAAGGAGATGTTGCTGAACTGCAGCACCAACGTGTTCCTTGTGTAACAGGGAAAAGAAAAAAAATGACTGTGCCCTGGCTGGTTTGGCCTAAAATAAAAGATAAAAACCTCAAAGTAAATGTGAAATGAAGTGTTATTAAAGTTTTTAACTGGACTACTTCTTATTTATTACAGAAAAAAATAACTTATCTTTTATTGAAACATCTGCTCTGGATTCAACAAATGTAGAAGAAGCCTTCAAGAACATCCTTACAGGTATGGTTTTTATGGATTCGGAGGAGCTGCTGAGGTGGTGGATCTTCTTCATGGGCATGTTTTGCAGTTATCTGGAATGTTTTGGAAATGAGTGTTGGGAGTGATGGTTAGTTTGCAAGCTTTCTAATCTCACCTTTGTGTTCTGCCCCCCACCCCATACCCCCCTTTTTGTCCCAGAAGGTCTCTGTCTCCTGGAGGTTCCTATCTCCTGATGTTCCATACGTTCAAGCTATTGCAATAGCACTGTTGTAAAGGAACTAGTAATTGTACTTCTGTGCCTGCACAAAATGTTGGCAGCAAAGTCCCAGCCATGCTGGGAAGTTAAATGTTCTAGTATCTTCTCTTGCACCAAAGTAGACCGGTACCATTTTCAGACTACTGACATCTTATTCTCAGCTGATAGCAAGGGTTGTAGGTGACTGTGCACCAACAACATCTTCTGCAGAGAAGGACCTGGGGATCCTGGTGGATGACAAGTTGACAGTGAGCTGGCAGTGTGCTGCCCTGGGGGCCAGGAGGGACAGTGGGATCCTGGGGGCATCAGGAAGAGTGTGGCCAGCAGGTCAGGGAGTGATCCTGCCCCTTGGCCCTGGTGAGACGCAGCTGGGATGCTGTGTCCATTTCTGGGCTCCTCAGGACAAGAGAGACAAGGCGCTACTGGAGAGGGTTCAGCAGAAGCCACAAAGATGATTGGGGCACAGGAGCATCTTTGTGATGAGGAGGAGAGGAGGAGCTGGGCCTGGTTAGTCCAGAGAAGAGAAGACAGAGGGGATCTCACCAGTCCGTACAAGTATCTCCAGGGAGTGTCAGAGGATGGTGCCAGACTCTGTTCAGTGGTGCCCAGCAAAAGGACAAGGAGCAAATAAACTAAAACACAACAAGGTTCACTTCAACATGAGGAAGAAATTCTTTCAGTGTGGCAGAACCCTGGAACAGCTGCCCAGGGAGGATGTGGAGTCTCCCTCTCTGGACACATTCCAAACCCACCTGGACATGTTCCTGTGTCACCTGCTCCAGGTGACCCTGCCTTGGCAGGGAGTTGAACTGGATGATCTCCAGAGGTCCCTTCCAACCCCAGCTATTCTGTGATGCTGTGAAGTTGATGTTTCAAAGCAGTATCCTACTCCTAAAATGAAGTAATTGGTAATTGGCAAAGAACCCTTAAAAATCCTATCTAAATAGGAAGAGGGTAATCAGTCAGGTATTGGATTTCTGCTCTACTTCTGGCTACCCCAAGAGATCTGAGTCTTGTCCTATAGAGGGGACAATTTATCAGTTCCTTTTGTTCTGGCTCTTGAAAAGCTCTTCGTGGTCCATACTGTGAACATGAAGAGTTGCCGAGATCCAGTTCCTTACTACAGCTGAATTTGAGGCCAGTTAACTGTCTCTGTGGTCTCATTCCTGTACACTGTTTTGTGAAGTTGTGCCTGATCTGCATGTCCCACAACATGTCAAGATAGATGAGCATTTGCTGAGCTTTCTTGTGACCAGATACTGATTTCAGTTAAATGAGAATGAGCCTTTGTTGTGGTCCTACTTGATTATTGGGCAGTGTCTGATCTGTGTTGCTTACTGGATGCTGACTAAAGAACTGGCTTTGTATTACTGTTTCTTGATTATGTATCAGTGTGAGTCCCTTACTGGGAAAAAAGCTGAGCATTAATAGGGTTAATTGTCAAGGCAGACTCTTTTGGGTTCCTTTTGCAGTGGTGTGCAGGGAAGCACTACAAAGCCTTGGGATCACTCAGTCTGGTGCTGGCCAGCTCTGTTGGTAACAGAAATGTAATGCAATTAGAGGAAGATCACAAAATGCCAGAACCATTTGGGTTGGAAGGGGCCTTAAAGATCATCTCATTACACCTCCTGCCATGGGCAGGGACACCTTCCACCCGACCAGGTTGCTCCAAGCCCCGTCCAGCCTGGCCTTGGACACTTCCAGGGATCCAGGGGCAGCCACAGCTGCTCTGGGCAACCTGTGTCAGGGCCTCACTACCCTCCCAGCCAAGAATTTCTTCCCAATATCCCATCTAACCCTGCCCTCTGGCAGTGGAAGCCATTCCCCCTTGTCCTGTCCCTCTAGGCCCTTGACCAAAGTCCCTCTCCAGCTTTCTTGGGGGACTGTAGATGTTGGAAGTCTGCAGTAAGGTCTCCCAGGAGCCTTTTCTTCTCCAGACTGAGCAACCCCAATTCTGACTCCAAGGTGCCCAAGAAGAAGCAGGCAGGAGAAAAAGGGCAGCCAAGCTGCCTCTATAGCTAAAAAGCCTGACAGATAAGGAATGGAGGGTATTTGCTGCCCAGCAGATTTGTGTTATTAGAGCTACTGGTGAAGCAACTGGAGCGTGAGGTGGAGCCGACTACCCAGAGCTGGAGCTGGGCTGGTCTTACACCCTGTAGCAGATTCACGGCTGAGCTGGGATACTTGGCTGGATCTGAAACTTCCCTGGCACTTTGAAACAGTATTTGTGGTTTTAGTGCTCTGAGTGTAGTTCAGCAGTCACCATCCATCCTGTCTTCCCTTGCAGTGTTCCCTCTCAGGTCCCTGAGACTGACCCTGGTTAGAGAGGGCCCTGAGGCCACTCTAGGAGAGCCACAGTGTGGTAACAACTCAAGCTAAGGTCAGGCCTGGGCAAACTGAACTCAAACCCCTCTCTCTCAGCAGCATCCTGGGCTCCCAAAAGTGTTGAGATTGTCCAGTTCAGATAGCATAGGCATATAGATAATAAGACTGATTAGTCCTGAAAAGGCTATTCCCAAAGTGATTACACTTGGGGGAGAATCATCCTTCTAAGAGAGGAGAAGGAACCTAGGAAAATGTGCTGTGTAGAGTAGTGAATTGGGAACCACCACAGGGGACTTGGTGGAGGGAAGAGAGTGGGAACAGTAGGACAGGAGTTTCCTTACTGGCCACTTGTTTGAGGGATCGCTAAAGACCAGAAGAAAAAAAAAATCCACAAAACACCCCAAAAGAGATGCTACCCCAAAGCAAAGGGGGCTTGGCAATGACTCAACTGCTCAAATTCAAATACAGTACTGAGCAGAAAAGAAAGAGGATGTGACAGCCTCTGAACAACCCTCCTCATCCCTTTCCGCAAAGATCTGTAGGTAGCCAGTGGCAACAAGATTGGCCTTGAGTTAAAGGTTTCCATTTTAAATGACATAAATATGTGCAGATTCTGAAAAAAAAAAAAAAAAGGAAGCCTAACAAAAACCCCCCATAAATGAGCCCTGCACAGTTCCCTGTGATTTTTAATTCTTAATGAAGGCTTTGGGTGTTGCTGGTTTGGGGTTGTGGCTGTATGAATGTGACCATAATATTTACCACAGACTTCCAGGGAAGTACTTGCCCTTTTCCTGTTTCACAATGGAGGGAAGTTGGAACAAGGGCTTATAGTCAGTGAAATAAATAACTTAAAAACCTTTCTACTTACGATACTTCTACTAACTATGCAGTTGAAACAGTTTGTTTCTGAATGCTTTTAAGCTGGCAGTCTCTCTTCAGTGGTTACAGCTTTGTGGATCCGTGTGCTTTCAAGCATAAGTTAGTTTGGGTCAAATCAGTTCATTTGGAGAAGGATGGGGCTTTATGGACCCATGTGGCTTTTTACTGTCATAGGTAGGAAAACTGATGTGTTGCAGAGAGGAGCATTGCTGTTACTTGGCAGTAGCAGGTTGCCAGGAGCAGAGGTGGGGATCAGGTAACTTGCTGCTGTGAAGGACGTTTCCCAGCGTATCCTGGTGATTGGTGTTTCTAGAGTATGCTGCCCACTTTTCTTTAATCACAAAGAAGATGATTCCCTGTTTTAGAAATGAGCATTCCTGCTCCTTTCCCATTTAAAAACCCTTTTAATAATCCCCATTTTCATGGAGTCATTGAAAAAGAACGGGATAGGAAATGCTGTTGCGGAAGACAGGGAGGACTCTTGTCTTAATAACTTTTCCAGACAGAGCTGGCGTATTCATTCCGGAACTGGAACGCCCGCCAGATGTTACATGCCACATTTGCTTAGCCTAGATTCCCTTTCAGAGCCCTCAAGTTAAATCTTCTCATTCTTCGGTTTCTGGCATGTTCTTGGACAGTTTGCTCAGCACTGTGCCCCGTGGCAGGCCGTGCCCCCGGGGCTCTGACCCGTGTGCTCTCCTTGCAGAAATCTACCGCATCGTGTCGCAGAAGCAGATCGCCGACCGGTCTGCGCACGATGAGTCTCCTGGCAACAACGTCGTCGACATCAGCGTCCCACCAACCACCGATGGACAGAAATCCAACAAACTCCAGTGCTGTCAGAACCTGTGACCTTCTCTCGATGACTCTTGTGCCCTCCACTTCGTCTGTGCTTCATTTAGAAACTTGTGTGCACTTCCTATCTCCTGTGATTCAGTGACTCCCTCCTCCCTCTCCTTTACTCCAGTCCCAAATCTCCCCTCTCATATTAGAGCTTTAATTGTAGGGCTAACATCCCCCTGCCTCTGAAACCCCTTCCATGTGGTGACTTCTGGGCTTGAAATGTAGTCACTGATTTGATAGACATGTTTGTGTTGGAATATCTGCTGCTGGATATTATCCCATGAAACACTCTTCTCAAATGGGTTTGTTCTGGTTTTGTTAGGTTTTTTTTTTTAATTTGGTTTTGTTGTTGTTTTTGTTTTCTGGGAGGGGAACAATGGGGCTTGACTCTATCAGTTGAAGAAATAACTACATTTAGGTGACAAGGTTTTTTCCTCCCATAGTCAGATATCTCTTTTTCTTGTGTTTCTGTAAACATGGGGGAGAAATTAAACTAGCTGTCCTGCCAAATGCTCTGTTTTCTGTCCTGATGAAGTCTCACAGTGAGGATTTTAGTGGCTGCACACACATAAGAAAGCTGTTGAAAATAACATTACTTATTCTGTAATTACCCCTAATACAGTTAGTCTGGCTGTGTAGTTTACTGTTTCCTGCTTGGGAAATCATTCTCTATTCTTGTTTTATTTGGGAACAATGAAATATGTCTGCATTGCTTTTTCTGCCACCATGAATGCCTGTGCAGGCTTTATGAAGTGGCTTAATATTTATTCATAGCTTATGTTAATCAGTTAACATTATTGTACAGTAAGTGCCAGCGTATTGATTTCAGAAACCTTTTGCAACCTGTACAAGTAGGCTTCTTTTGTACTGTAGGTCAGTGTCTGAAAGCAGGATCTGCTCTAGTTCCAGGGTTGGTTTTTTTTTGCATGCTGCTTTTTCTCTAGATCTCTCCTGCCCCTGTCTGAGTGAAGCAATATTTTCATGTCACATATATACCTGCACTTGTAAGGGTTTTGGTTGTTGTAGAGAAACACAATACTTTATACATTTTGTAAAACTTCTGCAGATCCATAGCATCTGGAACTTTCTCTTCATGATCTTTCACTGTTGACCTCTACTAAAATGCGTAATATTAGGATTTCACATAATAACTACTAACGTTATTTTCCTCTTACCGTTTTACTGAACTGCAGACTGTAATTCTTAAATGATTGTACTTCACTGATGTAACAGATTTGTCATCAGCAGGGCTAACTACTCTAATTCTTCGTTGTGCTGAATGAGAAGAATGTTACCACAACTTTGTGTAGTCAGTCTCTTGCTTGCTTGTGCAAATCTCTGATGGCTTTTCATCACTCACTAGCTCTTGCACACTTGTATCCCCTCGGGTATCCACTGAATGTTCTGATGGCTAATTCTGGGTGGAACGGTCTAAAGGAAGAGCTGGAGACCATCTGCTGCTCCCTGAAGGCTTTTGGAGCCATTTGCAGTGAGTTTTTGCTCTGTATTCTGAGCCTGTACCTCACTGGATGAATCCCAGCTGCATATTAGTGAGTTGATTTTTCTTTACTGATACAAAGCAAATATGAAACTGTGAATTGTGCTTGAAGGGGAAATCTGACATTCCAGTCTCAACTGTTCTGTCTGGTTACGTAATAAAATTAAGGGCAGTTAACTCTGATGGCTTTTCTTTTATAAGATTTCCAGACCAATGCCTTTAATTTTGTACTGTATGCACTGAGAGGGCTCCAGCTCACAGCGCAGGATGCACGTGGTGCCTGGCACTTCCACTCTTCAGCTTTGTTTAGAGGATGCATTCAAGGTGAAGGAGTGCATGCTTGCAGGCTGATGCCATTGAATGAGGGTGTGAATTCCTCTTTAGGCATCACAGGGCTCTGTCCTAAGGGTGTTCCAGTTCAGGAAGCACTTTCAACACTTGGTATTTACTTCACTAGCATTCTCTTGAGAGAAGGTGCGAACTGGGATGTCTCCTTTTTGGTGGTCCAAGACCAGAACGTAACGTGCTCAGTGTTTAGGCAGTAACATGCAGTCAGTGTTTAGACAGCTGGCAGTGAGAGAATGGAAAATTTTGAAATACTGAAAATATTTGATTTGAGAACAAGTGGACACTAGTGGAGCTGGGCTCCTTAATTTTTGAACAAACTTTATATAAAGAAATTAGTTGGATAGCATGAGGAGGAATTGTACTGTTAAGAAGACTTATTAGTTCAGGGTGATGTATTAACATGCTTACTCTGCAAGTCCTGTTCTTAATGTGAAGTTTTGGAATCAGTCTAGCCTGGTGTAAGAAGCCAAGAAGCAGTTTAGTCACTTGCTTGTCTCTTAAGAGATTTTCTTTAGTCTTTGACTTTGTGGAAGGCTCTAAACTTCGCTGCAGAGTGAAAGCTCAGTGTCTAGGGCTTAACTGCTGTTAAATTTATGGGCATTGAAGAGCTCTTGAACAACTCCATTCTCCAAAGCCCCCTCAGCGCAGGTGGACCTTGGACCATTCTATTGTGTTTGAGATCTGTTGCGTGACAGGGAAAGGCCTCCTGCCCTTTGCTGGGGGCACCCAGGATGTGGGAGTTGTGTGTGTGCACATGTGCACCCATGTAGCTCCTGTGAGCACTGGGATCTGAGAGGGGTTTATCTGCTGTGGTCCCTCAGTATGAGACGAGGCTCTTCCCCAGGCAGAGCCACAGCCCTTCTGTGGGTCTGAGGTGCTCCTGCCCAGACTAAGCACAGGGCTGTTTGTGACAACAGAAAAAGGACAGCGACCAGTTCTGCCAGATTAAGCCATCTTCCTGTGCATAGACCAGGGAAAATGCTTCTGGCCTGGGGTTCCTGGTGTCCTGATGAAGCATTGTGCACTCCTTAGAAACTGCATCCGCAACCCAGCCCACTGTTGTGCTGGAATTGCTGAGGGGAAGACTTGGAGGAATCCTGAGGAAGCTGGAAATGCTGAAGAGCTGTCTGACGTTCAGAGAAGCTCTCCAGTAACCCAGACTCCTTAAGCATGCCTTCCTGATGTGGAAATTACAGACTGCATGTAACCTCAACTGGACTGCTTCATCCCACAGCTTTGCTGGCTGTGTGTCTCTCAGTATTACTGTCAGGAAAAAAGAAAAGGTTCCAGCTCTCTTCCATCTGTCCCAAGGGATTTGAGGGCTGAATTTGGCTTTTGTAAAACTCCCGATAACAGGAAAGCTGGCTGTGAAAGAAGGAATGTGTGCTCTGCTTGCTTTACTTGGATGTTGAGGTTGACTTTCCTTTAACTATTGAAAACACTACAAAGTCCTGAGTGCTGCCACCTGTGTCAGTAACACAACCATCAGTCAGAGGCTCCTGCTGATGTCTAGAACAGGTCCTTTCATGCAGAATTAGGCAGGAGTCTGTTGTGCTGCCTCTCCTCTTAGTGATGGGGAGAGTGAAGGCCAAAATTCATACGTAAAAGTGACTTGGTCCTGAGCACACCAACAGCTAATTGGTAAAATAAATTCCTGGGGTAGACCAGATCAATCCAATCTCTTTTCCTGCAGAGTTAGTGCTTACAGACAGGTGAGTTAGTATGGGATCTTCACTGGAGCCTGCACAGAACAAGGAAGTTTGGTTTGTAGGAAAGTTTTAAAGATCCATACTTGTATAAATGTAAAAATCCAGTTGATGGGTGACTGCTTGCTACTTTGTTGAAAAGATTTCAGTGTGTGCTGTAGAGGCCATCAAGATTTGGTAGAAGAAAGGCAGTTTGGTGCCTTCTTGCCCCTGTGGCAGGTTTAGGGGCAGTAGAAAGATGATGGATCCCAGAGATGCCCCCATTTGGGTGCTGTTCTGTGACCCCCTGGTGACCAAGGGCTCTTGTGTGAGCACAGAGCTCTTGCCTGGGTGTGGTAGGGGTTGGGCTGTGCCTTTATTTGAATCAGTCACTTAACAAAAACTGTTAGAAAAATGTACAGGAGGTACTTTTGCTCGGTGGTGCTTTGATCCCTGCATGCTGTACTGCTCCAGAAGGTGTGGGTGGGATCTGTTTCTGGCTGTCTTACCAAGGCTTGGTGATCGTTTCCCTTCCAAGCATGAAGGAAGAACTTGCTTAGAAGTTCTGGACTCTGTGGAAGAAAAGAAGATCCCAGTGAAGCGGTTCAGTCACTTAGGGAAGATGTTTTCCTCCATAAAAAACTAGAACAAACAGTGTTAAAAGTAGGGGCCTGAATTTCAGCTAAGGAAAATCAGACAACTGGAGGTGAAGACTAACTGTCCTTCAAGTAAAACACAGTAAGTGGGGGCTGAAGGGTAGATTCTTTTGACTTGCAGACTTTTAAATGTAGTTGGGATGGTGATTTATGGAATGTTTCCATGGAATTAGTATCTCCAGGGCTGCACTGTTTCAATAAATAACAGCAATTCCTATTTTACACTGGTCAGATAATGCATGGTAGTGTTGACTATCAGGCTTTGTAGGCTATAAATAGTACTGGGCTTTTATGCAACCCAGAAGAGAGGTTCCTTTCATTTACTTTTATTCCTGGTTCCTGTGTTAAGTGCAATTCACTTTGTAAATAAACACATCACTCGATTTTTGTGCATGGTTATGATGTATTGTGGATATAAAGATTGCCAAATCATATTGTGTGTGTCAAATTCTGTTCCAGACACAACTGTAGAAGAAGGTGGGGACAGCTCCCGAGCCCGAGCGCAGGGTGGGCCGGGGGTGCGTGCCCCTGCCAGCGTCCCGGGGAGCGGCAGGACGGGGTACCCGCTGCCCCCGAGGCTGTTCCACCGCCCCAGGGTGCCGCGTTGAGCGGGGGAGCGCGTCCCGGCGTCCCGGTGTCCCCGTGTCCCGCTGTCCCCGCTGTCCCCGCTGTCCCCGGTGTCCCGCTGTCCCCGTGTCCCGGTGTCCCGCT
>VZTI01003104.1:8484-40942 GCA_013397865.1 Struthidea cinerea | reverse complement strand
GGGGGCCCGGCAGCCCTGACAGCCCTCCCGGTGTCCCCGGGAGGGGTGTCCCTGTTGCGTGGCGCCGCGCTGCAGGTCTTGGGGCCGCTCCGCTGCCGCCGGCCCCGCTGCCCTCACGGGCCCTGTGGGAGACGCTGCCGCCGGTACGGGCTGCGCTGTGTTCGCTGTGCGGGGCCCCCGCGCCTGAGCCGCGGCCCTTCCCGGCTGGGCGGGCCTGGGCCGGGCCGGGCTGGGCTGGGCTGGGCTGGCACCGTCCCCCGGGAGCGCCGGGGCTGTCGCGTACAGACACAGCAGGGACAGAAGTGCCGGAGGTTTGAGAAGCGGCGTTTGTTTGTTCGTTAGATTGTTCTTCCCTGGGTATAAGCAGTTATTAGAAAAAGTTTCCTTTGCCAGTGGGCTCCCGTGCCTGTTTTTTCACGCGTCTGGGAGCGTTCTGATGCCTGTTTGTGCCCCCTTAAGCGTTGTGTGCACGGACACACTGCCTTATAGCGCTTGGTGCAGAGATTTGCCAAGAGAATGAGCTCGGTGTCACAAAACAGCTGAAGAGGTTGCTGCAGTCCTGTGTTGGAGCAGCAGCTGCTTTCCTCCGTGGTGTAAGCTTAGAGTTTGCGATGGACTTTTCATAAACTGGCAATCTTTAAGTCTCTCTATCTCATTTAAACGCAGGTTTCTTGAGCCAGCTGTCTGTGACAGAGGCCAGAACTGCTGGTTTGTGGGATTGATCCAAGGGACAAGCCTATGGCTCGTGTACAGGAACGTGATTGTGACATGGGAGGTGTTTTTGTTGCAGTCTCAAACACTTGCTCTTGTTATATGTTCTAGATCTGGTGGGGGGACCAAGATTACAAACTGCAAAGCCATGCAATGGCCTTGGAGGCTTCTGGAGTGTGCAATTGCTTGCACTTAGTGCCCAGAGAAATGGTGCCACCCAGGCGTGGGGTGACACATCTGCACTGCGTGGTGCTGCTGAACCAAGGAGAGTTTAGGTTGTTATTCTCTTGGAGGAAGCTGTGCAGAGCTCGAATTTTGCAGGCAGGCTGGTGGGGTGTTGCTCATGTTGGGGGTGATGATGGTGAACTGGAAGTGTCAGGGTTATCCCAAGCAGCTCTGGCTTTTTATCCGGCTTGTTTGTATTCAGTGCACTGTCCCTGCCCTGATGTGTGTGATGAAGATCTGTCAGTGAGGATGTGCTTCTCATCCCACCCTGTGCCCTTTATTTGCTTATCCCTAAGGGACTGTTTCTGTCCCTCTCTTAACTCTCTCTATTACCAGCCCTTCATTCTCCGTGGCACTCTCATTCTCTTGCTCCACTCTCCTTCCAACAAGCATTTATCTCTGTGTCTTTCCCTTCTGATGCAGTTTCGAGCACTTTCTTGACCTTTTTCCTGGTTCTTGTTGAGAATGCCTGTGATGTCACTGTGGTCGGCCAGCTGCATTGGCTGTGGCCTGTCCTCTTTGTCGCCCTGCTCGTGGGGACATAAAACCCTGCTTGGCTGCCGCTCACACGTGCGCACTGTAATCCTTTGAACAGCTGGACATTAGTCTTGGCTTTCCAAGGCTACAGTGTTGGAATACTTTTCTGCATCTCCAAAGGATTCTGCAGGGGAGTGTTTGGAGGCTGGAAGTGCCCTGGTTTTTCAGGTGTATTTGAAGCTGTGATGGTGTGTCACCTTTCAGAAACAGAGGCTCGAAGGGAAGGGAGCTGGGACTGGAAAATCCCTTTGTCATGTGCACTGTGGCAGTGAATTTAATAATTCCAGTTGAGGACAGAAGGTCTAACTACCCCCAAGTGCGTGCTGGGGAGTGTTGCAGGCAGCCTGCATCAGTAGGGAAGTCTTAGCTTTGCCGAGAGCAGACCGGGTGGCACAGGGAACGGCCAAGTGTGAGCCTAAGGTGTATTTCATGGACATTCTTTACCAGCTGTGAAGCTGGGGGGGGGCTGTGTGTGGTTAGCTGATCAGCACCACTGCCTAAGTGGAAAAAGAAAATGGCATTGGAACTAATGTTCCTTGTTTTGGATGTGTTTGACTGCTCTTTTTTGCTGTGGATTGCACAGAGGCTGCAGGGTGAGATCACCCTGTGCTGGACGCCAAGGGGACCATGCAGATGAGCAGAACTACAATGTACTGACTGTGAGCAGCTTCCGACAGAGTTCTTGTCTTCATGGATGCTGGGAGAGGGCCTTTCCTCTTCTAGGTGAATGATGCTGGCCCACATCAAGCAAGTGTAGGACACGATGTTTCCCTGGGAGGAAGTAAGTACTGTTTTCTTGAAACAGCATGACCAAAATCAAGTCAAAATGCATCCATGGCAAGCTGAGGCTGGGTATGGACTCCGAGACTCTGTGAGTCTGAGGGACTGCTGGAAGTCCTCAGGGTATGACTTTGCAGTAGTTCTGCAAGTAGAGGCACAAAGCAAAATGGGCATTTGGGGACTTTTTTCACTATTGTTTAAAATACCTTGGTTTTTCACACTAGGAACACGGAAGCTTTTCTTAGAAAATGAAGGGAGGAATCAGGCATCCTGAACTATAAACTACAGGATGAGTTTATTTTTTCTCCATTTGACTTTGACTCAGCTTTGGATATTTGGAGATTTCAGAGTTTCCATTTCCAAACTGTTTTTTTTCCCCCCTCCAGACTGAGGTTCGAGCTGGTGTGTCTCTTTTCCCTCCCAGTCTAATTTACTCTGATTAACTTATGCTTCTGCCTGCTCTTACCTCCAGCCTTTCCCACAAGAGGGAAATGGTCTCAGTTACTGACTCTTGTCCCCTTGGAAGCACTCTGGGCACGTCTCAGTGAGTCACACCAGGGCACACAGTGTCTGCGATGTCCAGGACAAGCCATATGGAAAACTAAGCCCTAGGGCACTTTTCTGTGAAGGAAATGAGCACAGCACTAAAGCAGGGTAGGCAAGTGGTCTCCATGAAGCCCGTGTACATTAGCTTTCTCTGGTGGTAAAATGACGCATTAATCTGTGCTGAGGCTTATCAGGTTTGTGGCTTATCAGCACAGTTCATGTCATGCACGTGAACAGCAGGATCTCCACCCCTCCAGTCCTGGTCTTTTCTCTCTCCAGCTCCGACTGTAGTAGGTGCTCCCCGGGAACCTTTGTGCTGTGTTTGTTGTGAGTAGACCAGATGAGCTTTAGCTGATTGCAGCAGCAATGCAGCTCAGCTGGGAGAGGGGGTTTCCCCCTGCAGCTGGTTTGGGAGAGCTCTTGGCTGGTCGTCTTGCTGGGTGAAAGCAGGGGAGTCACTACTGGGTGTCCTGGGGTCTTGTGCACCTTTCCTGGGGGTGGAATGTGCCTCTCCTGCTGTGCAGTTACAGCCTGTGAGAGCTCTAAGCACTGAAGGTAAAGTGCAGAATGACAAAATCCTGAAAGCAGGGACTGCTGGCATGTCCTGAGGCAGGGACTGAACCCCGTGCATCCTCCAGTGAAGGGAGCAGCCCAACAGGAGCTGTACTGACCTGCAGCTCTTCCTACCCATCAGCCTTGCAAATGCCTTTCCTGCCCCAGGCCTCTCTAGAACAGTATTACAGTTTGGAATCTGTCATTTGCCCCCATTTCAAATAAATAGGCATCTGTAAGTTTTCTTCCAGGTTTTATGTAGCAATTCTAACTAAACTTTCCAATTCCTGATAGAACCCGAGATGATTATGGGTGGTTAACCTCAAGGACAGACGTGCTGTAACTGTTGTTGCAATTTTAATCAGTTGTCATGAAATTACTGATAGACTGAAGGAAACATTCTCTTCCAGTTCCTAAAAAGAGGAAACAAGGGGCGAGGAGCAGCACTGGCTCAGGAAATATAAGTACAAACAAAACAAACTTACCTTCTAAAGCACTTTTCTGCAAAAAAGAGAATGCACTAAGCTCATGTAGTCTTGGCTTGAACAGCGGTTCCTTTGTTTCAAGCTTTGAGAGCTTTAGTCCTGTTTCAGCTGAAAGCTTTTTGGGGTTAGATTTGAGAGTGGTGGGAGGGGAAAGGTAAACTTCAATTCTGGACTGTTTCCAACTTATTTCCTCCCACTTTTTCTTGTACTTCCCTGCAGACAAATCAGACAAGGCCTGTGTCCAGAAGAACTAGAAATGCAGCCTAAGCAAAACATTGCAAGCTGAAACTGAGGGTGTTTTGCAGCACAGATACCAATTGTAAAGTTTCACTTGAGGATTGAGGAGGGAATCTGTAGCAGTAAGGAGTGGGCAGAAGGGAGACACGGGTGCCGTTGGTTGGGATCAGTGGATCCTTCTCTCTGGCTGAGCATGGGGATGCTCTCAGCTGGCGTCTGCTCTGGAGCTCTCTAGAGTGGGGTGGTGAGTCACAGGCTGCCTTTGGTGGCGCCTTTGCTGGAAAGCTCTTTGAAAGCTGAATGTTCTGAGGAGATCTGTGATACAGCTAGGTTGAAAAATATTAATAGTCGAGTTAAATTCCAGATCAAATGTCTCCTGGGAGCTGAGTGTGCTGCCTGGTTTCGTGCAGCGGTTGCGCACGGGCCGCGCTGCTCTGAGCAGTCGGGTTGAGCAGGGCTGCTGCGTGCTGTGCTGGTGGTTTGTTCCAGCTCCAGGTCATCTCCAAGCAGAGCGTTGTTATTTGTACAACAGTGTAAATGGTGCTCTATAAACCAAGAAGGAAAACACTGGGGAGCATGCAAGTTCTTTCTGACCTGGGCTTCCCAATCCTGAAATAATGTGTTGCATCCTCCTGAGCCGTGCCCTTCGAGGGACTGACCAGTTCCGTGGTGCGTGGGTGCTGCAGTCTTGATTTGGTGCCTGTGTTACTGCTACACTAAAATTCTGTTTCCTGAGGTGTTACCCGCAGCTGGAAAATCCATTTGTTCTGAACAAACTGCAGCTGCCTGGCAAGTGACTGTGCAGGACTGGGGAGCACTCGAGCTTTGGCCTTGCTGCAGAGGCTGCCTCTCTTTAAAGAGGAGCTCACTGAAGCAATAGAGCTGGGAAGCAGACATGTCTGCTGCTGGTGTTTCATAAAGTGTGGGGGTGCAGAAAGATGTGAGAGGCCACACGGCTCTGGTCCCTTCAGCAGGGCAGGGCTGTGCTTGTGTCTGGTGGGCTGGCTGTTGTCCCCAGTGATGGGTAGCACTCTGCAAGCATTGCTTTGTAGACATGATAATCCATTTTTTTTTCACCCTGGTTCATGGTTTCAGTTTCAAGTCTTACTAATGCATCTTTCTTTCCCTGGAGAAAGAGTGATAAAACGCAGAGGGTGCAGAGTCTGTGTAGTTGCATTATGTAGTGAGTTGTGCTGCTGTTCACCTCTGAAAGCTGATGTCTTTTGAATCCTCAGAGGAGTTGCAGGTGTTCCTCATGCCCCAGCTGGTTTTCAGTCGTTCCCTTATGAAACTTGTTATTAAAATGGCTGAATTTTGATTGGAGATACTCTTTGCAAAGAATTTTCTTCTAATGTTGCAATTCGTTTTTCCAGATGTCGGTAATTAAAGTGCAGTAAACTTTCCTTTCATACAGCCTCGTGGCAGATAGAAAGTCCTGAAAGAACTGAGATAACTTTGCTCATTTTGGCATTCCAGCTGTAACAAACAGCCTAATCTTTCCCGAGCACAGCAAGAAAAAAATCATCCTTTAGGCTGCTTCTTTTTATACTGATTTTTTTCTCAACATCTAAGCTTGAACCTTTTGCTTCTTTTTGAATACTGAGTAACTTTATTAGGCAATGAAGAAAACTTGTTTGAGAAACAGTGGGTGAACAACATGATAGGTACCCTGAAATCCAGGGAGCCCTGGTGTGTTGCAGCTCTGCTGTGTCCACGAGACCCGTGCCTTTGCCTTGTTTGAAAGTTAGGGTTCTCACCTGCCGGGAGCCCCCCTGAGCCCCACAGGAGCTTCATCTTTGCCAGCCAATAGTTTTCCATTGCTTCAAGACCTAGAGCTGAAGTGAAGCTACTGCAGATGTTGATCCAATATGCTGAAGTTTTGGAGAGGAGGGATGTGTGTGGATGTTGGCTTTGGAAAACAGCAGTTATTGATTACCAAGGCTTGCTGCAGTATTTTTTTACCAGTGGGGAATAGAAGTCAGATCCTGGCAATGTGTCTCTTTGGAAAAAATGGAAGTGGAAGACTGTGTCTTCATCTGTCTCTGCAAACCCATTTGCCATAATCTAAATAATCAAGACTTCAGAGAGCTTCTAGAATATGTCAAACGAGTTCCTTGGTATAGAGAAATTATGATTATTTGTCCCCAGCAGCAGCCAGTGAGTGAAGGCTTGAGTTACCATTGACTGCTGCTGAGCTGTGTTTTTGGAATAGTGGAGAGGCAGCCCAGCCAAGTCTGGCTGTGGTCATGTACAAATGTGACAAACACAGGGGTCCAGAAAGGCTGTGTCCTCTAAGCTTCTGACCTCCTCCTGGGTGTTACAGGGTTAAACTTGGAGCATGTGTTTTTAAACTCAGCCCCAGGGATGAGGCAGGTGAGCCTCTGGAGTCAGCCTGAAGCTTTTGCTGTTAAAGGTGTAGGAGGAGTTTCCTGGTGTGAACCTTTATCAGAAGGTTCACAAGCTCCCAGAATGTTGTGCCTTGATTATTTTTTTCCCTTGCTTTTTGGGGTTTGTTTTAGCCCAGGGTCAGGGCTGTCCCCTGGCTGTGATCCACAGCATTGCTCCACTGGCATCCTCTGAAGAGCAAGTTGTGCCTGAAGTTTTTACAGCATCTCCTTTAGTTGCAACCGCTAACCAAATGTTGCAGGCAGGGCAGGAAATAGAGAAGCTCCTGGAGAGTGAAATGCTTTTCTGTGTGTCACTTACCAAATTTTAAAAATGTTTTAGAAGCTGTTGCATGGCATCAGATCTTATTTTGAATGTTGAGGTATATGCCATAAAATGCTGTGTCACTTTTCTCACTGGACAGGGCTCCTTGCACTCTGACTTTAGGGCTGTTGCGTTCAGGTGACTTCTGAGCATAAGACTAATGAGATTTCTTCCCAGGCCCTGAGTGATGGCAGAGTTACTGATGGGTCAAGCGTGGGCAGATCCTGTGCTGGCTTTTTGGGTACTTTCAAGGTGTTACATAGCAGACCTGCAGGGTAACTTTGGGGAGTCAGTTGAGGCATAAAATCATGTACTTTTAATAAAGAACAAAATAATACTGTGGTTTTCAACCCTCAGCAGAGAGTATGTTTAAACAAACAAAACTGAAAACAAAGCCCTGCACAGTTTGGGACCAGTTCTTGGGGTTTTTTGTCGGTTTTGTATTTTTTTTTTCTTTCGATTAATCCACTTACGCAACCTTTCAACAGTAGCAGGGAGCACTTCAGGCCACTCATCGCATCCCATCCACGTGTATCTCTGGTGGCAGTGTCTTAGGTGTGTGATCACTTGAGTGTGAGGGCCTGGAGGCCAGAGGTACAAGAGGGGGTACTCTGCCAGTCACCTGGAGCACGGGGGCTACAGGTACACCATGAGGCCGGTGCCTCAGTTGGCAGAACTGGTGCTGCAGGATGTGCTGCACAGCTGGGATTGAACCTGGGCTGTGGGAAGATGTGCATTAGCTGTGTGAGATAGGGTGTGTGGGAGCAGGTGCTTAGATGTGTGAAGGAAGCAATTCTTTGTACAGTCTCTCTCAAGGTGGAGAGAGATGTTCAGATGGTTGTAGGGCCCAGGATTTGGGAAATCCAGTTTTAGTGGTAAAAAGGAAAGCACTGATGTTTGGAAATGCCCTTTAGCAACTAAAAACCTTCAGTTCACTGGTGACATTTGCAGGATTGTATGATTAGAAAATTCGGTGTTTGTGTGGCCAAAGTGGCTAAAAGGGCTTTGGGAAGCCTTGCACCCGGGGTCAAACCTCAGCTCATGTGAGCAGTGGTCGGAGCTCTGATCTGCCATCAGTGAGTGGGTTACCTGCTAAAAATTGAAAAAAAGTCCTTGTGTACAGATGGTTGGATTATGTTGGCTACACAACTTGGTTATCTCAGGTGGCACCATGGGTGAGGTGCCAGGTCTCGGTCACAGTAATCAGGGAAATGGGTTGCTCAGTGAGAGGAACAGACTCGGCCACTGGCAGCATCACGTGTTGGGTTTTTCCTTGGTGGACATGTCCCAGGGAAGCCAGTCTGTTCGGGAGCTGGTGTGTATGCGCTGCACCCAAAGAAGGTGGAGCTGGTTCTAGCTCCAGTTTGCTCTGGATCCTGCCAAAGCTGCAGGACTGCTCCAAGGCTTTAGACTGGTTGGGATATTCGTTAGTGGGCAGAGCCACGAGCAGCACCTGACAGTCCCCATTACTGCCATCATTTGGCTGAAGCTTTTCCTATTGTCTTTCTCATCTTGTGCTTTTCACTTTGTGGCTTTGATCCAGGTGTTCACCTGGCCTGCTGTGGTTTCCCTGTCTAGGAGAAATAACTGTTTTGTCCATCTTCAAAGTCCAGATATGGAGAGCAGAGCTGGGGGACCCTTTAGCTCCTTGAGTCGTGCTTACTTCTGCTGGGCACATCTCCTGCATGGAGAGCGCTGGTCCAACCTGATCTCTGCAGTCTTTTGAGGAAGTTTTGCCTGCCTCATTGCCCTTTGGATGACATAAACTGGATTACAAATCTCATTGCAATGCCTGAGGGCTGACAAGGGGGAGTATCTTGCAGGCGCGTTTCACTTAAGCCGTGGAGCAGGATCCTGCACCAGCACCCCATCTCTGCCTTGGAGCGGTGACAGAGCACAAGCTGCTCTTCGAGGAACTGGCTTGTTTTGCTGCACATGTTTGAGTTTTGGAATTCTAGTGCTTGCTCTTCTGAGCCAACTTTCCATAAACAGGGTTTGTTTTTTTCAATTTGAGTAATATCTACAAACTTAGCCCTTTATGTTCTGGATCTGCTCAGAAGCTGAGGATGCAAAATGTTGCTGAGAAGAGACTTCTGGTTTATTTGCTTATGTCTAACTGTGGCAGCAGAGGGGATGTTGATAATAAACCTAGTGTCTCCAAGACTTTTTTTTTAAATGTGGACAAGAAATGGGCTCAGAAAGCACAGGTGCTTAGAAAAAAAATCAGTGTGTGGTTCAAACCAGCTGTTTGGATCTTGTTTCTCACCCCAGGATTTTGATGTTTCTGCTGTAAATGGAGCTGGGGAAGGGGCTAGAGCACAAATCTGATGATGAGTGGCTGGGGGAGCTGGGTGTTCAGAAAAGGAGGTACAGGGGGAACCTTCTTGCTCACTAAAACTCCCTGAAAGGAGAGTTCAGCCAGGTGGGAATCAGTCACTTCTCCCAGGTAACGAGTGACAGGATGAGAGGAAACAACCTCAAGTTGTACTGGGGAGGTTTAGGCTGAAAAAATTCCTTCATGAAAAGGGTGGTCAGGCACTGGCACAGCTGCCCAGGGCAGCGGTGGAATCCCCATTCCTGCTGGGATTTAAAAGCTGTGTGGATGTGGCACTTGGGGACATGGGTTAGTGGTGGGCTTGGCAGTGCTGGGGCAACAGTTGGAATAGATGATCTCAAAGGCCCTTTCCAACCTGAACAATTCTGTGAACACTGGGTTTGGGCTGGATGACCTGTTGACAATTGTGAGAGAAGGCTGTGTGTTGATGAGCTGATCCTTCAGGGATCAGGAAAGGGACTGACTTGGCTGTACACCATGGTTCATGTTCCACTGGGTATGGAACTGAGACCCGAGTGCACTGCAGATGTTATCTTTGGATTTCAGTTACTTCTTCACTAACCATGAAAACCTTGCTGCTTTTCCTTCACATTTGCTGAATGGCATAATATCTGAGTCAGATATTAAAGCAGTGACTTCAGGTTCCACCCTGGGCTGGACCCCAACAAGGAAACACCAAATAACTTGTACCAGAAACCGGCGCGTTTCCTGAAGAACGGCAGGGTGGCCATTCCCTTCCAGCCCGAGCAGGGCTGCCAGGGCAAGGCCGTGGGGCTGCCTGTGTCTGTCAGATGTGGAGCACAAAGAGCCTCGGTATAAATACTCCCAGGATACAGTCAGTGAGGGCAGTTTTATTCCAGTGCACAGAATGGACCTTTTTCCTCTGGACTTTAAAATAAACAACATTTTGGCCAAACAAATGGAACTGACCTTTTTGTTAAGAGCATATTATCTTCTCATGCTTGTTTCAGTAAGAGGTTGTTAAAATTGAAAGAACCCCTTAACTTGCAGAACAGCTGACTCAAGTAATTCCAATAGCATTTATCATTTTACTTTTTGCTCCTTGAAGTTGGAGAGTTTGTAGCCTTTTTTTTGAAGAGGAGAAATAAGAAAAGTAGCTCTAACTCTGTGTGTTCTTCGCACAGGTGGAGGGAGAGGCTGAGTCTATGAAGTTAATTTTTAAGTTGATGAAAAGATTCACATTCGTTTTGAGGAGGATTGACCTGCCCACAAGCTCAAGCTTATTCCTGCTCAGATGCAAAGGAAGGATTACAGATGGTTATCAAGAGCAGCTTTAATAAAGAGATCAGAAAGTCTTCCATCAGAAACTGGAAACTATTCTATAAAGTGAGGGGATGCTACCAAAGTTGGCATCTGGTGCTGAGGCACCAGTGAAGGGCTCTCTCCCTCTTGAATGCATGTGCATGAAGGAAACCGTCCTGACAGATGAAGCCCTTGGTTGTGTGAGTTGCTTAATTTCCAAGACATGAAAAAGCACTTGTGCTTACTCAAATCAGCGTTTTCAGGGCTTCAAGGATCATGTTCTTGTACTGGCTCTTTGGTTTTGTCCTCTGTAGTGTGGCCAAGCCTCCAACCAGGAACGAGCCCTTATTTTCTGTAGTTATTTTAGTTAGATTTTGGCTTAGTTGAATCTGACAGAACTGCAGTTTCATGGGAATGTTTGACTCCTGTTGTGCACAGAGATCTCAAAACAAAAAAGCCTTTCCTTGGATGGGATGGTGAAGATTTGTTTGCCTGCTCCTGCCTCCAGGAGGCAAAGATTGCAGATTCACCCCATTCCCCTGAAATTTAACAAACCTAATTATTTTCATATATCTTCTTTGGAGTTGTGGTTATTTTATCTCCTTTTATTCCTTCCCTTTTTTCCTTTTCATTGCTTTCATTTGAACTTCTTTTATGGATTTATTTCATCTTGAAATCCAGCCGCCAGGATGAGGCAGCAGTGCTGGCGCACAGGGATTACTGTGCGTGCCTTACATAAGGCAGTCCTGTTTACAGACACAGGGATTTTGGTTTTACCAGCAGTATGATGTTGTTGGATTGTGTTCAGCATGACTCACTGTAACCCCAGCTCTTTATTTCTGCACAGCTGCCTCTCAGGGACCAGGTTAAAGGCGACTGGCAAAACCAGGATTTTTCTGAATCTGCAGAGCATACCTGATTTTGGGGATGAGATGCCCCCCCGCCAGGGAAGAACTTGGCTGTTTCTGGCAGCTTGCTGCCTTCTCTCAAAGGCAGAGAGCTCTCCTGTCCACACGTGGCTCATCAGAGCCAGCTCCTGGTTTGCCGTGTTGGGCTTTTCTCTGCATCTTCTCTCTCTTGCATTTGCTGTTTGTTCCGTGTGTTCTCTTTGCTGGGTAAATGTTGAAAATGTGCTGGTGTGCTTTGCTGTTTGCACGTGGCTCTTGTAAAAGTCATGATTGGTCCGAACAGTTGAAAGAGAAAGGAGGCAGGCTGGCCTGCTGCCCTTCCCAGGGAGGATTTTTGGTGCTTTTGGGAGGTTCATATCCACACATTCACTGTTGGGACATGCCACAGGGGATATAGAAATGGAAGCATGTGCATTTCGTTAAAGAAATAAAGAAGATCAGAGATGGGGTGGGGGAGCCTTTTGGGCTTGGACAGTCTTTCAAGTGCTCAGAAAGCTCCTGAAGGCAGCTGAGAAGGGCCTTCTGAACCCAGCCACATCAACAGGTTTAGGTGCCCTGTTCAGGTGAAACTTTGCTGTGTTTATGGAGAGTATGGATATAAGTTTTCAGGATGGCTCTAGCCAGAACAGCACAGGCCCATGGGGCTTCTTGTTTGCTTCCCCATCTCTGTGTCGGCACATTCAGTTTGAAAGGCTTCATCAGGTTAAAGGGTGGTTACCAGGAATTCTCTCTGGGAAAGGCAAATTTGCAATTCTGATGGTAAGTTATGTAAGTAGAACACTTGGAGCCTTAATTTTATGGTAAGGCAGCCTCACAAAGCCTATTAAAGGGGACAGAAGACTCACAAAACACGTGTCTGTGGGGGCCCTGGGGTGCTGCTAGCGCGAGCAGGGCTGAAGGAGGGTGAGGGGTTGGGCGCTCCAGGGTTCCGAGTTCTGACTGTGGTGCTGTTCTGCAGGTCTCCCGGGTGCCAGGCCCGGGACAGAGGAGCCCAGAGCTGCCATGACGACAGGCGACTGCTGCCACCTCCCCGGCTCCCTCTGCGACTGCCCGGGAAGCGCTGCCCTCTCCAAGTCGGTGGAGGACTCGGACATCGGCCGCCCGCAGTACATCACACAGGTCACCGCCAAGGATGGGCGGCTCCTCTCCACAGTGATCAAGGCGCTGGGCGCCCAGAGGTGAGGCTGCTGCAGGAACAGGGCTCAGAGCTGCAGCTGGGCTCTTCCCCCTTTTTGGTGGCTCAGGGGTACAGGGAGACAACAGAGTCTTGTTTTGTGAAGGAGTTTGCCAGGGTGCTAACAGTGAGTGTGAGTCCTCGTGAGCCAGCTGCTTGCCCGGCCTGTGCCCTCCGCAGGGCTCCCGCTGTCCCGTGTGCTGGTGGCCTGGAGCTGTCGTGCTCATGGCAGCCCCAGACCTGCGGCCGCTCGGGATGAGGTGGCACAAGTGTCTCTCCCTGCGTGCTGCTGTCATGGCCTCGGGGGCAGCAGCAAAGCTGGGGCTGTGCTTGCAGGGCAGTGTGCTGTTCACGGAGACGTTTGAAGGGCTGGAAGGGGAGCACAGCCCCTGTTCCGGGAACGTCCATGGAGTAAAGGCATGGTGTTGATCTTCAGCCACAGGGAGGGGAGGGTGTTTGTGTTGCAGAACTACAGCATCCAGCTATTGCTAGAGGGGACGTGTGGCAGCTTCACTGGCTCAGACTCCTCCTCATGTGACTTCTTGTCATGTATTTTGAGCAGCTTCCAGAGCAGAGGACATTTGGCAGCATTGTTCAGTCCAGCTACCGAGAGCATTTGTGTCACATTTTGTGTTCAGAAATCCTGTCTGAACAGCTGTTATTTTTTTCAATGAATTTGGTCAAACATTTATGGGATGTGAAAGCAGTGGTTGCAGACATGGGGGAGGGATGCAGGGAGGCTGGATGAGAATAGAGGCAAACATAATTGCTGCATCCAGCAAACCTTGAGCAGGTCAATAAAATGTGAAAGGAACTGGGCTTGCTCTCTGGCAATAGATAGGCTGGGTGAGAAGTTGTTTAACGCTTTAGAACTTGTGGGGGTGTAATAATCATGTGGGAAAACTGCTTGGAAACACACGTTGAAAAACCCCAACAGGATTCTTTATATTTCTACATGGACACCAGTTTGTTTCTTTTGGTGGTGGGTTTCCTTGTCACCAGCACTTAGCACAAAAGCCAGGAGCAGCGTGACTGCACTGGAATGTTGAAGTACTGATATGGTGTCTACAGCCTGCTGGAAAACTCTGTCTGAGTGTGTATCATGTGGGAGTGTGACCGGGCCCCCACCCGGGGTGGGGGAAGGAAGGAAGAAGAAAATGAAGTCTGATAAGAATTTTTTTCACACACTGTCAGCAAATTTTTTCATTTTGGATTTTTTGTTGGTAGCCAAGGTTAGAGTAATGTGCTGGAAATATGAAACTTCTCAACAGAAAGAGAATGAATGAAATATCTTGCAGATGCTTTTCTTAGGAAATGACAAATGCATGAGAGCACTGGAGGCTCTAGGGGATTGTCTGTCCATGTCACTAGGGCTCTGTGTGCAGGCTGTACTTTTGCTGTGCTAGTACAGCATTTTATGGCAATAAATGTTACAGAATCATCAAATAATTCAAATTGGAAGGGAATTCCATAGGATGTCTGGTCCAGCCTCCTTTTAGAGCAAGCCTGCTCAGAGCCTTGTCTGATGTAGATTCCAGGATCTCTGAGGATGACGTTTCCACCACCTCCCCAGACTCCTGTTGCACCTTTTGCAGGGATTGTCTTGGCTGAAGAAATCCCCTAAATAAAAGGCATGTAAAAAGGAGGCGAGAACACGGGTCAGTGTTTCACCAGTGATGTTTGGCAGAGAGAAGGGGATGGTGTACATGGGGTGTAATTTGCTTCACAGCCTTAAATATAAATAAAAGTCCAATTGGGATGAAACCAGCTAAATACTGAATTGAAAGTGGTAGAGATCTCCTGTGGCACACAGAGAGGAATCTTGCTTCTCCTTTACCGAGCTGACATGCACTTCCTTGCTGGCTCTTCTCTTTCCTTCCTGTCCCACCAACCTTTTTCCCCAGTGTGCTCCTTTTCCTTGAACTGTGCTTCTATGTCTCACTCTTGCTTTCTGTGCAAACTAATGGAAGTGGTGCTGCTGCTTTTGAAGATTACTAAGTGCTTGCTCTGGCTGCTGTGTTGCAATCCCACAAACTTCTGCAGTCAAGTGGGGTTTTTTGAAGTCAGAATAGCGGTGGAATGTGAACTATGGTACGGGTTCAGTGTGGCTTTTGTTCTGTCAGCAATATGTAGAAAAAAAGTGGTAACTGATATTGCTCACCTGGATTTCAAGAGGACGTACAATAGGGTCTTCGAAATAAAGATGTTCCTTTCTCTCCCTCTCTTGCACCCCCAAATCTGGGCAGCTTTGGATGTAAGAGGAAAATTGTGTGCAAGAAATGGCTGGTTGGAAGGTGGAAAGAGACATGCTAGTGAGGGCCTGGTTTCCATGGTCCAGGGAAGACAGTCCTGCCCTGGGCCTCTGCTGTCCAGCATTTTGTTCCTAGATGATCTCAGTGATCGGTGAATGCTGAAGAGAACTGCTGAGAACACCAAACTTTGGTGTCTAGAGCCATTTGGGGCTTCCCCGGGAGCCCAAAACGTCCTCATCATGGGCTGGCATATGTGGCACAAGGCTGCTAACAAACTTGTGCCTTGGGATGCCAGCTGGGATGCCCCATCCCTGTAAGTGTTCCAGGCCAGGTTGGCTGTGGCTTTGAGCAAGCTGGTATAGTGAAAGGCGTAGCACTAATTGTTCACAGTCAGTGGTGCCAGCTGAAGGTGTCAGGAATATCTTGGGAACAGATAGATGGTTTGAGTGGGATGAGCTGCGCAGACCTCCTGCGGGGAAGGTTGCAAGTGTCTCTGAAAGTGTTACTTTCTTTGATGGGTACCTGTGGTTCTGAGAGGTTCTCTGTGATTCTGTAGTTGAGACTCGTGGCCAAGGAGGTGTTGCTGAAGCACCAAAGCATTTCTGCAGCCATCGAGACGCTGCAGAGCGGTTGTTGCTCTGGGGATGGTGTGCTCATGGGATGCCAGAGAGTTACTGTGCAGTGATGGGCAGAGGGCTTGTATGCTGGTGACCTTGGTCTAGGTGCCTGTGAAATATGTTGTGTTCTTGGAGAGGTGAGCTTCCAGGGTCAGTGCAGTTATATCTTGAGATATTGCTGTTCCTTGTGCAGTTCCTGCTCAGCCCAGGCTGCAGAGCCGAGGTGGGCTGAGAGTGGGTAGGCGATCTGGTAAATGTGACTCTGATTGCCAGCCTCTTGAGTGTCTGCAGGTGGCTGGGGCATGCTGTGACTACTGTGGGTCATTTGGCTTCACTTTGGGCTTCTGGATTTGCATGAGTGCTTCAGGCTTGGTGTTGGGTCCAGTATCAGCCCCTGCCCACTGTGAGCAGAGCTGAAGACTGTAGGACATGCGCTGCAGTCACTTCTGGGGCCAGCTGAGCTGGCCAGGCTGATGTGCCATCTTCTCTTGTTACAGGTCTTCCAGATTTTAAATTATCTAAAATGTTCTGAGCACCTCCATGGTCCCCTCAGACTGGTTTCTTGCTGCAGCAGGCTCCTGGCATGCTGTACCACACACTGCCTGCTGTTCGTGTGCCTTTCTGGGGCTTGCTGGGACCAGACCCTGTGGGTGTGGTGTTCTGCCTGCTCTGACTGTGATTTCATTCTGTTTGTCTCTCGTTCTGCCTCTTTAGTGATGGTCCCATCTGTCGAATCTGTCATGAAGGTGGAAATGGGGAGGGACTGCTTTCCCCATGTGACTGCACAGGAACACTGGGCACCGTGCACAAGAGCTGCCTGGAAAAATGGTTATCCTCCTCCAACACAAGTTACTGTGAGCTCTGCCACACAGAATTTGTTGTAGAGAGAAGACCAAGACCCTTGACAGAGGTACCATTTTCTTCCTGCTTCATTTTTATTTCCATATCATTTGAGAGAAAATGACTGATTGCCCTACTGTTCTTGTAGTTCTTGCTGTCTCCTCCTCCTCGCAGTACCTTTGTACTCACGAAGAAGAATCTATTTGGAGAGATCAAGTCTCTTCAGACCTAGTGATGTAGTTGCAAACACACAGTAGTAGTGTTCAGGGCAGCTCCTACCTGTGACCTGCCCACGTGCCACCTGCCAGCGGCAAGCACTGTGCTTGTGGCTGTGCTTTAATGCCTGAGCATCAAAACGCAGATGTCACAACATGACTGACTGAAATATGAAGTTCTCATAAATATTCTTTTTTTGCTGCTGGTTTTAATCTTATCTCGCAGTGTTGCATTAGTGCAGCTCTCTTGTATGTGCCTTCCTTGTCATGCTCTGTTCTGAAAAGTGAGATGTGGTGATTGCTGATACTGTTTGTAGGAGACCTGTCTTCCTATGACTAATATTGATGTGTGCTTCAAAGCCTTTGGGCCTTGCTCCTTCCTGCTGCTCTGTGCTCCTCCCAGTTGAAGGAGAAAACAGGACAGGGCTCAGCTGGCCCTTATGTTCCTCTCTGTACTGACCGTAGGGGGATCAGGCTGTCAGCCCCCCGGAGCTGGAACATACAACCCAGGCTCTGGCTGGTGGGTTGGGTTTTTTTGTTTTGGGAACAAAGGCAGCATGGACCAGGCCATTGTCTGACCTCAGAGTTCAAGTGTACATCCCCAAAAGAGAAATAAGTAAACCTGTGAGGTACAATACAAAAGACTTAAGGATTTGTTTTAGAAGATGGTTTAATATGCCTGCAGTTGTGTGAGCTCTCCCCGTGTCAGTGTGCTGCTGGCTTGGCTTGGGTGTTCCTTCACCACACTGCAACTGCAGAGAAGCATCAGTCTGCAGTGGGCATTTACACTTAACAATTTTGGGAGCCTCACATTCCTGCAGCCATCAGCAGTGGGAGGACTGGGAGGTCTGGGAGCTGATTCTTAGCAACAGGCTCCTGTTACCTGTCGGCTGTCAGAGGTTTGTTGCTGCCTGCCAACAGAGTGTGTGTGGAGGCAGGGTTGTTTCGAATTTGTGGTGTTGACTGCTGTTGTCCATTCTCTCCCTTGCCCCATCAGTTAGGTCAAAACTGAGTCACAACTGGAATTCTAAGTTGCTTTTCACATCTCTGTTTCCATTCTCATCAATTCCAGAAGTTGCTTCTTTTTTCTTCCCACCTCCCTCTGGAAACAGTATTTGTCCCCTCCTCCTTTCCACAGTCCCCAGCTCTATTTCTCACACTCCCATCTCCTCCCAGTGAACCTTGGAGTGGAAAAGACTCCACCAACTGGGGAAGCATTCAAGTTTCAGTTTGCAAAATGGATATTAAGTTTTAATGACTGTTTAACTTACAACTGACTGTCATGGACTTGACAGCCCCAGACAGGGGGAGGCTTTAGCCTACAGTGCTAACCCAAACCATGTATTTAGCACAGTGGTGAGCATTACCTCAGTGGTTACTGCTGTTGCGGTCTTACTCTTCTCTCCTAGCTGCTACGACATATAAAATGGAGCTTTGGCCAGTATCTCTCAAATGGTTGTTTCAGAGGTTGCAAAACACTGCTTTAAAACATTTAGGAAGGGCTGTTATCTTGGCTTTGAGGACACAGTGCAGGCAAGCCCAGGGACAATGAGTTTGCTAGGGCTTATGTGGGCCAAGTTGTGAGTGCAAGTCACAGATGTTTTAGCTTAAGAGCTGGTAGAGTATTCCTGTCCAGAAATAAACATGTGGGAGTGTGTTTAGCCATCTTTCACAATGCTGTGGCACCTCATAACAAGTATAGGCTTGGAAAACTGCACACTCAAATAAAAGCTCAAAGGCCAGTGTGTATTGGAGGAGTTTCTCCTGTGACACCAACTCTGTGCCTCCATCTGGCATGAGGAGCTTGCTGGGAGAGTGGGACAGAAAAGTCCTGTCTGTACTCCAGTGTGGGTGAATAAGCCTTCCAGGACAATCAGTTTTAATTCCTGTTGAAATTTGTGAAAAGCCCCTCTGGACTAGAGGCTGTAAGGTTATGGTGATCAGCAAAGAAACTGTGAGTGCTGAGAGGTGTTGGGTGGGCAGCATTTAATGAACTCAAACACAGGAGAACTGCCACTGTGTTTTCAGAGAGGAGGAGACTCCTTGAGCCATTACTGCCAGGTGGCAAAGGCTTTGGGATTCCAGTGACTTGTTACTTCTGGTATTTTGGGACTGTCTGTGAGCACAGTGAAGGGGATGATCTACCCTGTTGTGGTGTCTGCTGGAGAGCAGCTTGCCTAAAGTGCCTGGTGAGCCTGGAGGCTGGTAAGCACCTGATGAAAAGTCTCCAGGTAGCTGGCGAGAGTGATTCACGCTGCAGAGCAGAGCCTTCGTGGTACAGCCCCAGAGCAGCTCCCTTGCCAGCAGCTCAGGGGCAGTAAGGTTTTCCATGGCTTGGAAAGCACCATATAGCCTGGTTTAACACATCTCGTGGTAGCAGGCTGCTCTTGCCCTTCCTCTGGGGCCGGCAGCACGTCCCCCCAGGCATGGAGGGCTGCGGGTGTGCCAGGCCGTGCACAGCGCCATTCAGCTGCTCAGCACACGTGCTCTCACACCAGGGCTGGAGGGCTCCTGCTAGAGCAAAATGGCTCACCTGGCTGGAAAGACCACCTGGTTTTGTTGTATTACTTCCACCATGCTATAAACCCTCTGATCCCTGCCTGGAGTCTGGGGAAAGTGTCCCGGAGTTCAGTTTCTCATTTTCCTTGGGAGCTCTTACAGCCACTCTGAGCTCCTGCACCACTGCAGTCTGTGCTGGGCAGAGGCAATGGCAGTGAGTATGTTCCACCCCGTGAGGTTTGCTGGGGCTTAGAGGTCACTTAGAGGTCACCTGACCGAGTGTGACGGCTTTGGGAAGCTCCCGCTGGTAGCAGAGGCCCTGCCCGTAGTGCAGAGCCCTTTGGAAGGAGCTGATAACCCCTTGGCCAGCTGGCTGGCACTTGCCATTAACGCTCTGCCTGCAGTCTGGTGCAATCTCATCCCACACCAGACCGGGCTGCAGCTCTTCACCAAATAGTTTTGGGAACTGTCATCCCCAAGTTGTTCATCTGTTTCTGAGAAGAGGATTGGGGAAAGAGGCTGCTTAGTAATTTAAAAATGTCACTGTTCCCCCAGCCACCTTATCTGGGAAGTTCTGCGTTTCTTGGTTGTGGGGAGGGGTGGGGAGTGTTTTGAAACTTTGGGGGAAGTGATGTTTGTGGTGAGTGTGCTGTTGAGGAGCCCTGACAAAAATCCACTGCTCACCAAGTAAAGCTGGGACATCAAAATAGAAATTAAGAGCAGAGGATAAATGGGTGGAGATTAGGACTAGGAATGATGCAGGAGCATGCTGCGTGGCAGTGGTGCTGATGAAAGGGTCTGTTCCATGTGTGAAAGGCTGTCCAATCATTCTAGCTCTCTTTTGCTGTCACCTGGCCACAAGGGAATTCAGTAACATGCTGCCTGCTGCTGTTGGGCCTCTGAGGAGAAAGCAGCTCTTGCTGTTGGCTCTGCCATGTCCTGCCTTTCCAGCCTGGGGAAGCTTAGAGCTGGTCATAGAGGCTGCAGCGGTCGCTGGTAGCACAGCTGATCTCTGGGAAGGGACCATCAGCTTCATTAAGAACTGGCTTTGTCCATGTGGTTTTGAAGATCCTTCAGAAGGAGAGGGCCTGAGGCTGACTGTGGGCTGCAGGAGACATTTTGGTGAGTGCTGGGGGGAAGCTACATGGTCAAGTTGAAATGCTTCTGTGTAAACTTCCTGATTTCTTGGAAGTCAGGAAACACCATGACCAAAATTGCCTTAGTTTTTACTTCAGGCCTCTTATCTATCTGTGTTGCAGTGTGGCCTTCATGGTCACAGGCTGTGTCTTCCAGCCGCAGTGCATGGATGGAAGATGCTCACTAGCTAACTTTGTTAATCCTGCTGTGTGCTCGTGTCCCTGCTCACCAAGACCAAACTCTTCATTTTCTCACAAGCTTCTCTGGGGTACTTATTGCTGTGACATCCGAGCACTTCACAAACAGTAACTGCATTTTGCAGCCTTCTTTACAGAGAGAAGGTGTCAACTTTGTCCAGTATGGATTAAAGATAATTTGTTAATAGAATTGTATTTTTGTTTTCTTTAAGCAGCCATTGATTTATGTTGTGGTCTCTTCAATGTAAAAACAGTAACAGTGTTGACTGCCAGTGTGCCTGATCTCTGAACCCGGAGTGGGGAACTCATCTGAGCCCAGAGCCAGCTCTGGCAGCCACAGGCTGGCCCATGTGTGTGGGGGAAATATCTCCTGCAGTTCAGCCTAGCTGAGCTATTTTTTAACTAGGAAGCTGGTTGAAAGCTAAAAAAAACATGAAAGGCTTTAGTAAACTGTCAGGCTGTGAGATAATGGGCTGAGTGCTTTTGGGGGGCATGTTTTGAACCCCTGCAGGTGGAGATGGAGAATTGACCTGCAGCCCTGGGTGGAGAGTTCTGTAGCCAGAGGTGCAGGATGCTGCTGCCTGTGCTGTGAGAGGACAGAATGGCTTCTGCTCGGCTCTGAAGTGGTCTCCAGCACAAGACAGTTGTGGACCAGGGTTCTTGAGTGAGGAGCATGTCCCCAGCAGAGAACAAAATGGCCAAACGTTGGAGAGGGATGGTTTTCCAATACTTGATTTTCCTATATGATTGTTAATTTAGTAGGCCTCCATGTGTTTGCAGGGAAGTGATCTGACTCCATGACACTCTAGCCAGCATGGCTGGCATAGTCAAAAAAGGCAAAATACTTTCTGTGCTGCCTGGAAGATTTTGGCATTTGATATTTAGATGAAGTGTTTGAAGTGTCAGTTGCAGCACACACAGCTTTCCTGGAGGAGGTACTTTCCTCTTCATTCTAATAATATCATGCACAGGAAATGCCCAGTTACTGCTCAGGATTCTTCTTCAGGGAGTATCTGTGCCTTTGCTGTCCAGAGCATGGTAGAAGGAAGAGCACAGGCCTTTGGACCTGAAGGATTGCTGCAGCTTGGACACCTCTTTCTCCCAGGCCACAGGTGGTCATACAGTTCTCTGGGCATGATTGAGTTTATTTGTCCTAATGTTTCATGCCTTAAATGTGCCTCACCCAGACCTTGTTCTTTAAAGTCCTGTATAGTGTATGGAGAGAATGGAATACCTCTTGTGATCAATTAATTCCTGCCTCTAAGTTAGGGTGTGTCAACTTGTCTGGAGGAGCCTGGCTCTTCCTGGCTGTAGGAGAACCAGGATAAGTGGTGTCACAGACAACTTGTGAATGAGTCAAAACATTGCCTCCCCTGCCGCCGTCCTTAGTGTCCTTCCTTCCACATAAACTCTTCCCTTTGGTCTGGGGCAAAATCCATCACAAACCTATTTTCTCTTACAAAGTGCTTTTCCTGCTGGCGATACTTTGGGATTTCAGGCAGAGCTGTGTGGATGGAGACATTTGGGACTGTGTTGGATGTGCTGTGTATTTCCAGAAAGCATTACTAAGGGTGACAGTGTGGCTGTGTTTCTACAGCCACGAGCCCTTCTGCACAGCTCCTGGCCTCCTCCCTGGCTGCAGCCCACTGCCCACAGAGGGAGGTGGGTGTGTGAGTTGGTCTGTATTGGTGTATGTGGGCCCACTCCTGCCCATTTTTACTTTCCCAGGTTACCAACAAAAGTGTTTCCTTTCCATGGCTGCCTTGTTCTGTGTGTTTTGCTGTGGCACCGACCCTCTCATTTCTCTCTTCATTTCATTAACCACTTGTAAAGTGTTTTAGCCTCAAGCTATTGTTAATTTTGTCCCCTCTGTTTCTCAATGGGCTGAAGAGAAACACCGCCTGGGCAGCCCAAAGACTCCTGTTTGGGGCCATCTGCCCCTGCGGTGTGAGCCAGCTTTGGTTTCCCAGCTCCGTCGGCTGGGTGCAGTCCTGGCATGGGGGGTCAGGTCTGTGCCCCAGCCCAGGTCTCTGCAGAAATGTCCCAGGGCTGCAGGTCCGGCAGGTGTCAGAGCAGCAGCTGTTTAGTCCCAGCAAAGATCACTCCATACTCCAGAGGAAGGGTGTATTTTTGCTCACACATCATGCAAATACCAGGGAGAGGAGCCAGGAGGTTTCAGGTCTCTGCTCTGAGAGTGGACACAAACTGCTGGTGCAGAGACCAAGGCTCTGGCTTTGCTAAAATTACAGGTTGAAAGTCAACATACTCTCATGGTGAAAGCTACCAAGTGTAGTGCAGGACTTGTTCATAATGCTTCTCCAAGCATTTAATACCTTTGCTAAGGCAAAACTCATTTAAGACATCACTAAGGCATCATTTAAGACATCTGACTAATTCCAAAAAAGATTTCTCTGGTGAACCAGTCACTATTGGAGCAGTCCAGTCACACCTTTTGTTTCCCTATTTCTGTTCTTGCAAGCAAGTCTCGTGAGGGAGTTCCAAGAAAATTCTGCTTCTATGTCTTCAGTGCTGGTGTTTTCCAGCAATGTGTGTGTTAACAGCTTGATTTATAAATGGGCTGCTTTAGTGATTCTTGTATGCTCCTTGCCTCCTCAAAACAGCTCCTCCTTCCAAGGGTGCTGTGCTGTACAGGAGCCTGACAGTTTTTTGCTCCTCCTGTTTTTCTTGGAGTTTATGGTGCAGCTTTGATTAAGAATGATTACTTTTCAATGATTGCTAATACTTTTGGTTCACTTAAACTGGATATTTTATGTAGGTCAGTGGATTATTTTTTTGTCTCTTGAAAGTACAACTTTCAAACACAATGTCACATGCAATGAAATGTGTTTGAAATTCTCTGAGGTGTTGCTTGACGGTGTGGGTCATGCTGGAGTAGGGGACACCTCCCATGGGTCTGTCATGTGCAGTCCTTCTGCTTTGTCTCCTGAGTCTCCTGCACCTCTGTGGCAGTGGGAGGTGCTGCAGAGATGTCCCTGGAACACGCAAAGGGAGGTTTGCAGGCAGGAATTGTGATGTTACTTCTGCTTACATTATTAGGGGAAGAAATTTTGCCTCTGGGCGCAGTGCCCGGTGCAGCGCTCACTGCCCCCCCTCCAGTTCAGAGAACTGAGCTGTGATATAAGCTCTCCCCCACCCTTCCTCCAGCCTTATCTTCCTTGCAGGCAGACTTTTCCCTTTGCTTTCCTCGAACTCTTGTGCTGAACTCACTGCACCGTTGTCTGATCTGTGTTACTCTACCCTTCCCCTGCCCATCTCTCTCCTTGCTCAATGCACACCTCTTTTAGACTCCTGGATCTAGTGAAAAACAAATCCCTCTTGGTTCCAGCTGAGTTCCCACTCCTCTGATATTTTCCTTTCTCTCTTTACTTGCGTTTGCTGTCTGGAGATGCTGTTTGCAGATCCCACATGAAATCCTCTTGGCACTTCTCCGTGCAGTCCCGGGCACTGCTCTGCAAACTGCAATGGCCTGTTTGGGGCCAAAACGGGGAATACTTCATCCCTGCACTCTTGGCACTCACCAGCACTAGTGTCTTCCTTACGTGTCTGTCTTCACCACTTTGTCCACGCCTGTCTGTGCTGTGATGATCCAGAAGACCAGTGGGCTTTCTCTGAGGTGCAGCTGCTGGCGGTGCTGTGATCCCGTATTTGCGCATGTCGTGGTGTGGCATTTGCCGTGGTGACACCAACCATGGAAGCACGTGCTGCTCTGGAGGAAAGTGTCCCAGTGACCTGCAGCACTGCTTGGGTCTGTTCCTCTCCTGTCCACCATTTCTAGTGCTCCTGAATCTCTTGGGTCAGCCCAGAGCCCTGTGCTGCCCAGCAGCTGAGGGCGTAGGGAAGGCTTTCGTGCCCGTACAACAGAGATTTGGTTTGTGGAGGTTTGTGGAGTGTCGGTGGCAGGTAGTTAGGGAAAGGAGGATGAGGAGGGGCAGCTTTGTGCTGCAGCATTTGACTGCTTTGCTTGTGGGGCTCGGGGCATTTCTGGGTCTTGGCTTCCTGAACTCTGGGTACTCTGTCAGAAAACATCCCTTCCCACCTTGGTGACAGAAACAGGACCGTTCTGCTGGGGCTGCCCGTGGAGCCTGATGGCCTGCAAGAAGGTTTTGGTGCAGGCCCAGAGGAGGGATGTGACAGTCCCTCATCTGAAGTTGTATTTTTTGATTCAACATGTTTCTCAGGCCAGGGACAGGGCTAATAGTGCTGCTGTGATTAAGATCATGTGATTTTTTTCTGTCTTTTATAGCCAGGCTCCAGGTCAGCAGTGGAAGGAAAATCAACAGGCACCTGAGAAGCCACAGGGTAATTGTTTGGTGGGCAGAAAGCATGTGGGCTGTTTTGTAATGCAGCCAAATACTTGTGTGGTGCTGTGGCTTGCCATCATGCTGTGGCTGTGAAGCACGTGGGGAACTCTGGCAGGGTCAGCTGGTGAGGTTGGCAGGTCACACTCATCCTCACTCATGCCCACCAGAGCGAGTGGTCCAGCTGCAAGGCTGGGAGAGATGTCAGCACGTGCTGGCTGGAGCGTGCTGGTCCCTGCAGTGCCGGTACTGTGCTCCCTGGGTGCTGCGTGGGACGTGTTTGTGAAACGGGCTGACAGCTCACGGCCATGGACATTTGGCCACAAGTCAGCTGTAAAAATCAATGAAAGCTAATTTTTAAAACACCCATTTATAAGCCCCCAGACAGACTGCAAGGTGCTGAGTGCTGCTGGGAGAGTCCCTCTTCTGTCTACTCCCCTTGGTCCCGAGGGGCAGAATGCAGCCCAGCCCTGAGATACATGGAGCAGCAGGTGCTGGAATGGACAGGCTGGGAGACTGCTCTGATATGCTTTGAGCTCTGCTCTTGGCTTCCAGGGGAGCTGATGATGTCCTGGTGCCTTTTACTGCCTGCTTCTCTCCTGCCTCCCATCACCTGGGCTCACCCAAGCTTCATGGGCACTGCAGCACCCAAAGGTCAGCCTCTCATCATCCCATAGCCCTGCTGTGGCTCTAAGAAGTGAGTTCCCTTCCACAACCCTGCTGATCCCATAATCTGGGAAAGCCTCAGGATCATGCCAGAGGACAAAGAAATATGGTTGTACCCAGAATTCTGTCACACAAGCAGAGAGAAGTTGTTTCAAGCAGGATCTAGGACTCAGCTCATAGCCCAGATGGGCAGCAAGCAGCCACCTCTGCCTCCTTCCCTTCAGTCTCAGACATGATTGCAGTGTGGAAGCTGCTGGAAGAAGACCAAGTTGTGCTTTTTTTGCTTTCCCGTGCTTACTTGATAGTTTTCCCTACAAAAGTTGTTTAATCTGTCTGACCACTTTATGGATTGTTTGCAAAGTTTATTTAAAGTCCCGTATGCACCAATATGTTGCTGTGCCAGAAATGCTGCGCCCTTAGGGTGGCTTATTGTGTTCCATTTTTTTACTGTGTCAGTGCATATTGGCAAAGTAAATCAACTACTTCAAAAGGAAATTAATTTGCTTCCTGCCTTTATATGTTTGGCTGCCATCTTGGGGAGGAGGAAGGAGTTTCAAAAGTCACAAGGAATATAAATAGAATTAAGATGCAGTAAAATACCTATCTGCCTGAGCTTCTTATTGTACAAGGGTCAAAAGTGTCCCAATATGTCCTGTTGCAGGGAATGGAGTGCTCTGGGCTTGCTGCTAGAGGGAACTTGGTCCAGACGGGGTGATTTGGCACTCACCTGAGTGCTGTGTCACCAGGCAACCCTGTCCTGGTTGGACTGGGGAGAGCCTGGCACGTGGCTGGGTTTGAGCACTGGGGCTGCCCAGGAGGTGCTGTGTGTGGGAGCAGCTTTCCTGTGCCAATGAGTTGCTGTCCACCCTCGCTTCCTCCCAGGGCTGCTCAGACTGCAGGTGTGGTCTTTATCGTCCCCACGCAGCTCATCACACTGATCTCCTCTGCAGAACCATGCAAGGGGGGACCTGCAGGTCTGCCTCCCTTCTCCCAGCTCCTGTCCAAAAGACAGTTCTGCCTGCTCTGAAAGCTGCCTGGTGGAGAAGGACCTGGTGGTGCTGGTCAGCAGTGGCTGAATATGAGCCCAGGTGGCCAAGAAGACCAATGGCACCTGGCCTGTACCAGCCACAGTGTGGCCAGCAGGACCAGGGCAGTGACCATCCCCCTGTGCTGGGCACTGGTGAGGCCCCACCTCAAATCCTGGGGTGACCCCTTACTCCAAGAAAAGACACTGAGATGCTGGACTGTGTCCAGAGAAGGGCAAGAGAGCTGGGGAAGGATCTGGAGCACCAGAAGCAGCTGGGGTGGGGCTCAGCCTGGGGAAAAAGAGGTTTGGGGGGGACCTTCTGGATCTCCACAACTCCCTGACAGGAAGATGCAGCCAGGTGGGGGTCAGGCTCTGCTCCCAGGGAACAAGGGACAGGACGAGAGGAAATGGCCTCAAGGTGTGCCAGGGGAGATTTAGGTTGGATATTGGGAAAATTTCTTCGTGGAAAGGGTTGTGAGGCACTAGAACAGGCTGCCAGGACACTGGTGGAGTCACTATCCCTTGAAGTGTTCAAAAAATGTGTGGATGACTTAAGGACATGGTTTGGAGGTGGTGCTGGGTTGATGGTTGGACTTGATGATCTTGGAAGTCTTTTCCAATCTTAGTGATTCTGTGATTCTTTGAGGTTTTCTTCTGGCTGTCTGCCCATCAAGTCATGCTCCAAATGGCTTCAGAATCAATGAAAGTTCCTTGACTGTTACCACAGAAGTGTTCAGATGATTCAGGTCACATCCCTAAAATATCGTGGTTATGAGTCCTCCCAGCTGAAATTCCTGGCCAGGCTCATACCTGTCACTGCAGCATCCTCTCCTTCACTCATGGCACTCTCAGTGTCCTGTCCCAGGTGCTGCTAACCAGCCCAGCTACTCCCCTATTCCATGCCCGGGTTTGCCAGCTCCCCCTTGTCTTTCCCATTTCCACAAAAGTTGGCTGTGCTTCCAGTCCCATTCTTACCCTTCTGCTCTGTCTCACTGAAATCCTTGCTGCAGTTAAATCTGCACTCACCTGTGTGTCCCCTGCCCTGGTTCCCTCTGGGCCTGCTCTCTCTGTCTGCCTCTGGCCAGCCATGTCCTCAGGTCACCTGTCCTGAGGTCTCACTAATTTCTTGCATACCTGCCACCACCACTTCTGTATTGCTACTTAAATGGTGGCTTCCGAGTAGGAAAGGAGCTTTGTGTGCGGAGCTCTCAGATGGGTCCCTTCCCAAGCTGTCTTTTCCAAAGCAGGTACCATACTCCAAGTCTGGCAGTAGGATTGGCCTGACTGGCCTGACAGCCCAGACCCTGATAGTCTCTTCCCTGCTCTGCCTGTGCCTTTTCAATAATATTCTCCCAAGTTTTATTTAAAAATAAAATTTTAAAATCCTGAATGAGGCGGCCATCTTTGTGCAGGGAAGAAGGAAGAATCTGCAGGCCAGCACACATAGATCCCAGTAAAGATGTGCTGTAACAATTTGGTATCTGTAGGAACCACAGCTTCTTGCTATTCTAAGAAAGGAAAGGCTGAAAATAGCATAATCCCAGGAAAATAGAACAATTGCTGTTGCTGAAGTTAAGTATCTAAAATTAACCCACACTGGAAGCAAGTCAGGACTCCCAAAAGAAGGAGACATTTGGAGATCGCCTGTGAAACTCTAAAATGCTGTGATTCTCCCAAAGGAATCCGAGGGCTAGATTTGGGACAGATGCTCTTATGGCTTGGCCTTGCTGCAGACCCCAGTGCCCCTGTTTCCCACCAGTAACCTTCACCAGTTACGGAGTCCTGGGTGTGTTTCTGTTGAAGCTCAGTCCAAGACCTGTCAGATGAATATTAAGCCAGGCTTTACTGAACTGACATCCTGCAGTGCCTGCTCCTCACTACTCCAGAGGAGAGCCCAGGAGCTTCTGTATTTGTGACTGCCTTCCCCTGTACACATTCTTTAGCTGTTTCTTCCATTTCCCTTGTTAGTTGTTAAACCTAGACTGGACACTCTCTGGTTCCATTGTGGAGAAGGTTTATGTGAGTCAAGCAGGTTCATCCAGACTGCACAGTGCAAGCGAGAGCTCCCCAGCTCCTCCCGCCCGCCGTGCGCGCTGCCTGTCACGGGCTGATCCCCTTCTCCCATCCTTCCCGCAGTGGCTGAAGGACCCTGGGCCCCGCAATGAGAAGAGGACCCTGTTCTGCGACATGGTGTGTTTCCTGTTCATCACTCCTCTGGCGGCAATCTCGGGCTGGCTGTGTCTGCGCGGGGCCCAGGACCACTTGCAGTTCAACAGCCGGCTGGAGGCCATCGGACTCATAGCACTCACTATAGCACTTTTCACGATCTACGTCCTTTGGACGCTGGTAAGTGCCAGCTGCCGGGGTCCTGCTCCTGCTCAAACAGGAGCTGGAAGCACTGGCTCACACCTCGTCGGTGCCACCTGCTATTTCTGCCTCCCTGTGTGAGAACACCTTGGGCTCTTCCACTTGAATGTCCATTTAGTTATCTTCATGCGCAAGCTGCTAAAGTTGTTGCTGAGAATGGAAGACCACTTCCTGGTCATCTGCTTTCCAGACTGTCACAGTGTTCCCCAAGTGTCAGGTATCTGGCACAGACGTGCTGGAGCTGGGATGGGGCTGGGGCTGGGGCTGGGGCTGGGTGGGAAGGGCTTGGGGCTGGGTCAGGCAGTGGCCCATCTCTGGTACAAGAAGAAATACAAACTTGGTACCTGGGCAGTGCAGGGGAAAAGTAAAATCTGGAACACGTTTGACTCCTAAATAATTTACCATCGTTTCCCCCCTGTGCTTTTGCTGCTCAGCACAGACCGGCCGTGCCCAGCTGGGGCAGACTGGCCTTGGGGATCTCTGGCCACAAGGAAACGAATTCCTACGCAGTATTTTTAAGGTGCGGGTAACACAGAAGGTGTGTGCAAGGAACTCTCTGGCCATGGGGAAATCTGTGGCTTCTCTGATGCTGGGTTGTGTGGTCGGCCCCGAGTCAAGGCTTGGTAGCCAACCTGCCCTGGCCCACTACTGCATGGGGGGCACTGGGGATTGCCGGGAACCTGCACTTGAGCCAATTTGGGTGTTAAACTGATCCGTGCTGGGAAAGAGCTTCCTGCAGATGCCTCATTTGGCATCTCCAGATGTGCTGAATTAGGGGGCAAGGAACTTGTAGCTTGCAGGGAGCTGCGAAGAGCAGGACAGGGAATGTGGGTTTGGGTGTGGCACAAGCGGAGGCTCAGCAGGGCTGCTCTCTCCGGGGGCTCCCAGGCCAGGGACTTCCCTCTGTTTCCCATTCACTTTTTTTGTCTTGTGTTGCTGGGTTTGGATCTTGATTTGGGCTCTCCTATTCCAAGCTCTGTGTGTGCTCATGCCCTGTCAATGCCCTTTTCCAACTGCTTGCTGGGAAACACCATTTTGGGAAGGGAAGAAGTGCAGTTGCTGCAGGAGAAATAGTGGGACCCCAAAAAGCTGGCAGTTCTGTGGGCAATATAAATTCCCCAGTCCATTTCCCTGCTGTGTCGTGTTCCAATTTCTCAAAGTAACCCCTTCCTGTGGGGCTGGACACTCCTTACAACTCTCCCCCACAGACTCAGCAGCCAGGGCAGGATGAGCTGGTGCTGCAGCAGTCCCTGCTCTGGGGATGAGAGTGCCTGGGGGCAAAGCTGGAGCCACTCTTTGCACGGGAGCCATGGAGGGAGGTCTCCATGCTGCATGTTCCTGCATGAAGCTTGTTTCTGTAGGAAGCCAAGCTAAAAGTGGAAGCCTTAAGAGGAAGTGTTTCCATCTTCTCCATCTCAGGACTGGTGGGGAGGAGCTGGAAACCTGGAGGAAATGGAAAAATGTTTGTGCAGTAACAAGTCCTGACTAAAATGGCCCTAACTCTGCTGTGCTTCACTTTTCCTTGAGCAGAGGAGGACATTAGGTGAAGCCCCTTTGTTCATATTCAGCTCATTCAACCCTGGGCTGTGCAGTACCAGGGGCTGATATGTGGGAGGGGGTTCGCAGCGATAATAAGCGTAAGGATTGTGAGAGAGGCTTTGTGAGGAGCAGGAGCCTTCCATGAGGTTTCCACCATTAGCTCCCCATTCTCTGAAGATGGGGAGATGCATTTGTCAGCAAACAACCTTATTGCCACAGTCCCTCTGCCAACAGGAAGGAGGGGTGTGCACAGATCAATAAGCTCAATTATCTCAGTGCCACAGCTTCATTTCTCATAAGATGTGTCATAGACCCATGCAAAAGTAATAGTTTTACTGAGTTTTCCGTGTCAGATTCACTTCCTGGTACGTCCTAGTTGCCAGCTAAATGCTTCCTGTAAGAAAGCCTGGTTTATATCAGTGGCTGACTGGATTCGGTATTTAAGCCGAGCTCGAAGCTCCCCTTGCAGGGCTGCTCTGAAACTGCAGGGCCAGCTCCTGCCTCTGCTGGGCTGCTCCGGGTCCCTCCAGCCTTTGCATCCTCCTCTCTCTCCCTCTGGGTGGACAAGTCTCCTAGGCCACGTTGTTGTCAGAAAAAAATGAGTCCAGCTGCTGTCCTGTTGTTGCAGACCAAGGAGGGAAGGTTTTTGCGCAGGGCACAGAAGTTCCCCTGGGATCTGTGAGATGGGAGGAGGCTGGCGGGATTCAGACCCTTGTTTTGCCCCACCAAGGTGCTGGCTGGATGGCGGGGCGAGTTGTAGCTCATCCCCACCACACTTCACCAGCCCCAACCTAAACCCAGCTGAGCAAACCCCATCCCACTCTGCTGGTGCTGCCCAGAAGGCCCCTTTGGCTGTGCCCTGCTCAGCCTGGTGTCACCAGGATTGATGGCTTGTCAGAGGCTGGGGACATGGAGGGCCCCAAACCGTGTCGGGGTCAGTGCTGCCTCCCTTGCCTCAGGATGAGGGATCCCCAGAGGCGGAGGGGTGCTGGCATCTGGCTGTCCCTCCGGTGCGAGTGGCGGGGGTCGGTGACAGAGCGCTGCGTTCTCGCCCGCCAGGTCTCGTTCCGCTACCACTGCCAGCTGTACTCGGAGTGGCGAAGGACCAACCAGAAAGTCCGCCTGATGATCCCAGCCTCGCGGAGCCCTCACCCCGTGCCCCACTCCCTCATCTCCGCCAAGCTCATGAAGAAGACCGCGGATGAGACCACCGTCTGAGCCGTCCCGCGGCCGGCCAAGGTGGAGGGTCGAGTGTCCCCGCATGCCCAGGGAACACGGCAGCTGTGGGGGCACTGGAAAACAATCATCCCACCCAAAGGGACTCTGCGCTCAGCCCGTGCTTTAGACCTTGGCAAAGAGACGCATAATCAATATCAGTGTGTGAAATGGCCCAAAAGAACCTGATGGCAGAAAATGCCTGTCTGCAGGGACACTTTCCTATAACTAAATACCATACGTGGAAAACATCTCCCTCTCTCTATATATATATCTATATATAATACTATTTTTTAATGGCCATGCATATTGTGTTTCAGTCCTTTTGTGTTGATGTTCTAAGCTTCAGGATAGAAGCTGGCAGCCTGATCTCATTCAGAGGTTAAACCAATGCCTTTTCTCCAAATGAACATATGAAGAACACTTTTCATCAACCATTCTTGAAAGTCCCCTTCTCCTTTGCACTAAATTGGTTTTGATATACTGCAGCAGCCTTCCCGTTACTCTTTGGTCTCTTTTGTGGTGTTCTGTCCTTTCTAGAAAGTTGAGTGTTTTTAATAATTATAATCCCAGAAGGAGTAAAATGACGTAATACCGAATGGAGACATTTTGTATTGTAAAGTACTGTAATTTTGAGAATTTCAAAATCAGTTTCAGAATGAGAGAATCTTTTCCGGTGCAGACATGATCTCACAAAATGCTTTCCTTGAGATTCTGGCTCATCCCCAGGACTCGGATGCACTCAGCCCTTGGTCTGTCTGGCAAAGGTAGATGGTGGATCCGAGGGTGGGGAGTGATGGCTCCATACTAGCTAAACCCACCATTGCCTTTTGCTTTGAAAAGATTGAGAAAGGAGCTTTCCTGACCCCAGAAGGTGGGAGTTGGAGTCTCTGTTTGCTGATGTCCTTTCACCACCTTGAGGCTGGACCTCCCGTAGCATCAGTTCCACACGTACCTTAGGGGACAGGCCATGCCCTGCAGCGCTGGCAGGACACAGGTGCTCTTGGCTGTCTCTGCGCTTTATTTGCACATTCCAGAGGAGCTGCTGGGATTGGGTTCATCCCTGGTAGCGCTGCCTGCCTGTTGTATTCTGTAGTGAACCCCCC
>VZTI01003101.1:3202-28530 GCA_013397865.1 Struthidea cinerea | reverse complement strand
AACCCAAACCATTCCATGATGAAATAAGAAGCAGAAGACACAAAAAAGGGGCCATTTTTAGTGCCCAGAACAAGGTCTGTGATAAATAGAATCATTCAGAAAATTAAAAATAAAATAAGTTAAAGATGTGACACCCGAAGATGCCGGATTCCAGACTGAGCTTCCGGAGGGTGCTCCGAGAGTCGATTCCTTGAGCAGCTCAGAGGATTTACGGAGCATCTCCTGCTTTGCTTCTTGCACCAGCAGGTGTCAGCCACAAATCAGGGATGAGCTGTGGGGAGGGTTGGAATGGCAGCGGGAATAGGGACGGGAATATGGGGATAATAGATAGGGAATATTCATTGTGTAATTCCACATTGGGTACGTATTTGATTTACATTTGATATTTGATAGATAGGTGAGGAATCTGGGCTGGTGGAAGTGTCCCTGCCCATGGAAGAGGCTTGGAATTTAAATCCCTTTCAACCCAAACCATTCCAGGAATAAAATCCTGGATTCTGTGAATAAAATTCCCTGGTCCTGCCATGGCTCCGGAGGACACGAACTCGTTCTGCCTCTCCTTGGGAACAAAACCTTGCTCTCCTCCGGGATTCGCTGATGGAGCCTGAAATGAGACCCCAGTGCTGAGCAGAACTTTTGGATCTCCACGGCGGAGAAATCCAAATTTGTTTTTTTTCTTTTTAACTCCTTCTCACTTTCCCTTCTCCGTTTTGCTCCACCGAAGCCTCTGAATGCGACTCAGGCTTATGGGCCCAACCTCAGGTACATCGTGAGGTGGCGGCGGCGGGACCCGCGCGGGAGTTGGTACAACGAGACCGTGCGGAGCGCCCGGCACGTGGTGTGGAACACCCCGATCTACGTCCCCTACGAGATCAAGGTGCAGGCCGAGAACGACTTCGGCAGAGCCCCGGAGCCCGACACCTACATCGGATATTCCGGGGAGGATTGTGAGTGTTCCTCGGCCGCGGGTGGGATTTCAGGCATGATCCCATGCCAGGGCAAGCAGGTGGCTCCTGTGTCCAAACTATGGGCGGGGCGCTGCGGGATTTGGGACAAAAATCCGGTTTCAGGTTGGACAAGGCTTGGAGGACCTGGACAGTGGAAGGTGTCCCTGCCCAAGGCCAGCTGGGATAGTGGACAATTCCAACTAAAAATAAGGAAATGAGGGAAAAAAATAAATAAAAATAAGGAAACGAGGTGGTTTTTGGAACTTTGGGGTCCAACTTGGTGAGGCAGGCAAGGGTTGGATGTGCTGGGATCCTTCATCTGGAGAGGGAGCTGAGCCAGAGCCCTTCCCTGCTGCAGGAATTCCTGCTTTTAGCTGGATCAGGAATGTTCTCCTGATGGCTGCAGGAGTGAAATTGGATTGATTTTCTTCCCATGGAAGAGGGCGGAGCCATTGTGAGGCTGCTGCTTCATGGGATTTATGATGGGGGAAGCACGGCCGGGGGTGTCCGTGTGTCCATCTGTCCGTCCATCCGAGCTCCAGGGTAATTCCAGGTTCCTAAAGACCCCTCTGCTTTATCCCTGCCCGCCCAGATCCCAAGGCTGCGCCCACGGATGTCAGGATCAGAGTCTTAAACAGCACTGCCATATCTCTGACCTGGACCCGGGTGCACCTGGACACCATCCAGGGACAGCTCAAGGAGTACAGAGTGAGCAAATCCCGAATTCCCCAATCCCAAATCCCCGCCCCAGCACTGACCATTAACCCAGCTAAACCTCCTAAAATTCCCGGCTGGCTCCCAGGGATGGAGCTGCTGGATGTGGGGATGACAGAAAACTTCCCTGTGGTCACCGGGAGCCTTTGGATGTGAGGCAGCACCAAGGATTTGCTCTTCGGGGTGTCAGGATGGGGCTGGGGACGTCTCCTGTTGCTTCCTCCAGGCTTGGCTGCAGGATTTGGGATGCTCCAAGAAAACAGGGAGGGGTTGGGATGGCCCTGCCCATGGAGCAAAGAGGCTCTGAGGGAGTGACCCCAACCAGGTCCGATTTTGTGTCATCCCCAAAATACCGACAGCCTTTTTTACTGACCAACAACCCCTGCAAAGCCTAAACCCACGGTCGGGACTAACTGGGCACTAAAGCCAGCGTGGATCTGGGTTTTTCCAGGTCTTTTTGGGTTTATATTTAGTATTTAATATTTGCTGCTGACGCACCGAGGACGGAGCCGTTCAAACCAAGCCAAACCCTGAGCAGGGCCCTTCCCTTGGCGTTGAAACATTCCCAAAACCTCGTGTTCCCAAAATCCCAGCATTCCAAATCCGATCATCCACTGGCTGTCCTTTTCCCGATTCTGGGCGATTTTCTGAATGGATTCTTATTTCTCCATGAAATAGGATTTGCAGGCGAGGGTTTCAGTGGGAGATTTCCCAAATTCAGGCTTTTTTTCCTGCCTGGCTGTGTCCCACCTTTCCTTGTCCAAGTGGAAAGGGAGAATCACTCGGTTTTTAATTCTTGGGAATTAGGAACAGCTTTAGTCCGAGCTCAGTGGTTTTGGGAAGCTCTTAAACCCCTACTCATCCTCTTCCTTGGGTAACACCCCCCATTTTCCTCGTGGAGCTTCACTAATTCCTCTAAAAACTTCCACAGCCCCGAGCCGCTCTTAAAGGCAAAACTCTGCTTTTTAATGTCTAAAAATCCCCCAAAAATCGTGGTTAAACGGGAAAAAGCTTCACCTGGCCTGCGTGTTTCTTGAAGGCCTATTTCTGGAGAGACAGCAGCTTGCTGAAGAACCTCTGGGTCTCCAAAAAACGGCAGTTTGTGAGTTTTCCCGGAGACCGCAACCGGGGCACCGTGTCCCGGCTGTTCCCTTACAGCAACTACAAGCTGGAGATGGTGGTCACCAACGGCCGAGGGGACGGGCCCCGCAGCGAGATGAAGGAATTCCCCACCCCTGAAGGAGGTACGTTCCCACAGGGAATTTTTTCCCGCTGGGAGAGGTTGAGGTGGAGCAGCTCCGGGGAGCCGAGCCGCGGCCGGGGAGAGATTTTAGCTGAGCGTCACCCGGGCGCCGTCGCTGGCGGTGACATCGCTGGAGTCACGCCTGGAGTTGGCTCCTGATCCCGTCAGCATTCCCAAAATTCCCAAAATTCAGGTGGTCTGGACGCCTCAGCCAAGAAGAGTTTGGGCTGAACAAGAGAAATGTTTGCAAAACGCTTTCCTAGGCACAGCTCCGTGCCCTCGATTTGCTGCCTGAGCTGCAAATGTCCCCGAGCCGTGGTTTGGGGACATGGATGGATCCATCCTGGAAAAGGCAGGAAAACCTCCCCAGGACCTTCAGGAAGGACATCACGGATTCCTCTGCCAGGCTTTTGAGGCAAGAGCACCTTGTTCTTGTGTCAAGGATGAACTCGAGAGTTTAATTTTGTCGCTGGCACAGGAGCTATTTATAGAGGCGCCGATAATTCCGTGTTGGAGCTGCAATTCCAGCGGCTGGAAGTGACTTTTCCTCCAGCGCAGGAGGGAATTTGGGTACACAAGGTCACAAAAACGCAAGAAAAGATTTGCAGATCTTGTTGCAAAATATTTTGGGGTCCCCTCCTTTCCTCTTCCTCTCCATCCCATCCTGGCATCTCTCAGCACTGCCTCTTCCTTCACAATTCCTTGGAAAAAAATCCCCGTTTTTTAAGGATTTCCTGTGGATAACTGAGGCTGTTTCAGAAGAAAGGGTTCAGTTCCCATAGGTTTTGCAGGCAGGGGCATCGTGACCCCGTTTCTGGGGGATTTGGGGTGGCTTTGGACATTTGGGGTGACAATAAGGACATGTGGGTGGCATTAATTAATAATTACGGTGGATTTTGCTCTTACCACATGGAAAATGTGGATTTTTATTTTTCCTACACCACCAAGCCCTTTTATCGACCCAAAGTGACATTGAGGAGGCTGAAGGATATCCTGAACAACTAAAAATAAACCCCGAGCTCTCCAACCTCTCTTCCCCCGCTTAAGACACCGCAATTAGGAGGAAATCAGGAGAATAATTTAACTCCAGGCCGGATAATTCTTTCCTTCCTTCAGGAGTTAAAGCAGGGATAATCCCAAATATTCCTTAGGGTGAGGAGCAGTGGGCAGCAGCTCCCTGTGGGAGATCTCTGGAATTCCGTTTCCCAGCGATTCTTTGGGATAAGAGAAGCCACTTTTGGGGTTTTAAGAGAGGAATCTTTGGGATGAAAACATTGGGAGGGGTGGGGGGTCTAAAGAAGGCCAGGAAATTTGGGTCCAAGAGGAGAAGTGGGGCTGGAGTTGAGAGGTTTTTGGGATATTTTGTGGTTCAAAGAGAGGAATCTTTGGGATGAAAACTTTGGGATGGATGAGGGATGGAAAGAAGTCCGGGAAATTTGGGTCCAACACACAGAAATGGGGCTGGAGTTAAGGGAAGTTTTTGGGATACTTTTGATGGTTCTAAGAGAGAAATTTCTGGGATGAAAACCTTGGGATGGGAGAGGGGGTGTAAGGAAGGCCGGGGACATTTGGGTCCAAGAGGAGAAGCGAGGCTGGAGCTGCCTCCTTGCTGGAGGATCCCACGGGGTTGGGATCGCACCAGAGCTGCTCTGCTTTTCCTCCCCGCTGAAAATTCCCATCAGGCTCATGGTTTTTGGGATAAATCCACTTGGGGTGTGTCTGTTTCGGAGCCCCCAGGGCACGGCCCAGCCCGTGGCGGGTGCGGCGGTGCGAGGTTCGTTACCCTGTGCGTGTTGTCTCCTCTCTCCCCTCTCCTCCCCGCTCCCCTCCAAGTGCCCAGCTCCCCCAGGTACCTGCGGATCCGGCAGCCCAACCTGGAAATCGTCAACCTGGAGTGGGATCACCCCGAGCATCCCAACGGGGTCATCACGGGATACACCCTCCGATACCAGCCCTGTACGTCCCACGTTCTCCTCTCGGCGATAAATCAGGGAATTCTTCCCTTCCTGCTTTTTCCCAGGGCAGGGAGCTCCATGAGGAACTGGAGACTTCCATGGTGGGAAAAACTGGTTTTAGGAGGGGTCCGGGACATCTGCAGGGAGGGTGGTGGGTGCTCAGCAGCTCCCCAGAATCAATTTTTGAGGGAAAATCAGCTGGATCTTGGATTTAGGAAGATTTTAGGTGCAGCCTGAGGCTTTTTTGTGCTCACCACAGCAGAAGTTGGGTGAGGTGACGCCCAGAGCCTGAACGTCCCCTGAGCCTTCTCTGCCTGCCCGAATGTCCCCCCCAGCAGGTCCCCGGCCAGGTTGTCCCCAAGTGCCCCAAAACGGGCGTGTTCAAGAGCAGCAGCAGCTCTGAGCCCCACAGTGACCCCACAGTGACCCCACAGATCCTCCAGGGGCTGAGGCATGAGCTGGAGACCCCAGAAATTCCAACCCCAGGCTGAGCCCGGCCTTTCCTGCCTTCCATCCGCAGTTAACGGGTCGCGGACGGGCCCGACGGTGGTGGAGAACCTGTCCCCCAACCAGACGAGGTTCACCCTGCAGCGGTCAGACCCCATCTCCCGCTATCGCTTCGTGCTCCGCGCCCGCACCCGCGTGGGAGAGGGAGAGGCCCTGACGGAGGTGTCGCCGGCGCTGCTGGACGAAGGTGAGGGCAGCACCTGGCTCTGCCGAGGGGACAGGACGTGGCAAACCCAAAAATGTCATGGAGACAGGCCGTGGAACAGCCCAGAAATGGCATCAGGGAATCCCAAAAACCGGGAGCGCAGGGCGGCGATGGCTGCACGGATTTTCCTGCAGAGGTGGAGGTGGCCGAACGCTGCAGTAAAAACCCGGCTGAGGTGACCTGGGGACCTTCCCGTGCTCCAGGGAACCTCCCGGCTGTCCCCAAGGGAGGGACGTTCCTGGTGTGCCCTGGAGCAGGAGGAAGTTTGATGAATTTGTGGTTTTGACCGAAAGAGGGCGGGATTAGATGGGATTCAGGAAGGAGTTCCTCGCTCAGAGGGTTTGGAAGCGCTGGCACAGAGAGGCTGTGGATGCTCCTCTGTCCCTGGGAGGGTCCCAGGTGAGCTTGGAGTCACCTGGGACTGTGGAAGTGTCCCTGGGTGGGGCTGGATGAGGTTTAAGGTCCTTTCCAACCCGATCCATTCCATGGTTTTGGGATCTCGCTCTCCTCGTGCTGAGGGTGGAGCTCTGGTTTGCTCCTCTGTGTGAGCTCAGTGGGGGCGGATTCGGGGGATTTTTGTGCGCAGGGACCTTGGTGCCTCCTCCCTGTCACCCCGTGGCCGTCACCCGACCCTACAAACCTCCAGAGCCCCAATCTCAGCCCCGTAATCAGATAAAATTCCCGCTGTGGAACATCCATCAAATTTAAGTGGAAGTTCTGAAGCCCTGAGGGAACCGAGGGCGGCTCTTTCCCCTCTTTAGGCTCGGCTGGCAGAGCTGGGATTGGGTTAGAGCTGGGATTTAATGGGGTTTTTGTCTCCTTCCCTCCATCCCCCCACCCCAGCTAATGGCTCGGAGTGGGGAAAGCGATTCCTGCCTGGATCCAGTGGGAATAAAACCATTCCAGACACCCCTGGGGTGGGATCCAGCAAAATTTATTGGATGGCGGGGGGGGGAGAAAACAGCCAAGGAAAACACGAGAGGGGCCTGGAATTGCTCTAAAAAGGAATTGTGAGAGCTCCGGGATTGGATTGAAGTTGAAAATTGAATATTTTTAGCTGGTTNAGGAAAACACGAGAGGGGCCTGGAATTGCTCTAAAAAGGAATTGTGAGAGCTCCGGGGTTGGATTGAAGTTGAAAATTGAATATTTTTAGCTGGTTCACACCTGATTTTCTCTGTTTCTTATCTTGCCACTGATAATGGCAAGATAAGAGCCAGGACCACCTCGTGGCACGTCAATTTTAATTGATTTATATCAGGAATTAGCGGGGGGGTGCCCAAACCTGCTGGACAAGGTGAGGAACCTCCCCCGCGGGGTTTGGGGTGAGGATGTGGCAAAAAAAGACAAAGTTTGGCCGTCAAACAGCGAAAAAAAATAGAAAATTAACGCAATTTACAGCTAAATCACAGAAATCTGCCCTCCAAACACGAGGCACGACACGAAAATAGGTGAGTTTTGCTCACTTCGATGGCACCTCCTGCCGAGCTGCGGGAAAGACTGGAATTTAAGGCTGGAATTTAAGGAAAATGAGCAGATTAAGGAAATTAAACCCATTAACGCCTCAGGAGGAGGTTTTCTGCTCGCCAGACTCCTTCAGGTGTGGAGTTTGAATCAAATCCCCGCACGAGAAAGGAAAAATCGAGGCGAAATTCGGTGTCAAAACCGGTTTTTGTTGGGATTAGACCTAAACAGCAGCTTAAATGTTCGGCTTAACGACACCACTGTCACCTCGTTGCCACCTCTGCCACCTCCCGGGTGTTTAACCTGGATCCTGGCGTGGTTTATCCCGGATTCCCGGATTCCAGGTTGGATTTAATCCCATTTTCCCCCCCTGTCTGTCTGTCTCTGCTCTCCGGTGACTCCGGTTGTGCCAGCGGCGCGTTGGGGTGGTTTGATAAATTCCTGTGTTTTTCTCTCCCGTTTTCCCGGTTTTTTTCCCCCACTTCTCTCTGTCCCCGGCGCTGCCTCCGAAGCCACGCCAAGCCCAGGTACCGTACCCGGAGGTAACCGGCATGGGGGCAACGGAGCTTGCCAATTAAGCTGCCAATTAAGCAGAAAAGTTCGTTAAAACCCTTCCAATGGCCACGCCAATTGGGCATTTCAATCCTCCCAGGCGCGAGGGGACCAGGGCGGCTCCGCAGCGGGGCAGGCGAAGATTAAAAGGTCTCTAAGCCGGGCTTAAAAGCCGCGCAAAAAAAAAAACAATCTCGTGAAAGCCAAACCGCGGTGGCCACGCACTGGGCGAGCCCAAAGGAGAGCCGAGTTCCCATTAAAATGGGGTTTTCCCTATTTAAAGAGGTTTTTTCCCTATTAAAGAGGGGCTTTTTCCCTATTAAAGAGGGGCTTTTTCCCTATTAAAGAGGGGCTTTTTCCCTATTAAAGAGGGGCTTTTTCCCTATTAAAGAGGGGCTTTTTCCCTATTAAAGAGGGGCTTTTTCCCTATTAAAGAGGGGCTTTTTCCCTATTAAAGAGGGGCTTTTTCCCTATTAAAGAGGGGCTTTTTCCCTATTAAAGAGGGGCTTTTTCCCTATTAAAGAGGGGCTTTTTCCCTATTAAAGAGGGGCTTTTTCCCTATTAAAGAGGGGCTTTTTCCCTATTAAAGAGGGGCTTTTTCCCTAATAAAGAGGGGTTTTTCCCCTATTAATGAGCGTTTTTTTCCCTATTAATGAGGGGTTTTTTGCCCTACTAAAGAGGTATTTTTCCTTATTAAAGAGAGTTTTTCCCTATTAAAGCATTTTTTTCCCCTATTAAGGAGCTTTTCCCCCCTCTCACAGAGGATTTTAACCCCAGCTCTGCACAAGCCCCTCTCCCTTTTTAACCCTACAGAACACAGAACATTTCTGCCTCCGTGGGGCCCTTCCAGGACCTGTGGGATGGCAGCCGGAGATTTGGGAGATTTTTAGGATGCGCCCAGAATTCCCCGTGGCTCTCCCAGGGCTTCAATCCAGGAGATTCCTCCCGTTCCCGGTGTCCATTGGAAGGGTTGAGCGGGAATGTGGGGCCGCCGCTGTGCATGTTCTGCATGGAGCCTTCCGCTGGCTTTGCCCTCCTCGCTATTCCCAAAAACCTGGGAGCAGGGAGCGACCTTTTCCAGCACCAGGGACAGCTCCTCCTCCCGCCGCTTCCATGGAAAACCCGATCCCGGTTATCCCAGCGCCGCCCTGCAACGCCCCAACACCATTCCGGGTCACGCAGGGAAGGATTCCCACCTCTCCCAGACCCGGAAAATCCTGGTTTTCCACACCCAACAAGCACTTCCCACATTCCAAGCAGCGGGAGAGCCTTTTCCCGGCTCAGGAACGCGGCAATGGCCGAGCCAGGGGTGCAGCCAGCCCCAAACTCATCCCAAAAAAAGCTTGTAGGGAGCAGCAGCAGCAGCTCCCGAGGCCCTGCACCGAGGGCTCTCCACAGGTCCTGCTTTGCCTCTGCGCATTCCAGGCAGGAACAGCTTCCCAGGGAAGGCTTTTCCCGAGGGATACAAGTGCAGGATGAGCTGTCTGCACGTGTAGGATTCGCTTTCCTGCCTCGGGGACGTTCCTTTTCCTTGGATTTTGTTGCAGGGATGTCTCTTCCCGATATTATTTTACATTTTCTCACCCCCTTCCTGACCAGATGCCAATCTTTCTCCTTCCGGTCTTTTTCTCTTCCTCTCCATTCCCAAAAAAAAAAAAAAGAGGAATAACAGATTGGTCAGGTTTAGGTGGTGGGGACCTGAAAATCCCCTGAAAAATCCTGGAAATGAACATACAAATCCCTCAAAATGCACAGAAAAAACCTTGGGATTGGGACCGCCCTCTCCTCCAGCTCCTTCTCCATCCAGGATTTGGCTCATCCACCAGAATCTGGATTTTCTTTGTGGATCGGGATCACCTCAAGCCCTTTTCTGCTTCCAGAGGCTCCTGCTGAACTCTGGAATCACAGCCTGATCTCTTCATCCTCCCAGCCCCGAATCATTCCCGGTTTCTTTTCTTGCCCCACTGGAATTATTTGGGATTTCAGGGATAATCCCCCAATTATCCAGAGCCCATCCCTCCATTTTCCCCTTTCCAAAAGGAGAAATAACACTTTGGGAAGGGCTGGAAGAGGGCTGAGAGTCGGGAAGTGGAGCAGGAGGTCGGGAATTGCTGCCTCGTCTTCTTCTCCATTCCGGGCTCCAGGAGAGGACTCAGGGCAGGGAAAAATCCCTCTCCCATCCCAGTCCCGCTCCGGAGCTGGATCTCATTGCTCCCCAGGCCACAGTTTGAGCGGAGTCTGCTCCAGAGGATGTTTCTCTTCCCAGCAAATCCCAGGAAACACTCCCTGACCTTTCCCATCTCCGCCGGCTGACCCAGACCGGGCGGATTTTTATGGAATCAGCAGTGATTCCATAAATTTCTTGAATTGCGGGAAAACTCTCCTTGCCAGGGAAGGAAAAGGTTCCTTTTCCAGGGATAACCTGACACAGGCGGAGTCAGGGCCGGCAGGAACCGGAGCAGGTGATGGAATCCAAGTGAAGCGCAGGGATTTTCCCTTAGGAAAGGCTTCACCTTTCCTAAGCCAGGCTTTGGACAACAGGAGAGGGGATTTGGGAAAGGAGAAGATTAAAAAGGGATTTTGTTTATGCTCTGAGTGAGGGAAAAAACCCCCAAAACTGGATTTTTGATTTTCCATCTCTATGGTAAAAACTTCATCAGGGACCATAAAGGAATTGGGTTTGGACTCGGAGGGAAAAACCTGACTTTGCTCTGTCCATAAATGAGAGTTTGAGGAGAAAAATCCCATTTTTCCGCTTTAGAAATGGAGGGAATTGCTGAGCCCTCTCTTTCTGCTCCATCACCCCCTTCTCTTCTCCAATTTCTTCTCTTTGCACATCGGATTTGGAGAATTTCATGGCCCAGACTTCCCAGTTCCGTCCTGTTGGTGAAAACCGGGAGAATTAAAAATAAATCTCCGCAGATGTCCTCGGCCCGATCATCAGAAACCATGAAAAATTCATCCCAGTTTCTCCAAGCCTCGTTATTTTGTCAGCACACCCCAGGGAAAGCTGCAGCCACAGCCCAACAACACATTAGAAGCACCTCTAAATAATTAAAAAGCAGCAGAGATTGGGATTGTTCCCTGGATTTTGCCAAAAAAAGCCACTTTTCATTGAATTCTCCCACCCCGAGCAGGATTCGTGTCTTCTCCTTAGATCTTCCCTTAAAAAAATCCCATTTTTCTTTTAGGATTCGCCCTTTTTGGTTTTTTTTTTTCCCCCCCTAATCTGAGCTTCAAACAGGTTTTTGTGCGAGGTTTGGACTCTTTTTTTTTACTGCTCCGCTCCTGGCTGGGGAGGCAGCGAAGAGCTCAGCATCTCTCATTAGTGAAATTATTAATTGCTGCGTCCTCAATGCATCCTCAGAGCCCCGTCCTTCCCTGAGAGGGAATAATGGATCTCGGAGACAGAAAAAGCCTTGAAAGGGAGGCAATTAAGGAGCTGAGTGCTCCTTCGGCTCTTTCCAGGAAGAAGGGTCCGGCTCAAATGGGATAAAGAGCCCGGAATTGCTGCCGGTGGTTTTTAGTCCGAATTTCCCGGGTGATTTCTTCCCGCTTGGAGCAATTTCCAGGCGCTGCTCCACCTTGGCATGAGGAAAGCGGCAGCTGTCTTTAGGAAAAGGGGGATTTTTCCCCCCATCCCGCAAATTCCAGGTGCTCCGCCCCGTCCCCAAACTTTCCATCCAAGCCCTGGGAATGCAGGAAAACAACTCCAGCTGCTCCGCCAAGCTCGGGAATGTCGCGGCTGGAGCATCGCGGCCGTTTTTAGGAGGACGGATGGGATTTCTGCACTTTCCAAAGTGCTGGGAATGCCAGCCTGGCTCTCCCGTCTCCCTCTGGGGTCTCTGTCACTGCTGGCGGCACCGAGAGGGGACCCTCAGTGGTCAGATCCCTTCTTTGCAGGGGATATCGGATCCCTGGGATCCCGGAGATCCCTGGGATCCCCCCCAGCTCTCATTAGGGGATGGATTTCAAAGCCCAGCGAACGCCCCTGATCTCCCCCGCCCCAAATCTCCCAGCTGAGCTCTCCTCCCGCACCCGTTCCGTATTTAAACCCCAACGAGGCCGGAGCTTTTCATCCCTCAGGATTAAATCCCACCCTTCCCTCTCCGTGGGAGCCGCGTTCCCATCCTCCCCTCCCCGAGTTTTCCAGCTCACCCCATCCCACTCTTGGCCTGTCCCTGCTCCTGCCAGGATGATTTTTATCCCCGCCGTCCCCTCCTGGATCTCCTCGGGAGCCAGCCCGCGTTATCCTGATGGGAAGTGACGGCTCCGCTCCCGGGGATCGCCTCCCCCAGAGCCGGGGAAGTGGGGCAGGGAGGGCAAATCCCGCCTGGAATCGCTGGCAGCTCATCCCGGTGCTCCAGGCGGGGCCGCATCCCGGAGGATTTGGGGGCTGCAGCTTCCCCTGCGTGCGTGAGGGACGCTCAGGGATGAGATCCCGCACCGGGGACAGCGAGGCTGGGATTTATCCCGGATAATCCCTTCCCATCTCAAGTCGGGAGCAGCGTTAGAGCTGAATTTCTCCCGCTCCTGGGAGAGCCCCGGTGGAAGCTGGAAAGCCTCGCCAGGTTTTCCTCCGGCTCCCGCCTTTCCCAAAGTCACTTTGTGCCTTTTGGGGTCTCGTTTTCCTCCGCGGGGAGCCGGGATTCCCATGGGAAGGCCGAGCCTGCATTAGCTGATGGCTCCGGCGCTCTTTGATTGCTCCCAGCCCCTGGCGCGGCTCCATCCCGTTAATGGGGACATTAACCCGGCGACACCAATCTCTTAACCCCAAAAACCCGCCAGGAACCAGCGGAGATGGATGAGGACAAATCCCAGCGCAGGAAAAGCTTTTAGCGGCCTCAGGACCCCGCAAAGTCCTTCCCGCCCGAGCGGGGGACAAACCCTGAAGGGCAAAACGCAGAAATCCCAGGGTTTTTTGCCGCACCACGAACACCGAGGGCAAAGCCGAGCCTTTGGATGTGTCCCCTCCCTGTCACCACCCCCCGGCCAGGCTGGACCCCCCCGGACTGGGGCAGGGACGGGCTGTGCACGGGGGGCTTCGGTTCGGGGTGCATGAGATGGGGACGCTGTGAGGTCACCGCGGAGAGGATGCGCTCCGGGGCTGGTAGGGGTTTGGGGGTGACTGCGGCTGCTCCGGGGCTGGGAGGGGTTTTGGGGTGACTGCGGCTGCTCCTGGGGCGCATCCGGGGCTGGGTGCGGTTTTTGGGGTGACTGCAGGTGCTCTTGGTGGTTGGGCTGGTGCTTTTGGGGAGCTGGGCGTGCTCTGGGGGCATCCCTGGAGCTGGGCAGCGTTTCAGGGTGACTGTGGCTGCTCCTGGGGCACCCCTGGGGCTGGGCTGATGTTTTTGAGTGTCTTGGGGTGCTCTGGGGGCACCGCTGGAGCTGGGTTGGGCTTTTGGAGGAGCTGAGGGTGCTCTTGGGGCACCCTTGGACCTGGCCTGGTGGTTTTGGGTACCTGGGGGTGCTCTGGGCTCACCCCTGGCCTGGGCTGGAGCTGGAGCTGTGCTTTTATCGCATCTCAGAGGGACTGAGCGAGCTCCTGCCCCTCTCTGCCTTCGGATGCGGAGCTTCCCGGGCTTGGCTCTCCTTGGGGATGGGCTGGGGGTGGGGAAGGAAAGCCTGGCTTGGTCCTGGGACTGGTTTTAAAGTGCTTTCCTGGAGCTGTTGTGGTTTGGGGGCGATATTTATAAAATCTGCTTTCCTTCGCCCGTCAGAGGCGTTTGGAAGCCCTGGGCCTGCAGGGATGTTTATTGTAAATATGATTTAACCCAAGCATCCCGGGGTGAGTCCTCTCGGAGTCACCTTTGGCATTTGGAGCGGAATTCCAGCTGCGTTTTCTGCTGGAATCTTCCAGCCCAAGCCAGTGCCCCCCTCCCTCCCTCCCTGTGGGGGTTAAAGGACACATTTCCCCCTTTCCTTGGAGCACATTCCTGCTTTTCCTTGGAATCACAGCTCCATTCAGCAACCAAATCACTCCCAGTTATCCCCCAGGACAGCTCGAGGTGTTCCAAGCCCTCACTTAAACGCGAATCGGGAGGGGCGAAGCTCCATCCCTGCCTCCCCCAGGAGCTGAATCCCCCTCGAAGCCCAAGCTGCTCCTTCTCCTGGCTGGAAAAAAGCTGGGAAGCTGCAGGCTGAGCTGGCAGCTCGGAAAGTGCTGGAGGTGTAGTCCAGGGGCAGCTGGATTAATGGGATTGCAGCTGGCCCGACAAATGGGATTAGTGCGTTTCCCTCAAGAGCTAAATCCCATTTGGTTTTCCTGGGATGCGGTGGGACAATGGGATGAGGACAAACCCGTGCGTCCCCTCAGCTGCATTTTTCCGGGCTGTCCGTGCTGGTTTATCCCAGAGGGGTGATGGGCAGGGAAAAGGCAGAGGAGAAGCAGCTCGTTCAGGCCTGGGATTGGGATCGGGATTGGGATCAAAGCGAGGGAATGGGAGCAGCCCCAGCACCTCTGCCAGCCCCTGGGATGGGCTCAGGGGGACAGGGGTAGGAAAAGGGGTCCAGCCGTGCGTTCCCAGTGGGGTTTGCTCCAGTCCTGGGGATCAGCCCAGGCCATTCCTGCATGGGGACAGGGATAGGAAAAGGGATTCAGTCGTGCATTCCCAGTGGGATTTGCTCCTGCACCTTTCCCAGCTCCCGGGATGGGCTCAGGACACCCTTGCATGGGGACAGGGGTAGGAAAAGGGATTCAGCCTCGTATTCCCACTGGGATTTGCTCTGGAATGGGTGCAGACCATCCCTGCATGGAGCCAGGGGTAGGGAAAGGGGTCCAGCCGTGTGTTCCCAGCGGGATTTGCTTCAGTCCCTGGGATCAGCCCAGACCATCCCTGCATGGGGCCAGGGGTAGGAAAAGGGGTCCAGCCGTGTGTTCCCAGCGGGATTTGCTCCGTGCTGTGCCGCGCCGGGGAGGGCAGAGCGCCGGGGACTCCAGCCCGGGTGCAAAGCCGGTGTTTCCCTCTCCCAGAGGCAACTGGGCCGCCTCCAACCGCAGTGGAGGAAACCAGTCCTGAAACCAGTCCTGAAACCACTCCTGAAACCACTCCTGAAACCAGTCCTACAGTCAGCCCTACAATCAGCCCTACAACCACCCCAACCACCACCGACACCACAACCACAACAACCACCACAACCACCACAACAACCACCACAACAACCACCACCACCGCCGCCGCCAGCACCGCCGCCAGCACCAGCGCCGCTGCCGAGAGGGCTCCGGCAGCCACCACCAAGCACGAGTTGGGTACTGAGCTTTCCTTTTCCTCTAACCCCTCTCTAACCTTACTGGGACCCTTCCCCACCTCGATTCTTTGGGATTCCGGGAAAATCGGAGCCATCTCGTGCTCCTGGATGGGAATCTGGGCGTACAAGCGGGAATTTGGACTGTTCTGTGCCACCAGGGAATAACCCAGCCCTGCTGAGGGTGTGGCGATGCCGGATGAGGTTTGAGAAGAGGTGGAAAACCCTACAAAATGTTCCCCGAAGTGTTATCCGGTGTTTAGAGCTGTTACAAACGGGTTCTGGTGCTCCTGCAGGAGATGTCAGCTCGGATTTAGCACATCAGCTGCTAGCACCGAGACCTGTCAGGATTTATCCGAGTCTCCTTGGGTTTATCCCGCTGCTCCCTGCGCTGCCGGAGCCCCCGGGAGCGCTGGGGAAGGGTGGGAGTTCCAGCACGATCCCTGCGCCGGGTGTTTCCCAGGTCAGGAGAAATTTCTCGTGTCGTCAGGAGGATCCAGCTGGGCTCTGGTGGGGAAATCTTCCCTCCCGGATGGGGTTTAGGGATAAATCTGGAAGGATTTATCTGGGTTTGAAACACCGGGATAACGGGATCTACGGTGAATGAATAATTAGGTTTGTTCACAAGTAAGCCAAGCAAAAAGGGAATGAAATCGGGATTAAAAGCTTGGATGGGGTTTGGAGCAAGCTGGGATAGCGGAAAACATGGAATGAGATGAGTTTTAAGGTCCCTTCCCACTCAAACCATCCTGGGATGATTCCGCGACTCAGTTCAAAGCCACTTCTTTATGTTTTTGCATGAAATCAACTTAAAATGCTTAAAAACCACCAAAGCTTTCTGCGGGGGGGATCGGCCCCCATCAGACACCCCAGGTTTGGTGACGAAGAGAGATCAGCAGTCATCAATCCATGGAAAAACGCTGCTGGCTGGAAATAGGGAATTAAGCGTGAGGCACAGAGCAGGGAAAGAGGACGGGAGGAGAGGAGGAACCCCCGGTGTCCCCACTCAGCCCAGGCTGGGATTTAAGGGATTCCAGGTCACCCCACAGTGCCAGGTCCTTGCAGCGCCCTAAAAAACCCCACAGCTGGCTTTTTCCAAGGGATTGTGGCTCTCGATCCCGGATTTTGTGACATCAAAACATCGAACCACCCCAAGGAAAAATGCCAATGAACCCCCAAGATGTCACTTCTCTGCTGTCCCCTAAAATCCCACTGAAGTGCGGGATTGGCTCCCACCTCAGTAGGAACGGGACTCATCCCAAGCCACGTCGAGATCCCTTAACTTCAACCTCACATGCGAGTGAACTCGTTGTCCCACCGGGGCCACAGCGAAGTGACAATTCCCTGCCACTCCCGGCGCTGGATCCGTGCTCATCCATGCAGGAATTCCCTGGACGAGGTTTCCCTGCTGGCCCAGATCCTCAGGGATGTGCCCCGGAAGAATTCCAGGATGAGCCGAGCACAGTCGGATTTCAACACCGTCCAAAATTCCCTAAATATGTTGGGAATCTTGGAAAGGATCTATCCAGCCTTAGGCTGAGGTTAATCCACGCTTAGGCTGAGACCAAAGTGTTCAGGAATTTGTAAGGATTTTGTGAGGTTTCTGTGAGGTTTTTGTAAGGATTTTTGAGGTTTTTGTAAAGTTTTTGTGAGGATTTTTGAGGTTTTTGTAAAGTTTTTGTGAGGATTTTGTAAGGATTTTGTGAGGTTTTTGTAAGGTGTTTGTAAGGTTTGTTCAAAGTTTTTGTGAGGTTTTGTGAGGTTTTTGAGGTTATTTTCAGTTTTTGTGAGGGTTTTGTAAGGTTTTTTCAGTTTTTGTAAAGTTTTTTAAAGGTTTTTGTGACTTTTTGGTAGGGATTTCGTAAGGATTTTGTGAGGTTTTTGTGAGGTTTTCTAAGCTGTTTATGAGCATTTTTAAGGTCTATTTAAAGCTTTTCCGAGATTTTGTAAGGTTTTTTCTAAGGATTTCATAAGGTTTTTTTGAGGTTTTTATTAGGTTTTTTCCCCCACCACCAGCCGCTAGTCGAGCTCTGAGCCGGGCCTAACCCCACCAAGCACTAACTCCTGTTCTAACCTGTCCCCCAGCCGCCAATGGATCGTCCATATGGGACATCAGAGCCATGGCGAACAGTAACTGGGCAAACATCACCTGGAGCCACAATTTCTCGGCAGGAACTGACTTTGTGGTTAAGTATATCACCAGTAAGCATCAGATCGCGTGGGGACTCTACGGGGTGGCGCTGCCCTTAGAGATCCTGCCAGCTCCCACCCTTCCCTTGGATTTAATTCCATAATTCCATGGCCAGCTGGAAAAACGGGAGGGGAAAACATCGTGGTTGTGGCGGCCGGGGTTGATCAGCGGTGGTTCTCGAGGGGTTCCCTCTCCGTGCGCCGACGGCCGTGGGGTTTTGCGATCGTTGGGGATGTTGAGTCGCGGTCAACAGAAAGAGGTGTAAAATACGGAGAAAAATGAAATTTATGGGAATTGGAAGATGGGATTCCTGAACCTGGAGTTGGCAGAATCCTCTAAGATCCCAAACCTCCTCCTCGGTGTCTCTTAGCGTTGTGCGGCTCCGTCCTGGGTTGGGAGCAGAGCCGGGATCTCCGGGTTTGGTGCCGGTTTAGGGAGAGGTTTTTGTGTCGTTGGTTGGTTTGGGGTTTCTGGAGAGGCAGCGCCAGCTGCTGCTCATCCCTGAGTTTATTCCCAGCCCTCGCATCGGCTGCTGTGCCGGCCTGGAATCCCTGAAATCGGCATTTCAGATAAACCCATTGTAATTCCCGGAAGGAAACCCCTCCTGGCCATTCCAGCTTCCCTCAGGAGATGACCTTGAATTGCCCTTGAAACGATTCCCTGCGCAAAACCAGTGCGGGTGTCCGAAATTCCCGTATTTCAGGATATGCATGAGCTTGCCAGGCCCTAAATCCCAAATATCCCAGCTCCCAACCCACCCCTATTTTTCCCCAATCACTGGGAAGCACAAGGATCAGGTCCAGGTGCTGAATCCGTGCTGCAGCAGCAGCAATCCCTTGGGATTCCCTCTCCAAATCTGTCTCAGGGAGGAAATCTTGGAGATTTCAGCCCTTCCCGGAGAGCCATGGTTGTCCACCCCTTTTTGGTGGCATTTGAAGGAGCAAAACCCTCAAAGCCGCATTTCTCCTTCCCTGCTGAGCCACAAATCCAGGCCCCAGTGTAGGTTTTCTGGAATTCCATGGATAATGCTCAGGATTAAGCTTGTGAGCAAATTATCCCCAGGTCAACAAGTCGTTCTTGGAAAGAACCTGGGAGAAACCAGCCCGTGACCATCCCTTGTTGAGTCACGGGGCCAAACTCTCCCCCAAAAGCAGATCCGAAGGGTAATTAATAATTATCCAGCTCATCCGAAGTCTCCAGCACACCTGGAGCACACCTGGAGCACACCTGGAGCACAGGTACCACTCCCAACAGCACCAGAACCCAATCCTGTAGCTCCTTCACCCAGCTGGGCCTGACCGGGCAAATTCCAGCGTTTTTATGGTAAAATCCCAAAAATCCGGATCTGAAGCTGGGCAGGTAAATAACCTGTGGAGACTTAAACTTAGGGACAGACCCAAACAGCGCCCAGGAATTTTTTTCCCGGTGTGGCAAGCAGGGATGCAGCGCAACCCCCCTCACTGAGGCAGGAATATCCTCAATTCCCAGTGGGTAGCAACCCCAAATCAGCACCTCCTTGTCCCCAGAGTAGTGACCCCAAACCAGCAGCTCCTTGGCTTGGGTAATGATCCCAAACCAGCAGTTTCTTGTCCCCGGAGCCGTGTAATTCCCACTCAGTCCCCAGGGATATCACACTGCCGTGCCTGCGGTGTCACAATCCCGAATCAGCAGCTCCTTGGCTCGGGAAACAATCCCAAACTCTTTGGTTCCAGTACCGACCCCAAACCAGCAACTCTTTGGTTCCAGTACCGACCCCAAACCAGCAACTCTTGGTTCCAGTACTGACCCCAAACCAGCAGCTCCCTGCCCCGGGAGCCGCGTTGTTCCTGGCCAGCCTGCAGGGCCAGCCCCGCGCCTGGGCCGCGGTGTCCCCGGTGTCCCCGCGGGGTGCCCGGGCGGGGTTTGATGTGCGGTTTCTGTTCCCCAGGTAACAAGACAGAGAAATCAATCCCCGTTAAGGCTCAGGGCCCGTCCTCGGTGCAGCTGGCGGATCTGACGCCGGGGATGATGTACAAGCTGTGGGTGTTCCCCATATGGTCCCACCCCAGCGAGCACTCGTACATTACCTTTACCACCAGCTCAGGTGAGACGGGCGTCGGCTGCGTGTCCCCAGAGTGTCCCCAGGGTGTCCCCAGAGCGTCCCCAGAGCGTCTCCGGCATGGCCCCGGCATGGCCCCGGCATGGCCCCGGCATGGCCCAGCCATCCCCACGGTGCTTCGGCCATGGCTGCATGGAAATCCCTCATGCCACCGCCCTCGACTCGCGGCATTTCTCAACCCAAGGGTTGCTCGGCGTTGCACGGAGGAGGAGGATCCCAGGAAGGGATGGGGATCCCTTTGGACAGGGATCCCTCGGGATGGGGATCCCTCGGGATGGAGGAAAGGGAGGAGAGCGCGATCGTGTCGTCACAGCCTCTTGCTTGCGGGCCCCCCGTGCGCGTTGGGGCTCTTGGGGACAGTGAGGTGTCACTGATGGGATGCAACGTTGGGAGTGGGAATGTGGTGTTGGCACGAGGGTATCCTTAGGGATTTCCATCCTCCTGGGATGTTTCCTCTGGCACTTGGTGTGGAATTTTCCAGGCTTTGTATCTGTGTGGTTTCCACGTCTCCCTTGTTACGGATTCTCCCATTTCCCACCCGGCTCCAGACGCTCCCTCCTTTGTCCCACAGGAGCTTTATCCGTTTGTAAAACTCCGCCGCTCCCTCCCGACGATTCCCAGGAAATCCAAACAGCCCTAAATCCCTTCCTATCCACCCGGGGCTTTTCCGTAGGGATCTGTGCACAGCTCCTGTCGAACGCTCTGCTGGAATTCTGCAGACCAGGAAACACCGGAGCAGCCTCCCTGACAGTGCCGTGGGTAGAGGTGGGGATTTCCAAGGAATTAAAATGGTTTTTCCCGGCTCCAGCCGTGGGATGGGAAGCTCTGGCAATTTCCGGGCTCTGCCGGGAAGGCCAAAAGGAAAATGGGAATCCCAGCGAGGGAGAGCTGTGGGAATTGGGGAGCAGAGCTCCCCACTCACTCCCGTGCACATCCAAAATTGTCACAAAATCCAGAATGCCACCGGGTAATTCCCTGGCAGGGACAGATGGCAGCCATCGGTGTTCCTTGGAATTAAGGTTGGAAAAACCTCTGCGATCATCGAGTCCCACCATTCCCCCGGCACTGCCAAGGCCACCGTGTCCCCGGGTGCCACACCCAGGTGGTTTTGGGGTGTCCAACCCTGCTCAGCGCTGACAAACCGCCAGCGAGTGCTGCCCTCGGCCCTGTCCCCGGACTGCTCCGGGATTGAGCGAATCCACGGCACAGCAGCCCCTGGAATATTCTGATCCCACACATTAGAGCTGATTTTGGCCACAGACCCCTCCCAGCACAGCTCCAGCTGTTGTGTTAAATCCCCAGTTTTGGTTCTGCTTCCGGATCTTTCCCCGAGTCCGAAATCTCCGTCAGCTCCTGCCCTACCCGTGAGTTATCCCTCTGGATAACCATTGTATCCCTCTGGATAACCATTCCCAGCCTGGACCCGCCTCTTCCTTCCTCCCCTGCTTTTCCCCCACTTCAGGATCCGCGGGGGGACCGAGGGGACAGCAAGGAGACGGGAATCATTAAAAAAAATGGGAAAAAAAGCACAATATCCTTGGCCGATTCCTGCTGGGAAGACTCTGCATATGTTTTCCATAATTGAGAGGTTCCTACTGATATTTTCATGGAGAATAAGGGATGGGGCCACCTTTATCCCCGGGATTGAGGCTGGTGCTGACCTGAGCCCTGTGGGATGCACGGAGCTGTCGCCTTCCCTGCAGGAATAAACGCTCCACATCCATTTCTGTCCTGGCTGGATGCTGCTGACACAAGTGCCGGGCCCCCGCTGGCAATCCTACGGCATCGGGAATGCTTTGGATAAAAAGGAACCGTGCGGGTTTGGGGGGTTTTGGGGTTTTTTTTTTTATGTCTTGTAAATCACCGTTCTAAAGGTTTCTTCAGGCTGGGGGCAGATAAATAAGAAATATTCCCCTGCAGGAGGCCGAGCTCTGATTTTGCTCCTGATTAACTGGCGGCTCATTAAGCCGACAGAATTCCTCCCAGGAGCAAAGGGCACTTGGAAATGACAAAAATAGCCGGGTAGAAGGAGGTCTGCTAAATTTTAGATGAATAAATGGGTTCCTCGGCTTGTCCAAACACTGGGAAGAGTGTCCGGGGAAGGGAATGGAGATGGGGAAGAGGCTGGAGACCTCCTGAAGGGGCTCAGCCTGGAGAAAAGGGGGATCAGGGGGAATTTCTGGCTCTGCACAGGTCCCCGACAGGAGGGGGCAGCCGGGCGGGATTTGGGATCTTATCCCAGGGAACAGGGACAGGAGGAGAGGGAACGGCCTCAGGCTGGGCCAGGAGAGGCTCAGGTTGGAATTTCAGCAGGAATTTCCTCATGGAAAGGGTTGGAAGGGGCTGCCCAGGGAGGTTTGGAGTGCCCATCCCTGGAGGTGTCACCTGGACGTGGCACTGAGTGCTCAGGGTGGGGATCGGGCACAGCTCGGACTCGATGATCCCGGAGGGATTTTCCAGCCTCAGTGATCCTGGGATTCTGGGAATAGGATCACACAAGGCTGGAGCCAGAGGGGACTTTTCACTCCCAAAGATCTCCTTTGCAATCCAAGACAAGAAACTCGGTGGAGCTGAGCTCTGCCCCCGGCACATCAATGACGACTCTGAGCTAACGAATTTTCTGCCGCGAAATTATCATTAATTATTTTTAAAAAGGCTCTGCAGCTGCAATTCCAATCAGGACCTGTCAGATCCCGCAGCTGCTTTCGTGTTTTCCCTCGAGGTTGGCCTCACCTTAAAGCAAATCACAAAATCTCCTGGGACGGCCACGGGCTTCAAACCTTCCTGTCCCCACTGCTGCACTGACAGCCACTCGCTGGGATTTGATTTGGTCCTCAGGTGTTGCTTTTTTGGGAAGGATGGGAATTATCCCCCTTTTTTGGGAAAGATGGGAATTTTCCCTGTTTTTTGGGAATGATGGAAATCATCCCCTTCCCTACAGGTGGTGCCCTCATCCTCCTGTGAGATCCCCTGGGCACTTGGGGTTTAAAACCCTCCCTCCTTTCCAAACTCAGCTCCAACCCTCATCCCACCTCTCAGACTTCTCTGGAATTTCGTATTTTGAAGACCCCCTTTGTTTCTCCCTGGAAAATCCCCATCCCATCACTGCTCATGGAATTTTTTTCCATCTCCAAGCTTTCCGGCATAGCTTCCTTCCCCTTCCCTCCCCGAGCACTCGGACAATCGAATCCGTTCCTTTGTCATCGTCTCATTCTCTCCATCTTAAAGTGCATCCGCGAGGACCCCGGAGCTCAGGTTGGGATAAAGGAAATGTGGGATTTGCCGGCGTTGGAGGGAAAAGCAGCCAAAGGAAGCATCAGGCAGCTCCTTCCACCCTCGGTGCTGCTCAAAACCCACCAAATGTCCCGGGTTCAGCATCGTTTCTTGAGCAAAGATTCTCCTTCGTGTCCTTGTCCTCTTTAATCCGAATTTCCTTGCTGTGGTTTGCCTGCAATTCCCTGGATTTCATCCCGAGGAGATCACTTCTTCTCTTGGGCTCAATTCCGATGGAATAGGCACAGTTCGATCCCTGAAATTTTGCGGGTTAGGAATTTTCGCCACTCCATCCCGTTTTTCCCATTGCTGCCTCTCTTCCAGGCTCCTTTCCCTCCGAACGCATTGAGGGAGGGCTGTTCCCTGCTTTCTTTATCCATCTTTTTCCTCGCCAGATTTTTCAGGATCCTCCCTGCTCTCTCCTGCCCATCTCCGTTCCCAGTCCCATCCCAACCACCCTGGTTCTCCCACATTCCCACCGGGAACGTCTCAGTTTTCCCTCAGCCGGGATAAATCCAGCCCCCGCTGCTGCGCTGAAGGTTATTTTCTCCTCTGCCTCGCTGAATTCCAAGGAGAGGCTGGAAAAGGCAGCGTTGGAGCTATTTTTAGGCCATGGATTTGTCTGTCTGACCGTGTGGGAGAGCTGGGAATGGCAGGGAGGACACGGGAGCTGGAGGATGGGAACAGGGCACCGCCACGCTTGGAATTAATCCTGGGAACAGGCAGGAGCCTTGGGAAGGCGCTGGAAACAGGAATTTGCTCCAGGAGGAAACACGTGGAGCTGTCAGACTCCTCTTCCCTCCAGTTCATCCCAGTTCATCCCAGTTCAAGGCTGCCAGCGAACCCTCAGGGCTCAGCAATTCCCTGATCCAGCGGTGCTGCCCAAAATCCCTTGGAACTGGGAATTTTCTCTTGGATCTTCCCACACCCAGGGCAGTTTTCAGATGCAGCGAATTCCATCAGATTCCTTCCCCAGCTTCTTTCACCTTTATTTGCAATTCCCTTTTCCCAGATTTGCCTTTCTGTTGGGTTCCTTCACTTTTCAAAGCTCCTGGGAAAACTGATTTTATTTTCCATCATGAAAGGAACAAAAAAGCATCAAAAAGCCTCTAAAGACCATCAAAAACCCACCAAAAAAGACCAAAAAAAACAGAGAAAATACCACCATGAACCACTGAAAAAAACCCAATAAAACACCAAAAAACCACCAAAACACTGCCAAAAAACCACCCAAAACCCACAAAAGAACTCCACGAAAATATCCAAAGGAACACCAAAAAAAAAAATCAAAATACACTAAAAAACCACCAAAACGCCACCAAAAACCACCAAAAAACCACCAAAATCCACCAAAACCACCAAAAAACNCACCCAAAACCCACAAAAGAACTCCACGAAAATATCCAAAGGAACACCAAAAAAAAAATCAAAATACACTAAAAAACCACCAAAACGCCACCAAAAACCACCAAAAAACCACCAAAATCCACCAAAACCACCAAAAAACCACCAAAGAAACACAAATCCCTGAGCTACGACTTCAGCCACGCACCCAGACACGCCCAAACTAAAGAAAATCCCCAAACCAGCGCCCTGAATTCCTCCTTCCTCCGTTTCCCTGCGCGCTCTGCTCCATTCCTTAGGAATATTTTCCCCATTTTTCCCGCAGCCTACACCAAGAACCAGGTGGACATCGCCACGCAGGGCTGGTTCATCGGCCTCATGTGCGCCATCGCCCTCCTCGTGCTCATCCTGCTCATCGTCTGCTTCATCAAGAGGAGCCGCGGCGGGAAGTATCCAGGTGAGAACGGGAATGGGCATTCCCGAGGGTTAAACAGGTCCAGGATTCTCGGGGATAATCCGGTGGTGGGGAATATCCAGGTGAGAACGGGAATGGGCATTCCCGAGGGTTAAACAGGTCCAGGATTCTCGGGGATAATCTGGTGGTGGGGAATATCCAGGTGAGAACGGGAATGGGCATTCCCAGGGTTTAAACAGGTCCGAGATTCTCGAGGATAATCCAGGTGTTGGAGAGATGGGATTGTGAGGGGTTGATCCTTCTGTAGTGGGAATTTATGGGTATAAATTGATGTATAAATATAATTTTTATATTTAGAAATGTATTTGTATGAAAATGCGTACCTTAAATATGGTGCCTTTTATATCAAACACATCTCAATTTATAAGAAGCATAAATTCGTGATTTATTTATGTGGGGCTGTTTACGAATAAAAAACTGTTAATACTTAATTTATTTTATTAATATTTTTATTTTATAAGGTGTTTATTATTTATGATTTTATAAAATAAATCAGAAATGGGTTTTTTTAAATTAAGAAAATACTACAATTAACACATCCCCTCCTTGTCTGGTGCACCTGGGGCGCCACCACTGCAGCGTCCTGTGCAAACCCTTTACAAACCCTTTGAAAGCCGTTTGTAAACTCTTTGTCAGTCCTTTGCAAACTCTTTGTAAACCCTTTCCAAACCCTTAACAAACCCTTCGCAAACCCTTTTCAAATCCTTTGTAACCCCTTTGCAAACCCTCTGTCAGCCCTTTACAAACAGTTTACAAACCGTTTACAAACCATTTACAAACCCTTTACAAACCCTTTATAAACCCTTTGTAAATCCTTTTCAAACCCTTTTTCACTTCACAAACCCTTCGTAACAGCTTTGAAACCCCTGTGTAACCCCTGGGTAACCCTTTCCAAGCCCTCCCCACTGCAGTTTTCACCCGCCCGAGCTCTTCCCCCTCAGGGACACCCCAGGACCCTTCCCCAGCTCCTCCCCATTCCCAAACCCTTTCGATCCTTACTGGTTTAACTGGGAGGGCTCTGCTCCTTCGCAGTGCGGGACAACAAGGACGAGCACCTCAATCCCGAGGACAAGAACGTGGAGGACGGATCCTTCGACTACAGGTAGGATCCCATGGA
>VZTI01003100.1:94258-131351 GCA_013397865.1 Struthidea cinerea | reverse complement strand
ACCAAAGAATGAGGACCAAATTATCATTGAAGTTGAAGGGATCAATAAACAATAGGAGATCGAATACTAAGAATTGTGTAATTTAGAACCAGTGAACATGAATTTCTTTGGGTTTTTTTATGCATAAATATGTGAAAAGTTTGGTAAGGAACCATTTGGAATGGAATGATTTCCACTGCACAACCTATGTGTGTGTGAATGTGAAATTATTCCATTGCCAGAGTAACATCATGGTCAGAATAAAGTGATGCCTGATCCTCTATCACTCAAAAGGTGTTGTTGGAGAACTGCTTTTTTTGCAGTTTTGGTGACAGCTCCATGTCCAGCAGCAGGTCCAGGACGAGGGGTGTCCCTCAGGACTCTGCCTTGGCCCCGGGGCTCTTTAGTGGCTTCCCCAATGACACAGACAGTGGATCGAGCTCAGCACGTTTGCAGGGGACGGGAAGCTGAGCAGGGCAGGAGCACCAAGGAAGGAGGGGGCCACAGGGACCTGGACAAGCTTGACAAGTGGGACCACGAAAACCTCACCAGTTTCAACAAGGCCAAGGGCCAGGTCCTGCACCTAGGTCGGGGCAATCCCCGAGTCCCGGATTCACCAAGGTCGGAAGAGTCCTTCAAACGCCTCAGTTTAGCCCTGCCTCCCCGGCCGCTCCCAGCACCCCCAGAAGCANCAATCCCCGAGTCCCGGATTCACCAAGGTCGGAAGAGTCCTTCAAACGCCTCAGTTTAGCCCTGCCTCCCCGGCCGCTCCCAGCACCCCCAGAAGCAGCGCTTGGTTGGGCCTCAAAACTCTGCCGTGCCCCTCCCCACTTCCAGCAGGGCTGGCCAGAGGGGAGCAGCCGCAGCCTTTGCCGCTGCCCCACAGCTCTGGGCAGGCTGTCCGGCCGCCGTGGGCAGGCTCCGGTGGGGAATGTCCTTGCAGCCTCAAGGGCCGGAGAAAGCCCAGGGCCAAAGAGTCTCTGCCCTGCAGGCACCGCTTGTTCAGGGCTGAGCAGCAGCTGGAGCCCGGCACTTGCTTGTAGCAGCGGGGGCGAGCCCCGCGCTGGACGGAAAAGGGGGCGAGGGGCTGAGGGCGAGGGGCCGAAGCCCCTCCCGCTGGGTCCCGTCGTCTGCGCGGCGTCCCGGGGACAGAGCCCGGGGCCGGGCTCGGTCCCTGCTGCCCCAAGGGCGCTGCCGAGGGCTCCCCGCCCGCCGGGGCCGGGTCGGCGCTGAGGGGCGGCCGCCCCCCGCTCCGGCCCCTTGTCCCGGCCCCCATCTCTAGAAGGACCACGCAGGGCCGGTTGTGCAGGTCCACGTCCACACTAAAGGCTTGTTGAACATCTCATTGGGCTCTACAACGTCTCTGAGCAACCTGTTCCTGTTCTTGGTCACCCTCCCGGTGAAAAGCTGCTTTTCCTCCTGTTCAGAGGGAACCTCCTGTGTTTCAGGTTGTGCCCCCTGTGTCTTGTTCTGTCTCTTGGGCACCAGTGCAGCAACTGCAGAGAGCATTATTTTGTTCAGCCACAGCAAGGGAGAACACTCAGTGAGGGTCAGGAAAAATAGACTCTGTCAGACATTGGAATCAGACTGGAGTGTCAGACTGGAGTGTCAGACTGGAGTCAACTGTGCCAGTGTGGCCAGAGAGCACCGGGTTCACTGTAAGTGAGTTGGGGCACTGTAGTCTTCTGCAATACTCCTTAAGCCAGTTTTAAATGAGAATAACAATAAACTGCTCTTTTAAGACAGAAAGAGCTACTTGCTAAGGGAAATAATACTGGATCTTTGCTATTTCTGAAAATTTAAGTGGTTAGAAGGTCAACCAGAAAGTCTTGAATTTTAAAATCAATCCTTAAAAATAAATGAAAAGTTTAACAAAAACAAAATCTATTAAAATTGACTTTGTGTATCATATGGTTAAAGTAAGCAGGAAATGTTACCAGTCACGTCTTCTCAATTCAACTTTTTATTTAAATGCATACCTTTTACCAGAACCGATTTTATTGGCCAGAAGTGAAGCCATGGGGTTGTACGGACCTCCACTGCTGAGAAGCCAGGCCTGAAGGGCCAACAGGATGCTGCTGGATCCACAGGTGGTGACTATCTTGTGCTTGATATCACTCTCTCCCCTCCCCCCACTTTCCTAATTTTCTCTCTCTACCTCACATTTTGTTATTAAATAAAATCTGTGTTATTGACTTTGACATGTGGTTTTGTCTGCACCTTAATTTGGGCAGAAGCCTTTCTCACTAATTGAATCTTCACAGGGGTATAAAGAATCCACACGTTGTAGTGCTTTTACCAACGTGCTTAGGGAACAGGCCACCCACCACAAGGGTCAGTGTTCACAGCACACCCAAGTCTGTCTCAATCTGTGAACCAGTGAAAGCTACATTTGCAATAAAATTTTGAGACCCTGCTGAAATACATACCTTGGCTCAACTAATTCTTCCTGTGCTTAGCTGTGCCACAGTGAATGGCTTCAGGCTCCCAGAAGGAGCCATGCAATCTTTCCCATAAATGTTTCATCATTTTGGCCCCCAGCAGCTGAAGTTAATAATATGAGTATTAAGGGTTTTGAATTCAAGTGCTTTAACTAAAAACTCAAACAAATGCCCGTTAGCTGTCTGCATCTGAGGGGACTAAAGACTGTAACCCAGTGTTACCCAGACAGCTCAGACACAGTTCTAGGAGCTGCAGGTATGACAACAAATACCAGAGAATACATCCAGATTTGGTTTTGAATATGACAACAAGAAAACAATACTAGAAGCTTCCTGTGGATTTAACAGCATCTTTATTCAAAGAAATTGTCTTTCCTGAAAGAAAGGTGAAATAAATTAAAGACAGGATAATTTGCAGTATAATCAGCTAAATGTCAGTAAGCAACAGGTATTGAAAAAGCACTATGTGACTCTCAAATAGCTGATTCTTTGTTCTGAAAATGGGCAGTAGAGAATGAATAATCCCAGGTAAGTCTGTTAAGAAGCCCAAAGAAATCTCTTGGGGAAAAAAAGAAATGTAGCAACAAATTAGAAAAAAAGATCAAAGAAGGGAACAATCAGATGTGCTCAGTTGCTGTGAGCTGAAGTTTCTCATTCATCTCCTGTGGATCATGAAATGTGCGTAATTTTTGATAGAAGAAGTGAAAATTGTCAAACATAAATGTTGGAAGCTAGGTCCTAAATACACTTAAAATATTTACACAATACCTGAGGCTAATAAAGATTGTAAAGTCTTAATTTTTTAACCTGTTTAAAACATGTAGATCTCCAACTTGCACTTGTTATGCAAGTTTGTATTATTGTCAAAAAAGCAGAAATATTTCCAGTTTAATTGCCATTATTGCAAGAACTGAGTTCTCTAACTCAAATATTAAAAGTGAAGAAAAGCCCCATAGCAAATGTAGTATGTTTTATCTGGTGTAGAACTGAGGTTCAAAATAGCTTCTAGGAGCTTTAGTCCAATTGAATTTTTGAGGTCTGGGCTCCACACTGTCCTGTGCCTTTGCGTGCCAGCATATACCATCTTCTACAAAACATGCTGTCAAAATATGTAAGAAACGCAAGATGCTTTTAGTAGTTCAGGTAAGAAATTCCTTTACTCCCAGTGCCTTAATTCTCGTGGACATAAACCTTACAATGTGATTTACTACTGAAAATAGTAATATATTTCAAAGTTTCTCCAGCAACAGTCTACCATTCCCCAAATTAAGGACCATGCTGTATAAGAGAGGTGCTCTGTTAATTTTTCTGTTTTGAGCAGAGTAAGAGATTATGAAGGTATATTCATTTGGACTTGTCTGTGCTTCACAAAGCCCTCATTGGCCCATGTTACATTCTCGATATTGAAAATCATAATTATTTTTCAGCAACTATCTCTTGTAAAAGAAAGAAAATACAATATTAAAGAGTCTGTGTGAAGTTCATAGGTGGATTAATGCATTTGTAGTAAGAGGCTCTGGGTCTGTCCACACGGGCCTTTGCTGACCTACCCAAGAACCTTGCGCATTGCCCAGTGCAGCAAATCCTCTGTGAGCGTGTACTGAGTGGGGAGGAAATTTATTATACATGTTAGAAATGGTGCAGTCTTGCCTCAGAGAACAGATTTGAGGAAAGGTCAATTAAACACAGTAAGGTACTTTGTAAATGGTGTTGTTCACTGTCTTGGTAAATTTTGGAGCATTACAGTGAGAATATGCCTTTGTTGTTAAGACCCCAACCAACTACATTCTTCAAAATTTCCATTTTCAAGTATCAGCAGTCTCATGTTTGACACACTGCTGTCCAACTTATATCTCTTTATATGCGGGAAAAGTAAATATTTGTGGTCTTGTACCTGGTTCAAAAGGAAAGCAAATGTAAGATTTATAACGGAACTCTCTTCATCTCAGATGTGTCTTTATTGAGCGGCTCTGAGAAAGGACCTGAGTGAGAGCATGAAAGGATTACTTCATGCATATGACCTCCTGTCTCCCACCTACATCTTGTCTGCATGACTGCAAAGACTAAAAATGCTTTATCCTCTAAAACCAAGAGGAATTCAACAATTAAAAGCTTTACTCTCAAGTTTTCCTGTATTTTTTATTTGCTACTTTCCCTTCACCTTGCCCACTGAACTTCTCACTACTTCAAATTTAGTCAGTCATTTGTCCATTCATTAATATCTTCATTGCTATTTTATTAACCATTACAGAAACACAGTAACTTAGCTAAACTCCTTTGTTGAATTCCATAGGGCTGCTACGATATAAAAATGCAGAGAAATCACAATTCTTGCATATTCCCCCTTTTACACAACACCAGAATTACACTGCTCATCAAATAAAATAGTATATTCAGCAGAATTAGTACCAAAATTTGAGACAGAAGCAACTTCACTTGTTCTGCTGGCCAAATAAAGCAGACAAATTTCAGTGTCAATTTTAAACTGTCTTCTTCATGCCTGCCTGTCAGCTTGTCTCCAGCATTCTATGAAGAAAACCTCTAATTTGTTCTAAAATTATGCTCAATAAACATCAAAGTTACTGAGATACAGTGCCTAAATGCATCAAGATCATTAGCATCACTCAATAAGCCTCTCTTGCTCCAGCCATGGTCTTGTTGGACAAAATAAATCATAGTTCAGGCACTGTGAGAGTTATGTCAGTTCATTTTTCCAGTAGGGGCCATGATTGCCCACTTAGCCATATCTGTGATAAGTCTTTTCAGAACAAGAGTTATCTCCTCTTTTGGAGTCTTAAGGAACCATCATAAAGCCATCTGGCCTTGGACCAGCTCTTGGGCCCTGAACAGCCTTTTCTACTTCAGTGCACACAAGCAATTCCTCTCGGGTGTCAGCCTCACTCGTGACATGTTTGGGAAATGTTAACTCTGTCTTGCAATTTTGTAGTAATGTTTTTCAATCTCTTTATTGAGATAAATACAAGTTAGAACAGAACACTTGGGGTGTTTTTTTAGTATCTCTTGGGTCCGTATCTGTTGTTCTTGCTGATCTTTGTGCAGATGGCCTGGTTCTCAGTTCCTTTTCAAAGCTGCAATGTCAATGTTATAGTAGCTGTATACCCTTTCTTCTCAGAATTCATTTTCAGGAGTTTGATCTATAACCTGCATTCCTCTGTTAAGACTAAGTAATTTTAATTTCTGCATTAGTTAATCTTATACATATGTAATATTCTCTCTGTATTCATGGATACTGTTGATCCTAATGATTTTTGACTGTAAATATATCTGAACAGAGGCATCATCCTGACCTGCAAATACCATCCAGATTACCTAGCCCGTGGAGTTTGCTTCTACTAAGAAAGAAACTAGCATCAAAATCATAGTCTGTCTTCAGTCTTTACTGTTTCTGGCATTCCTTCTTTGCTCTTCAGCCCATCCTCCAGGTTCTTCATAACAAGCTTACAACTTCTTTTTGCCTGCAAGAACCAGCAAAATCCACATAATTTTTTTGCCTTCTGCCTTGTCTTGGGGTGACTTTATGATGTATATCCCATATCACTGCTCTATTGCCCACCAATCTTTCCTGTGCCTTTAAACTGATAAAGCAGCAGATAAAGGTAGAAGGGCAGGAAGATAACTCAGCAGACACCCCAGTCACTCAGGCTGCAGCCAAACTGGAGGGGTGGTTGTAACCTGCCTTCTATAAGAGGATATTTTCCTCCAAATTCGTCCAAACTAGGACATGCCTTATCAAGGAAATAGATTTAATCCCATATTTTTCCACTCATGCCACAGGTCCTTTGAACATGATGCTTCTTTCTTTCAGGCAAAGGCAGCACTTTCCACTTCTGCTGGAGTCCTTGTTGGAACTGCAACCATTTACCACTTATTTATGCAAAACTTATTGACATAACAATAATTTCAATTATTTTATTAATCTCGCACTTGCTTTGTACAGTGCATTTGCAATGCACTCACAAAATACACTTGGGTTTTCTATGAGAACAATAATAGACTGCAGTGTAAAATTCCATATCTTAAATCCCCTTTTAATGTGATTCCTGGTAATACTATTATTTCAAGGCACATATTTTAAAGTTTTGAGTCACGGTTCTCTGATTTATTCCTTTATCAGCATGAAGTAGATAAACTGAAAACGGCAGAATTACTCTGTAACAACATAAATTTAGGAGAAGTAATAATTAGTCTTTGACTAATGGGAAATAAAAAGATACCACTGAAATGTGTTCATTCTACATTCATGAAGTAACAAACAATATTAAGATTATTAGGTACAAAAATTAGCACTGTCTTGCAAACACATTTTGCCCTGCTCTGTGCTACTTTCTGTGTCCCTGTCCACCCTTGTTCTGTGTTTTCTGGTTCAGCATTACCTCTGCATGTTAAGCTCTGACCCCTCCCAACCTCACTTCTGTGGAGATGTTAAGGGTTTGTATCTATTCTGCACTTTAAATCCCACGAGAGATCAGACTGGCTGAATCATGATGGTACAAAGCCATATGCTGAAAATAACCTGAGAAATGCTTAGGAAAACAAACATCATATATTAATATTAAACCCAGACATATTTGATAAACTGTGAATGTGGGAAGCATTTGTGCTTCATTTCTAGAGCACTGGTTCCATTAACATAGATATTGAACTTTAAAAAACAGATTTTGAAAACAACCTGCAGCATTACTACCAGAAAATCAGGTAGTACAGTTACATGTGTACACTGAGATAACAGTTAAAAAAACCCCAAAACGTTAATAATTTTTTTCTGATGGAAGAGGTTGTCATTGTTTATTTTCTTTTCAAAATTGACTCCTACACAAGAGACATGGTTTTAAATGCTTTTATCAGGCCTTCTGAATTAATAGAAACATGTACGACCTAACATAATTCGTATTCTTTCACTTATCTGCCTTGCTATTAATTCTTGATTATGGTGGCAAACTAAGGATTGACTGGCTGCACTGGAATTTTAGAGCATCATTAATCATAATATATGTTACATGAGTTATTTGCAACATCCAGTACAAAAAAAAAAAAAAAAAAAAGGTTTCCGGAGTCTTGAAAATGATGGCATGTAAATTAATGTCTTGCTCCCTTTGAAGGTGTAGGGTAAATATTCCTGCAAGCATAATATTGAAATGTTAGCACTAAATGGTAGCATGTGTCAAAGAACTGTACCCTGCACACTTCTCACTTTTCCTTCTCATCCTGCCCAACTGCTTCTTTTCTTCCCTATACATTTCTTTATGATTTTCTTGACTCCAGGATTCACTTCCAATCCAAAAAAACCCTCAGCCACATTTACAGTAAAATGCAGAAGCAAAATTCTAGTCAATCCTTCTCTTTTCAGTGCACAGGAGTAATTGGCTAGAAGCACCTTATGTCAGCACAAGCACTTTTGACACTCTCCTCTATTAATTTCCAATCTCCCTGATGTAGGTCAATGGTATCCGTGCTGCCCTTTAGCCAATGTTAGCAGAAACTGTCCTTACCTGTGTTTCACATTTGCTGCTTTGTTGTTTGCTAATAATTTCTTCTCTCCCTGTTGGGCACAAGTCTATTTTGTCTATCTTCATAATGGTTTTCAGTCGAGGACTACATAAGGAATGGACAGAGCAAAGGTTCTGAACGTGCTTTAGGATTTAAGGAGTGCAAATGACATGGATAAAGTACATTATTGCTGGGCAAAACATAATACAAAGAACATATTTTGCAATAGTCTGGTATTATTACTGATGACATTAAGCTACCCTTAGGTAAAAAAGAAATTGTTTAGGATGATGCCATGTCTCTGCAACAATCTGGTTAGGCCAAGAGAAGTGAAATACTGCTGGACTTCTGTTGGAGGACAAATCCATTCTTTCAGGGGATAGATAATTTTCACTGAGTTATAGGGAATGAAGCTTTATTCCAGAATGTATTGTAGGAAAAAAAAATATAGGAGACCCCATACAATGAGCTTGCATACTGATGACAAGAGATACCATCATGTTGATAGAAATGATAGAAAAAAAGCGACAGAAGTCAAAAAATAGCCAGTGATTTCCATAGGGATAATAAAGCCAAAGAACTTTGTTCTATGAAAAAAAAAAAGTGGTCTATTTATAAAAATTCAGAAATGAATTCTGAGTTGCCTAAATTCACTGCATGGAATCTTCATCCTGAAATTTTACTAAAGGAAAATTGGAAGAGGAATTGCCTCTGAAATTTAAAAAAGGTTGCAGGAAGACAGGGAAGAGAGACAGAAAAAGACAGTCATGGAGAGAGGAAGTGTAAAAGAGGAAGGGAAAAATATACAAAGACAATTATGGAATATAAAATGAAAAAAACTTAAAAAAAAAAATCTTTTAACCTTTCCGGACATTTCAGAAAGAGTGAGACTGGATAGCTTTTGAATATAAAATTCTGATTCATTTTTGCAGTTCTCCAGGGAAACTGTTCTGATACTATGGTCCTCTTACATTCAAAGGACAACTGTCAAGAGAAGCTCTTTACTTTTAGTATGAGCAGACATATATTATGTAGATCTGAGAAGTTAATTTTATACAAAACCAGCATCTCATTGTACTGCACGAGCAATAGGGCTTTTCACGGGATTGCATTATTAACAAAATAACCCATTTTCTATAAGAGTAGTGACCTTTTTTTTTTGTCTTCTAGCTACCTAGCAACTTTTCTCAGCTATCCAATCATCCATTTTGACTCCCATAGATTCCCTATTGGCAGTGACTAACATCCGACCACTGTTAATTTTTTTGATGCTCAGTAGCTCCCTTTTCCTCACAGTTGTTTGAATTGTCTTTATTACTGGTGGTCTGACTGGGAGCTGTGTGGCCCAAGAGGTGCTGCTGTTGCTCAGGACTGACTTTATGCTCATTTTAGTAATATTACTTCTTTACTCTTCAGCTTAGAAAGCATCCTTATTCAACTAAAGACTATAATGCCCTCGCCTTAGGAATTATGATTTCTGTGGAAGGATTTAGAGTAGACAGAGGGAGCATTAGAGAGCCGTGAGCTGTTGTGCTGAGATGCTGATCCCTCAGAGCAGCCAGCTGCACAACTCCAGGCACTTGGCTCCCAGGAATTGCACTGGCTGCTCAGCAGCACTGCCTCCCTCACACACTTTATGCAACTAAACGGGTAAGGGATGAGTAAAAGTATTGGATGAGCAAAAATTGTGAAAGTGAAATGAGAATGGCCTTTACAGTGGTCATGTTATTCCAACTGAGAAGTAAGGTGTTTATTGTGCTCCAGCAGTACCACTGAGCCACCTGGAAGTCAATCATCTTCCCCACAGATATCCTGCAGAGGCTGAAGCTGAAAACTATGAAAAACCTGTTAGCAAAAGATTAGCAAAATGCATTTTGCAACTAATGCTATAAGGCAGTGTAAGAAATGTTTCTGTGCCTGATGCAATGAAATGGTTGACCAGAAGTTGCTGTTGTAGCCAGTCACAAGCCAAGCCAAGACTCTTCTCAGAAGCTCAAAGCCACGTTTCCAAGAAGTAAGAATGAAAAAAATGGTGCCATATTCCCTAAATTTTTAAGTTCTCTAGAACCCAACCTGGGTTTCTGGCAGATATGCACATTTCTTTCCCTACATATACTTCCCAAATAGGACCAAGAATATTATGAAAGAGTGCTCTTAACAGCATTTTTCCTAAGACCAGAGCTAGTAAGCACTAGAAATCTCATGTGATAAATCTGTCTCTGAAAGCTTTCCAGCTCATTCCTCCAGATTCAAATGACTTGGATGGTCTTCACATAGTCATTTAAGCTTTCAGCTGTTTACCCAAAGCAAACAGAAATTATGAAAATTCTGAAGTTGCCCATTGCTACTTGCATGATACAAGCACATGTAGCTAATCCTTGCCCCATTTAGCATCACTCTGGTCAATTCCCACAAGAAATTTTATTCTTGACATGGTTTAGGAGCATTTAATCTGATCTGACAATGTTCAGTCCACTTCCCAAGTCTTTGAATGATTTATTTTGATTTGCTTTAATAATGTGTCCACTGCTTTCTGATTAAGACATCAGTATTGTATGTGACCTACATAGTTCCTCTTCCTTTTGCATTTCAAGACCTGGTTTTCCACAGGCCATCTGAGAGTCCTATCTATCTTAAACAGATCAAATACTATAGTAGTTGTTCCTGGCAGTTGCTGTTAGAAGAAACATTTGGGATTTAGTGCACTGTAATGGCTGGTTTTTTTCAAATTACTTCAGTGATTTATACACTGAAAAGTTAGATGTAATCTAGCATATTAATAATTTTCCAATAATACTTTCATTTGGATTTTAGCAGACTAAAGAGTGTTAAGCAAAAATAGGTGTAGAATTCAGAATGTTAATTCTGATGGCTAAGATCTATGAACTAAGGATTGTTTTCATAATCAATTTTCTGCTTGGAAATCCTTAAAGCTCATCATGTACAGTTCATGGAAAGCCTGAACCAGACACGTGGTTCCATCCAAGTTAGCAAAATTACTGATCTTCCAGTACAACCATCCCTTTCTGATGCTAATCTCAGTAGACATAAATCCTTAATGGCAAAAGCCCAGTTGGTGAAATATGATGTGTATCCTTTAACCTTTGCAATAAAGATATAACTGAAGCATTACAATCTCACCATACATTTGTAGTAGAGCAGAGTTCATAATTTAATCTATTAGTGCACGACTACAGAATTTAATATTTTTTAAACAATGTAGCTATCAGAGAGCTCATGTTCTCACTGAGATCTGCTCTTCAGTGCATGGGCAAACAGCAATGTAGTACACCAGGAATGAACATGTTGTTGTCCAATTTAATTAGAACTAAAGCTGGTCAACAACTCTGTTGGCACACAAAGAATAAAAATTTACATTACTGAACCTTCCAAGCCCTTTGTGGCCTTCTGTGCGCTCTCTAATTTAAACAGATACACATACACAGCTTTTTTGCCCCTGTGGGTGTAGCGCTGATTAAAAGAGGTAAACTCAAGAGCCAAATCCATTGAGCTAGGCTCTAGCTTTTTACTGTGTTGCAGAAGGCCATAGATCATTTCTACTGAACAGGATTAAAGAGGTTAATCTGTGCCAGCAGTCGATGACAGGCTTGTTAGGAGAAAAATCCAATGATGCTAACCCTTCAAAAAGCTGCTTATTAACTGCATTGATGACTGACTTCTCATTAAAGATTACTATTACTGTCTTTTCTAGCATTTCCCCTTTGACCTGAGTAGTTAGTGAGTTTTTAGAACTTCCATGGTTTTTCCCACAAAGAGAAGAAAGAGATCCTATATATTTCATCTGTTGAATAGTACATATATTCAAAAAGTGCAAATAATCTCCTGATTCCCTCAACAAATAAAAAAAGAATCAAAAAGTCATGAGGAAGTGCATTAGCTCACTATCTCTCTACTGAAGTCCCTGCCTTTTTAGCTTGCTCTTCCTCCCTCTACAAATGACCTCCAACCAACTACATCAACTTTTATGAAAGCACTTTTTCAATAATACACCAGACTGGAAATTCTTGGATGGGTGCATGCCGCAAATGCCTAGTTCTCCCTGAGAATACCTTAGTTGGATGCATGGGACATACCCAGCCTTGGCATGTACCCTACCAGTGGTGTTTGCTTGGGAAGGCTTCACAGGTACTCACTCCAGACTCAAATACATCCATTCTCCCACCAGCTCATAGAAAAAGTATATTTCTTTCCCTTAATTAGCATTTCTAAGGTTCCCTTACTTAGCATTTCTAAGGATGATGAGTGTAAAGAAAGGAATATAGACCAGACTGAGGAAGTCTTCATCAGCAGGGAACACTTCTCATCATTCTGTTTGCCGTGTTGGACTGCACTGCTGTAAGTGGCTGGCCCAGGAAGCAGGCATGCTGCATGTCTGTGCAGAAGAGACATGCCCCTGCTCTTCCTAGGACCTTGGTGTAGGGACACCCTCATCTCCCTGCATTGTGCCCTAGACCCCAGACTCGACAGAACTAACCAGCACTCAAGGGTATAACCAGAAGCAAATTGGGCAAAACTTGCAGATCAGTGTGGTCATGGGGAAAAGTCATTCCCCAAATACCAAGTCAGGGGATCAAAACCATACAAATTTCCATGTAATTCATGCCCATCAGATGTCAGCAACCTTTATTTTGGTCCAGTATTAAACATGTTCAGACTGGAGAAGATTCCAGGGAGACCTTACAGCAGTCTTGCAGTACTAAAAGGGGGCCTAGAAAAGCCTGTTGCCTGGTCCTAAGAAAGACAGAGACAAATTATTTAGCTGTCGCTGTCACGTCTGAGACGGGTAAAGAAAACGACACAGAGTCCAGGCTTATGAACAAGTGGAAGCGCTTTAATAATTTTCCAACTACTTTTATAGGATAGTTCACAAAAGTGTGTTGAGTGGCAATAAGTAATTGGTTCCTTGGCCATCCATCCCTTGAGAAGATTGGCCAAGTTCTAAGATACTTATTCCAAAATATTTTCAAAGTCAAAGCCATAACAATCTTGCAAAACAGCTTGCAGGTGCAAGAAGTTTATAAAACTGTGACCTTGTTTTAAATAGTTTACATAAGAAAGACAGTCTGCTCACAGAATATTGAGAAAAGGCTGAAGAATTTCTCCGCTTCTAGCTTTTTAGCACCTACATTTAGCAGGGCCTGTTGCAATAGGGTCAGAGCTGCAACTAAAAGAGGGTAGGTTTAGGCTACCTATAAGGAAAGAGTTTTTTGCAATAAGGTTGGTTGAAGATGTCCTTGCTCATTGCAGTGGGGTTGGACTAGATGACCTTTAAAAGTTCCTTCCAACCCAAAATATTCTATGATTCTGTGATCTTTGTTGTCCTTTTTTAAAGTAAACCTTCCCCAGCACCTCAGGGCTTTGCACTGATGCTTCAGCCACCCAAGCCACCCAAATGAGGCTCATTTTTAAAGTTTTCTGAAACCAGTTCAGAAAGTACCAGGCCTTGGCTGGCCAGGCCCTGATATAAAAGCTTTCTGCAAGCCAGGCAACATCCAAGATGTTTTTCAGCTGGAGACTTGAAAAGAAGTCCTCCAAATTAATAACATATTCAGAGCAATACACTTGGCTCCAAACAAATCAAAGTCCCACAAAATGATTTGGTTTGGCAACTTAAAAAAATAAGGTACCTAAACCAACCTTAATGAAACTATCCAGAAACTAAATACTCCCAGAATTAGTTATGACCCCCTCACTGACCAAGTGCCCTTAGTGACAGCTGCTACTTCTCTGTGCCAACTTCTTTCTCACTGTCTGGATGTGTCAGGCCAGCTCCTGTGCTGAGGGCTGCACTGGAGGGACAGAAAAAGCTCCTTCTCATAGAAGTCTCTGCATGTGCAGACAAACATCCCCATAATCTTCCGTGGCCAAGCTTACAACTCACGCATTTTCCCAGTTTTCATTCTCCAAAAGTATGTATTACTGAGACATGAATGGAGAAGAACTAAAGGACACACGGGAATTCATGGCAAGGGGATTGAGTTCAGAATGATTTTGCCTCTATAAGAGAGGTTCAATACTTCTTTTAAATGATAGAAAGGGAGAACAGACTAGGAGAGAGCAATGGGCCCCTGCAGTGGTGAGGGCTGGCCAGGCGGTCTGCTGCAGAAATGCTTCACTGACAGCTCATCCCAGGGAGGACAGAAAAGTGGCAGTGAATGCCCTTGTTTAATAGCACGTTTTGTCAGGACTGTTTTCTGAAGGCAGTTACAGGCCAATCTATCTGAAGGCTGATCTGCATTGGCATTAGATGGAAAGAAAAATATTTTCAGCTGAGACCAGGGCCAAATCTATCCTTTTCTGCCACTGCTTTGAAAGACAGCTGCCAGCCTGAGTACCAACAAGTGAAATATGCACCAAAAGCCAGGACAGCCCCATGCTGGAGGTCAGAGCAGCAGCGTAATCAGGAATTTGTGAGGTGATGCATGGTTTTGCAGGACATTCACAAAGAGAAAAATAAATCTGATCTACTAAATAAATTGCAATTCCAAAATATTTTCTCAGCCCTAAAATTTACTCTGTCTGAAGCAGTGCCTACAGACAATCAATTCACTCAAGTAGCACAAATGTGCTGGACACACCATGGGCTTACGGAATATTTTTCAGTGTTTATGTTGGTTCAATACAAAAGTGCATAGCCTTAGAAATAGTTGATTGAACTGCATTGTTACTGCACTTTCTAGACACCCTTTTTCCCATTTTACTGCAATTCTGTTCTCATTGCTGTGGTATCCCAGTACCTGTGAAAATAATTATAACACTGTTCCATTTAGCACAATGTTCAGAAGTATTTCACTGAGATTTTTATATGGTGTTTCCAACCTCTAGCTTTCTCCACTCGCTCCTTACATCAGGAGAAATTGATATCAATCTGCTATGAGCCAGCATAACAATTTATTTCTGAATAGTATTATTTGAGCTTTTCTATTTACATTAATTAGGTTTATGCTTTCTTTTAGCTTAGCAGATTGTGAAGAATAAGCGAAAATGGAGGAGTTTCTTCACTGCTTTCTTTTTAAATGTTTAGCACTTTTTTTCTAAAATTAATTGATAGTCTGCACAGCATAAAATATATTCTTTATATCTGCTCTTTTAGCTGGCTCCAAATACATTGTATCTTCAACATCTTCCATATATATTCACAAACTGCTAACGGACAAATTCTTTCTTAAGGAGCCCAGCCCATTTCTGTTGGGATAAGGAAGGCATCTAATTGAATAATTACAAATCACATTGGAATAAATGGTGCAGCTCACTAGACCATCTACTAAATTCCCTTCTGTCTGCTTTTATCAATTTCATTAAACAAAGTCTCCATTTGTTTATCTTGAATTATATCTTTTAATACCTAAAACAGAAACAGTGAAAGATTTTTCCAATTTTCCCATCCTAATTTTCATGAAGCACTACTTAGAGGGATGGGATTGATCAATTCTCTGATGGCAGCTTTCTTTAGAGTGATTTCAATCCAGATGAAGGATAACTGCCTTTCCATTGTTTGATGATAATAAACAACACTGCATGTTATTTTCACTAAGTCTTCCCAACCTATTGTTTTCAACCATGCTTCCTTCTGCCCCTCTGGTTTTGAAAGCAAAAGTCCCTGTTAGAAAGTAAATTTTTAATGTATTCCTTTTTTTTATTTTTTTCCCCTTTCTTTTTTTTTTTTTCTGGTACATTTTCTTCTTTAGAGAGTACTGTAAAAAGAGAAAAAATTGGCTCTGAAATTTCCACAGACCTTCTAAGGTTATGTTGATGACACTTATTCAATCACCATCATTGCCAGCATGTTCAGAAAAATGGTTAAGGTAGGTGAGAAAAAACCCAGTCAGTCTCTCTGCTGTAGGATGATTAAAACCCCCATGACATGGAATGAAAGTGAATGAATGAACATGTAGTAAAAACACACAAGTTATTTAAAAGAGCATTTGTGGAAGACAATGCAAACACCACCAGTTTTCCAAAACTGTCCATAGCATTTAGTTTACTTACATATAGAAATAGACAATGCTTTATTCCTCACTGTTAGATTTCAACTCTCCAAGGCTTCGTACTGTTTTCAAACATGCCATAATACATCTGCTCCATGTCTCTTGCAGAAAAGCTGTGCTCTATGACATGCAGTTTAAACAGTGATTTTTTTTTTTTTAGCTGATATTTCACAGTCAACTGTATGGCCAAAGGGCAGTTCTGATCTTGTCTGAACTCTTAAGCAGGCAAAAAAATGCCATTTTTTCTTCTCACCAGTACTGTGTGGCATTCTTCCCTCTCAGCTTGCTTAAGCTCCACTCAGAGAATCACAAATTACTAAGCTTCATTGCTGCTTTCCAGTTTGAGGCACACGTGCTGTAGTTTGCCTTTCCTCTTCATGTGAGAGGTCCGTCCCTGCACTCATGAAAAGAAGAGAGACAATGAAACCTTGTAGTTGAATACTCAGAGCTGGGAAAATTGGAGCAAACTTGGTGTTAAGTTTGAAATTTGAAAAGAGTCCACTAGTTGAAATTTCAGGTTGAACTGAATAGCATCTCATAAATATTCATGGACCTGGACAGAATGAAAAGGAAAGTAAAAAGTTAACATGAAGACATTACCTCTAAGAAAAGCAACATGTGTCATGGATGCCCATTTTATTAAATTGTTTCCACAGAGTCTAAGTTCTCTTTGCAGACCCTATAATAGGTGCCTTTTCTTATAACTAAAAATGACCACAGGAATCAGAATACATGGAAGCAGAGAGCTCTTGTTCCCAGAAAAAGGAAAGTTCTGAGGGAAAATAAATGACTTGCACAACAGGAATTTGCAGTCTTGCTAGAGACCATCATACTGACCTTAAGTTACCTCTCTTTTCTCTCTGGCCTACGATTGCCATTCTTGTATTAATTATCAGAGATATTTGAAGTTATGCTAGAATTTTTTAAAGCTATTGCGTTGATAACAGCAAAAGTGTTCTTCTTCAAACTTAGCAAATGAAGCACTGGGTAATAGTACAAAGAACTTTTTACCACTGGGTCATCATTAACTTGATCTGGTCAAAAACATAATGACAGAAAAATGTTGACAACCAATTAGCAGTGCATCATGGCATATATATTGCAAGTATCTGGTTTTAGCCCAGATCCTTTTCACAAGATGAGAAACAATCAATTTAATTGGACACCCAGCTTGCCAGTCTTGATAATCTTTAGCACATAATCTTTTATTTTGATTGCAAGCGCTTTAGGGGAGACACTGTTTATTACTGTTCTTGAAAAATTCTGCACCATCATCCTGGTGAGTGTTGTGTCTGTCACAGACTTGGAACAATTTTCTGTGCTATACTTATAATTGGAAACAAACAAAAGAGCTGGTTTTAACAACCATCAAACTACTGCCTTTGAAGAAGCATATGATGTGTAACTGTTATACCTAAATTATTAAATACTCACACTAAGTGCAGAGGTTCATCTTTTGTTTCACACAGATTCTGAGTTTGTCCAAAACAGTTTGCCTGTCTCCTGTTATCATGTAGAAAAATCTTTTGGAACCAAACAAGTCTGTCTCTAACAGAGTATGAAGAAGGAAGTAAAAATGCCAGTCTCTAAGCTTTAGAGGTCCACCAGTATTTTTGTGCTAATGGGAGATAATTCAAAACTTTGAGATTGTTACAGCTTTCCAGTCACATGAATGTGTATGGGGCAGAAGATTGGTGGCTTGCACTAACCAAACTGCATACATGACCAAATGCTTAATTCAACATGAAAAAATTAAGTAGGTATCAGAAATTAGAGAAACTGAAAGAAATTATCTACTGCATGCATGGGAATTTTCTGAGAAAACATTTGTTTTCATCTCCACAGTAACATACCTTATTAACTCATCATCTGAGGTACACTTAGGTTTGCTGGGCATAAGGGGGCTAATAAAACTAAATGTTCTAAGCCTTGTTTGACCTATGCGAAGAAATTTTTCTCTAATCAGAGGATCTGATGAAATAAAACCACATCTGATAAACATCAGATAAACATGGCTTTGGTTTTATGGCTCTCACAATGAGCTAAAGAAGGAGAGGACTATCAGACTTTGTGAATTTGACAGTGACTGAGAGAGAAATGGAGGGGGGGGGAAAAGGGGATTAAAAAAGTAGTGACTGAATAACAGTGAGTCAGGAAAGGAAGAACCATTTCAACACCAATTCATGACTGCAGGGGTCTTTAATTTTGGAAAGTGAGTAACAACTGGGTGAAGGAGGGAAGTCAAAGCAGCGGTGAGATGAGAAGGGCAGGGCTACCGACTACAAACACAGAGTGAACAGGATTTTGGGGAAGAGTGATTAGCTTTGCTGGCAGGCACAGGAGCCAGGACTGCAGGATTCTTCAACTCTTTTTCTTTTTGAAATTCATCTTTTGATGATACTGCCAGTAATTAAGGTCACCACACTAGGGCATTTAGAGTTTGCCATGAGGAAAATCATCCTGAATTTGACAAATAGCATTTGTGTTTGTCTTAACTCCTCATCAGACAAGACCTAGAATTTTTACTCAGCTGCAGGAACAATTTTTCTTGCCTCTCTGAAAACTCAGAAGAGCAGATACTCTCATGGGGTGGTTTATTTATTCTACATTGTTCCGCCCCGTTTCCCTTGCCCCTAACCCTGGCCACTCCCTCGGGCTCTCCCTGTTGGTTCCTGCACCCCAACTCAGCCCATGTACCGCCCCTGTGATCTGACAAAACCCCCCTGCGCCCGGATCACCAGGTCTCTGTGCCTCTGGGGGTCGCTGGGACGTGATCTAACCATTAAAGGCCTGTGGAAGCCGCCACGAGGGTCCCTTCTCGCCTCCTTTGCCGTCACTGTGTTGTAGAGCTGACAGCCAGCCGGGGCAAGAGTGCGGGGCTGTCCGAACAGGCCTGCGGGAGGGTGAAATGGTCGCTCTGCCCTAAGCAGCCCCGCTGAGCTCTATGGGAAAGCTGCAGCTTGCTAAACCAAACCTAGCGCTGCAACACTCTCACAAGATTTCCAACACATATATGCCTTCAGAAATATTAGCAGAGACTATTTCCAAAGACTGCCTTTCAGTACCAGAGGTTTAACTTCGGAAAGAAAAAAAGTATAAATATGAGATGGAGGATATGATTGCAAAAAACCCCCATGCTCTTCATAGGCTTACTAATTTAAATACAGTGCCACAATGCATGGTTTGGAACAGAGTTTTCTCTGCCCAGCCTAAAACATAAGCAAAGAAAACTTTTATCTGCTACAAAATACTTATTAGATATACCTTAAATGGCATCTGTGTACACAATGCTATTTCTAATGCAACTGTCTTTCTGTCTACTAGATTACTGTTCTGACTTTGAAGAGACAGGAGAGGAAGATGGCACCAGAGAACAAATGAAATGTTATTCATGGAAAATAACATGCAACAGTCTCAGTCTCTCTTAAGATAAGATGGAAAATTCTTGAGCTTAATAGGTGGAGCATCTCAAACTCATTAAAGCCACTGGCATTTTGTGAGGGTGATTCCATCATTTCTTTCTAATCATCTCTTCTCCCAACACCTCCATCAGCAGCAGAGCTGGTTCACAGCTCAGCAGCTCTATGTAAAGCACATCTGGCTCCTCAGAAGCCCACTGGAATTAGGGGTCAGCCTGGGCTCTTAAGAGGAATATCTCTTGAAAAGAAAATTGCATCGAATGATTTATTGTCAGTATTCATGTTAAAAGCCAGGGGAACAAAAATCGCTTTTAAATAAGAATAGGCTCCAGACTGCAGATTCAACTAGATCCATACTCAGCTTCAGCTTCAATGTGTGATTTTGCTAAGCACACGGAGGATCTCCAAAAGACATCTCTTAGTAGGACATGCAGGGTACATTTTTAAAGCTGGTTCTACAAAGGAAAGCACAGCTCCTGAGAGGGAACAGATTTTGCAACCACAGAAGTGCTTTCTCTATCTTTAATGAAAAAGAAGACAAGAATGTAGGACAGTAGCTTTGCATTAAATACAACTTTTAAAAATATTTCTTTCTCTGAGCAATTAAGCATCACTATAGCCTCACTTGAACTCGCTGTTCATATATCCTACTTTTCAGTGCTTTAGGAGATTTTTTTTCCTCACTATCTTGACAACACAGAGCCTAATGAAGTTTTAGTCCATGACCTAGGCTCCTGGATACTACCTGCTGATAACAGATATTATCAGCTAGGTGTGTATTTCTATCCAGCAGAATATTTTAATAAACAAGATGTTCCAGTTTAAGAATCTTGGCAGAAAAGCTGAAACTTATCATATGAAACACTTCATAAACAGGATTGTTGTGAGGATGAAGAGGTGAAAAATTGCATATTAGTATTTGCTACTGAAGAGAAATCTTCAGTAGATGGGTTTACTCACTAGATTAAAGTTGTGATATGAGGAGATGACAAAGAAGAAGGGGCAAAAGGATTTTTGGTTAAATTGTAAGAACCAGTTGAAAATAATGATATCCTTTGAATAGGATTGGAAGGAGTCCACAGATTCTTGGGTTGATTAAACAGTGCTCTCATCTCTGTTGGTTATCATTCTTATGAGAATTTTCCCATTTTCCAAATAAATCCATCCCAGATCTTTCAGATCTGTTTTCTAACTGCAGACTATGGCTCTTTGCTCGGGTAGAGCTTTGCTGAAGCCCTGACCTTGTCCTGCTCTGCACTGCACAGTGCTGGTTTCCACCCCATCCACTTAGCTGGAGATCCTCTGCCTTTTCCAGTTCTCCTAGGGAATAAGATGTAGACACTTACTCAGCACTACTTTTTATCCTATGCTTTCTGCCACCTTCTTATCACCCATTCTTTCTTCCCTCCCTCCTCTCACTTTTTCGTCTGGGATTTTTTGAACACAAAGAAAAACTTGTATATGCAACAAAATACCAGATGTGCCCAGAGCAGCCAAAAGGTTGGAGAGTCGATGTAACAAAATTTTGGCCAATTGAAACTCATGGCTGCAATTTTGAACTACCTGTACAGACTTTATTGGTCTGTTTAGAGTCTGTGGGAGGTATTTGACAAGCAAGGGTGTTCAGACAGCTATTCCCTCTTCTTTTTCCTGTTCCTCTGAAAGTGGCTTAAATAGATTTCTCCAAACAGCACTAGTGTCAGGCACCCACTCACCATGTATCTTCCCAAGCCATTAATCCCAATCATGTGCAATTTAAAGCAGTTCCTGGTCTTTTTCCCTGAAATGAAAGAGTCACTCTTTTCATGAATATTATTGGTCATGAATCACAGTGATTTCCAGCCATGCCATCAATTATACACACAGCTAATTGAAGTGCCAATAGATCTGCCTCTCTTCAGTGAGGCTCCTGCCATGAATTTCACTGGCCATCAATCACTGTATCATCAAAAGAAGAGACTCCCTTTCACTCCCCTCTGCTAACCTGAAGCCAAGGCGCCAGTATTGGCCTCCTGAAGTTACCAGGCTATGTGATATCATAAATACACATCTAATCAGTTAACCAAGGCTGCCTCTCTCTGTGCCTGTATTGCTTTCAAATCTCAGATCAGGTTGATGATGACTGGCATCATCAGGGAAATCAGCAGAGCTTCCTCTGCAGCCTTAAGGTCTCATGCTGAGTCAATATTCTCCACACTTTTTACAGGGCAGAGATAGAGATGCTGCTATCTAAAATGTGATTCTGTTTTCTGTTCTTGGACACACAAAAAGTGCTGCCTCCAAGCTGTTTGTGAGTGCTTTTGGGAGGTATGCTGCTGCACAAATGATAAGTAGTAGCCAAAATCTATCACTTTTGTTTCTCAGTGATAGAATTCATGGGAAAAAGATCTTGTGCTGGACTGTGAGCAAGGAAAAGAAAGACTGGGAATTTGAATTGTTCCTTGCAAAAGAACAAGGAAATGGATTGCCTCTGCTGCCTGTAACTTTAAATGCAAAGCAGTGTGAGAGCACAGAATTCAGTAATACTTCTGGATGTTGTGTAAGAGAAACCGCAGCAAAAAAAAAAAAAAAATAGAAGGCTGAATTTGTTTCCTCTTTGATGGTGAAGTATCAATCTACAAGTGACAGAGGAAATGTGCACTAATGTGAATGAATTCATCAACTCTTACAACACCCACTTGTCACCCACACAAACACATTAATTGCAATGCTACCAATTTTACTTTCATAAATTGTGTTGATACGCAATCAGCCTGTCACTTTCAGAACCAAGACTACCAGACAATGCCAGTTCCTACCCAGTTCACTGCTTCTGGTAGCTACAGTCACTTCCATCACTTTCAGCTGTGAACTTCAGCCAAATGTGAATGTCCCTTCACCTATTTCAGGTGCCATTGATTGTTCCAGACAGAGCCAGCTATCACCATCTCTCTTAACCACTAAACCACGATCTTCACTCTTCACCTCTGGTTTTCACTGACCAAGAATTCTTCCTCATGACTTCCTAATATTACCATTGATTCCTTCAACTACTCCAGTTCTCATCATTCTTTCAATAGCTTGGAAATCTGAGGCTTGTCCCTCGTCCATCTAGGGTATCTAGTCCTCACAGGCACCAACAGAACTGCAAGACACCTGTGGTGTATCTTTAATGCCATGTCTGCACGGTGAGACATGGCATGTGTGGTCTGGCAAAGCCAGGCACCCTGGTGTCTGAAGGATGCTTGGTGATGCACCTGCTCAAGAGCCATCCCACGAGGGACTCTACTGAGGCAGCCAACAGTAATTACAGATTTCAACAAAGCTGGAGTAGCTGGGTTGTACAGGCAGCTGGAGAGCTGTCTACAGCCTGCTGGTTTTGTCCTGTTTTTAGAGGCCTCCCTATGAATCCCTCCTTCCCCTTCAAAGCTCATCCAAACACGGTTTACTTCTGGTCCTTAGTGTTCTGCTGCTTAAATTTGGACTTGTCTGGTCTACTAGTCTTCATAGCAGCCCAGTCACTCACAAACTGCTGACCCTGTCAACTAACTGAGCAAGTAGTCTCAGCTGGGTTAACCACTACAGTCAGCAACTAACAAAATTCTAACTCTCCCTACTGCAGTAGACCCTCCAGAGCACCATGAGAGAACACTGCCCTCTATACTATCAGTACCTCATCCTTTTTGGTTGGCATTAGTACAGGAAGGGGACTGGGAAGAGATTTGACAAAAGTATTTTTGGAGCCATTTTCTTGGGCGAATGGGCATAATTATCTTATGTGAACTCAAAAGATGATCAGGCAAGAACTACAAGTCAACTGCATGTGCATGTAAGAAGCACTCTGTACTAACAGGACCAAAAATGCCAATATTTCCAGTAAGCCAGACACTGTAAGCTGAGCAGAATGAGTTATGATTGTCCATTATGAAGAAAAGAACTCTCTGGTCAGCTAAGCCCTTTTCCAGTACCTAATTTAACCATTCTCCATACCTTCCAAAGTGATTGAGACAGTAAATTGTTCACTTTCCCCAGAGAAGTTCATGGGAGGTATTGTAACTATGTCAGAATACAGATTCAGAAATGACAATTCATGTGACCTTTTCCTCCATTTGCCTCGTGAATAAATACCCATTAGTTTAACAATAATGCAGATGATGACAGGCTATTGCCTGTTTTCAATTCCCCTGAAGCATTAAGCTTACTGGAAAAAATATTCTGAACATTTTAATTTAAAAGATATGAAAAAAAGAAATCATTATTAGTCTAGGGATAACCTAAGTCCCATACCTGAAATATTTTGCATTTTGCAAAAGAAAGAACTCTTGACTCAGTCTCAACAAAGGGTGAATGAGTTTATACTTAATTTCAAATAGATAAGGTCTGTCAAGATTAGAATAAGATTATTGAATGTCTCCTTTGTTTTTCCTTGAATTGATATAGTACATCCCATGACACAAAATCAATAGTGTCTAAAAAAGGTAGACTGAACAGTCTCCAAGAAAATAAGAGAAAGAGGAATTATGAATGCGTCACACAGAATTCCCAGTACATGCAATTTAGAAGTAAAAGGCAATGTGCTTTGGTGCAGAGGTCATCACCAGGCAGAACCCAGTGGATTACACTCCTCTGGTGGGGAAAGCTGCAAAATATTGGACTACGACAACTTCATTGAGAGCGTGGGAAGGAGAAGTACTGAGATGTCTCCTCCCCCTGATACTGTTATTGCTATCATGTAGTGCCTGTCCCCTTAAGTCTCATCTGCAGTAATCCCAAAAACTAACACTGTCTCTCCCCTGTCCACCTGCTGCAAGGTTTTAGCACATGAAAATTAATAATAAATGGGAGACAATGGCCACTCATTTGGGAGTAAAGAACTCCTTGTCCAATCTGCTTGAGTCTACATAGAAAATTATTAATGATTACTTAGAATATGTAGATTTATATCAATTATAAACATACCTAGATAATCTCCTCTGTAGAAGTGCAATGGAAGGATATGTAGCTTTGAGCATGATATACTAAAATCTTGTCCTGCATCTGTTTTTGGCACTACTAAGTTAAACATCTCCCACCCCTTTGTTCAGCTGATGTAGCTGTTTTTTTCTGATGGATGCAGATAACTGGTTTCCATGTTTGGGAACGACAAGCTGAAATTGCTCTTCTGTTACTTTCTGTTTCTTTTCTTTGTACACGTGTGCATTTTATTTCCTTTGCTCATCAAATGATTTTAGAAAAAGGTTATGCAGACAGAGCTGATTTGAGGTGGGGAAGGGTGGTTTAAAACTTAAAAAAAATAAATGGTCTGCACAATATTCAGTCTGATCACTCCTCAGTAGGTATGCCATAACAAAATATCTACCCTCATAAGGAAATCCTCTATCTCCAGCTGGGTCATGGACCCTTCTGGGTTTCTGATGATGCCAGACTGTGATTAAGCCTTGGATTAGTATTTATTTTTTCACTTTTTATTACTCTCTCCTATTCCCTTTGGCTTAGTTCACCTACCCAGGAAACCCTGAACTATCAAAGACATTTCCTTGCCTCCCACTAACCAGGCTGGTCTCATTACATGGCTTTAAGCTTTTCCAAGATCAGAGCTTTTGGTTACACATTTGAATCAGGAGAGGCCCTTTTGTAGGTAAGGCAGCCTGCACAACGGGCTCTGATCCTGGCCTGCAGCCCCTCACAGCACTATAAGGTGGATAAATGGTAGTGGTGCGAGTCACAGCAGAAGAGAAACCTTCTAAAAGAAAAAGACAAACCTAAACAAAGACAAAATACACAGAGGACTGCATTCCTTGCTGATGATTTGAATGATTTAGCAGCTGGTTTCCCCTTACAGCAAGAAATGGCATATAACAGATAAGCAGCTGTGAAAAAAAACCAACTTACTGACTGTATGCACCACTGGAGCTTGTTGCAGATGTACATTTTCAGAAAATTATGTCCTTAGCATTCCTATTTTTGCTGGTGTTTGTATAATGAGTATTGTGTTCTAATTTATTTTTAATGCACAACTTACCCCTCACTGCCAGCCGTTCTCTGAATGAAATGCTGCTTCTCCATGAGTATTTCTGCATAAATATTGTATAACTGAACTAAATAAAAAATCACCTTATAACTGCTTGAGGTTAAACTGCTGAAAAAGTGCAACTATTCCATTCCGCTTTCACATTTATTCCTGTTATTTTGTAAGGAAATCTTGTTGAGGCAAACTCTCAATATTTCTCCAGATTGTACTAAATGACAAGACAGTAAGTTCATTTTCAACATGAATAGGAATGAAACACAAACTGTTACTGATACAGGGCACCTGTACTATAATTTGAATTATGGAGTAATGGCTGCAGAAGCATTTGCACCTGGTATAAAAAAACCAAACAGCTTTCTACACCATATAGACTCTATAGTCCCTGAGTCCCTTTGAAATCAGGATGTGCTAAAACAACAAACACATATAGAATATTTTTATTTATAATGCAAGAGAAATTACCAGCACAGAAAATGATAATCCATTTTATGATCAAACTGAATGCTGCTTCAACACATTGTGGGGAAAAAAAAAAAAAAATTCAATTTTGTGTCAATAATGTGTATCTGTATTTGGTTTAAAACAAATATTTGAAAAGTAGGCCACCTACCATCTGAAATCTTGTTATATCAACACAAAGGAAGAAAAAGAAAATTATGAAGACGCAGAGGTGTTTAGGGAATACACCTGTGAGGATCCTATTCCTCATTTATTTATCTTTATGATTGAGAAAGTACAAATAAAATTATTTCCATAAAATAAGGACTTCTAAAAAAGTTTCACTACAGAATGTAAACAAACTCTGGAGCACAAGCATACAAACTGTCATCAGTATAAAACCACAAAAGAAAAAAGAGAATTGCTTCTAATCACAACTAACGCCAGTTGGGGAAGTCTGTTGCCACTGCTGAATGTGATCCTTTTTCTTCATTTACCATCAGAATAAAATTCCCATAACTAATGTATTTAATCAGTTTTGCCACATGAATAAATGCCTCAAGGGTCTATGTAGCAATTCCTTTTCACAGGAAAGATTTACTAAAAGTTTGATTAAATGGAACTGATATATATTTGTTTTGCCCTAAACTATAGGATGAGACCACCATCCTCTTCAGAAGCCAGGAGAATCTGGGCCTCAGCCCCGGTAGACAAGGTCAGCTGCATTTTGTGATAAATAATTATAACTCAGGGTACTTTGGCAAATTTGCAAGAGCAAAGATCTGCTTAATGTAAAAAATCCATTTGTGAAGAAAAGTCAGTAAAGATCATAATGAGTTCACTGTCTTGAGGAATAGAAATCTCTCTAATCAGAGCAGAAAGCCTAACTGGCATGATGAAGGCTTCCAGTGTAGTTTGGAGTGCTACTTAATATTATGCAGACACACAAACACTGAAATGAAACAGCTTTTCTTCGCTGTCTGCCTTGTTAATGAGCATGTTCCTCCATCTTAAATAATAACTACAGCCTCTGCCAGGTCTTGGATGACCTGGGTCTGGGTTCAGTGTGTCTTCCCTGAAATGCTAAAGCATCTGTCAAGGGAAATGGAAAATAATGTCCTGTCTTTAGAAAGTGCCGAACTGAGTAGGTGGGAAGTGAGTTACACTGCATCCTTCCAACTAATGAGTAACATAGGCTTAACCAGGCAGGAGAGGAGCTTTGCTCCTTAAAGAGAGAAAAATCCGTAACAGGAAAACCATTGTCCTCCCCCAGACTAAACGGATAAGAATTAATCCCCTTTCCTTGTTACAGGAAAATACATTTGCTGTGTGTCAGCCCAGGCACGTTTCACCCTGAAGCTGTATTGCCTATCTGCCAATACCAGCTTGGTCTTCTGGGCAGAGAGGCCTCACTGGATTTAAACTGGACTTGACCACACTTAAACTGAAAGTGTTTACTCTACTTACTCCTTCTGACAACTCCCTTCCTTGCTAGGTGTCCTCATCCCAATTCCTGCTGCTGGTTCCTCATGTGATGCCCTTTCCACAAGTTATTCCTGCTTCTTTATCTATCCCTGTTACCCACTTACTGCTTATGCTGCTATGCTGCAATACTGGCTTTTCAAGGCAAGTGCAGCAATCCACAGATGCTTTTGCCACGAGAACTCTCCTTCTTTGTCATCTTCACGAGGAGTTAGCAAGCATTAGATTAACTGTTTAGCCCAGGCCCTCCAGGTATAGTTTGGTTTATTCAGTGTTTTGCCACAGCAAGAATAATTCATCCAAAATTTTAACTTCTTTTAAAAGCACAACAGTTCTGTGTGAAATGCAAATGAAACTTCTTTAGGTTAGTTAATTATTATTTTCTTCATACTCCTTTACCACAACCACATATCCCTAGCATGTGGACTGCCTCTCTGTAGGACTTTTCTAGGGTTCTTTTTAATACTGACTTAAACACATACATGTACAATGTCAACAATTAATGTTAAAACGCAGCCTTATGTGTAGCAGTGTTAGCACAGCAAAACACAGGGTAACCTGGGGTGCAGGAGTTGCAATGTGTGGCCTGTGGGGAAAACAATGAGACTCTCACAAAACAGCTTTCCCAAAGAAAAAATTGCTTGAAGCTACACTCTCACTCCATCTTGTGTACCTGAGTGTTTCAGGAATAGCCCTGGACTCATGGCACCACTAAGCAATTACAGCCATAAAGTAGTTTCCAAACAACTTTCCAGGCACATGGCAGACCTGAACATGCTTTGAATTTATCTCCAGACCTTCACACATACTTTGGAAACATTATGGAGAAGAGGTGTGCAGCAGTGGGTCTTTTCCATAAATAATCTCCTGGACCTTGTGGATATACAGAATCTTAACACTCATTAAATTATTTTCATGTGTATCTGCAGGGGTTTAGGGGCAGACACTAACACAAGCACCACTGGCACGGGTGAAGCTGTCTGGGCGTCAGAGTAGCTGGAAACTCCAGAGCTCACTGAGCAGGGTTAGCTCAAATCTAGATGTTAACAGACTTGAAAGATAAGGCTCATTTGCTGCCCCTTCAGGCTCCCAGAGTTTCTCGTTGGTGAGGAGGAGATTGTGAAATGAGGCTTGCACTTCTGAGGAAAATACATCCATAGGCTGCTGCACTGAGGAAAGCAGAAATTAACAGCTGTAGAGCTGTTTAGAACTGTAGGTGCTGGAACAGCTTATGGTGCTACTGGCACTTGAATGGAGATATTCACACAGCAGTTTCAGAGCACCTGCCCTGTTCTGTGTGCACCAGTTCCTACTCTGGATGGCTCAGAGATGCCAGTGTCCCTCCAGTCACTGCAGAGCCTTGTCTGGGTACTGCTCTAGCTGCACTGGTTTACAGCAAGGAACTCTCAGGTTCAGGTCTTAGTCTTCACTCCTGATCAACCACACCACTGCACACTCTGGCTTAATTTTGGCGCACTAGCTGGCCCTCCAGAACAGGGCATGGGTATGTGAATCCACGTCCAGTTGCAATATGGATGCACCAGTACTGTGCCAGTGTCCAGCTTGTTGCCCCAAGGGACCTGAGCAGGTTACTACGCTTAACAAAGCCTTCACACGTACCCTCAGAACCAACATGTTGATCTCTGTGCCACGCTTGCCATCCTACCACAAGCCTCACCTGACACGCTGAAAGCAGCCCTTTCATTCCATAAACTACTCACATATCATGTGATACTCACATATGATATGTAGAGAGCAGAGTTAATGAAATACATATAAGATATATATATTATATATATATAATAGTGTATACATATATGTAAGTGCACATATCTGAAAAACTCTGCAGACTGCTCTTTTGAATGGCCAGATCCCTTCCCAGCCCCACCAGGAACATGTTGCCTCTCACACAGCAAAAAGACCAGCTTCTCCTCACTGTATTGAAATGACAAAAGGTTTCTACTCTTCTCCATTAGACTAATCACTGAACTGGTCATTTGGGTATATTTCAGAGCAATGTCATTTCTTTCAGAGTCCTGAACAACCAGAAATAGCTGACTTGTCATCTGTTTCCAAACAATGTTTTGGAAACTCATTTTACAAAGTATGGTTTGAGTCCATTTTTTATTTTAGCCTAGTTAAGCCATGATTTGAAATGGATATAATAAAGGTAGTAAGTTTGATCAATATTTTGGGGGCACTGACTTTTTTCTTCTCTCTTTTTCAGAAGTCCTTAACAGTTCAGTTTGCTTCTGATCAATTGTTGTTCCCAATTGTATTTCTCTTTCGTTCAGACTTTGTAATAAATAGAAAGGTGGTATAGTCATCACAAAGAAAATCACTAAACAGCATAAGGAAGGCTTTGAGGAATACCTAATCCAGAAGACCAGTAGAAGCCTCTTAGTAAATGTTTGTGTTCCCAGGATTTGAGAGGTCGGTTCTCTGGCTTGCAATCAACTCATATGCTGTGGAGAAATTTGGAAGAAAGGCGAGGGAGGGACTTGACCAGGGCACTGTGGGTATTCCCCTTCATTCTGTTGTTTTTCAGGTGGTCATCTTGAATGTGATCCATCTACTGGCTGCCTGCACCCCAAGTCAAAAATCTTTTAGCTGAGAGCAAGCCATGGTCATGAGCTTACTACCCTGAAACTACTGCCCAAATGAATCATCGAATATTTTAGGTTGGAAAAGACCTCTAAGATCATCAGGTCCAGCCATCAACCCAGCACCACTGTGTTCACCTCTAAACCATGTCCCTAAATGCCACATCCACACATTTTGAACACCTGCAGGGATGGTGACTCCACCACTTCCCCGGCCAGCCTGTTCCAAAGCCTGACCACCCTTTCAGTGAAGATGTTTTTCCTAATGTCCAATCTAAACCTCCCCTGGCACAACTTGAGGCTATTTCCTCTTGTTCTATTCTTGTTACCTGGGAGGAGAGACCCCACCTTGCTACACCTTCCTGTCAGGGAGTTGGAGAGAGCAGTAAGGACCTTCCTGAGCCTCCTCTTCTCCAGACTGAGCACTCCCAGATCCCTCAGCTGCTCCTCATCAGATGTGTGCTCCAGACCCTTCCCCAGCTCCATTGCCCGTCTCTGGACATGCTCCAGCCTCTTGATGTCTTTCTTGTAATGACAGGCCCCAAAACTGAACACAGGGTTTGAGGTGTGGCCTCACCAGTGCCCAGTACAGGGCACAATCACTGCCCTGGTATGTGCTGCCTGACTGATCAACTCCACATTCAGGTTGGTGCCAAGAGCAGTAGTGACTTGCCTTAAATTCATACACATTACCAATGTAAAAGAATTTTAAAGGCTATTTAAATACAGAATATTTAATCACTGAGTAAGTGAAAGTTATCTGAAGTTTAATGTGAATCTCAAAATCTTTTTCCTACTTATTTTATGCTTTCTTAATCTTCAACATTTCATCAAACCAGAAAGTATACTTTGAGTGCTGGAAGTTGGCGCAGGAAAGTGGTACAGGCAGTTTTGCTGTAAGGCAGATCTGAAATGTAGTGCAATATATTTAAAGGAAAAAAAAATCCTCGCCAGAGACTTTCTACCCCTCCTTTTCAATTGTAGCTATGCCATCGAGCAGAGAAAGAATAAAAGGCACTCTACTGCTATCTCAAGGAGCTCCAGTGCACAAGGCACAAAAAAAAAGAAAAAAAGACGAAAAAGATTTTTTCCTTTTTTCCCTTGGCATTGTCTCCCCTGCATATCTCCAGGTAACTGGTGCTTTTCTTTCTCTCTACGTAGTAGCATAAATATATATATTAGCATTATATATATTTATATATATATATATAAAAATATATATATTAGCATTATATATATATATAAAAAAGCATAAATCTTTGTCCGTAAGGCAGCTTGCTTAAGCCAGAGTTTTCTCCCAGATTTTGAAGCAGAGCGAGCGTCATCCATCATCCAGAACTCTTCAATACCTCCTCAGTACTGCTAGCACTGCAGCTTGCTCTACTTTACAGAGATTTGCTTGGTCACAGCCTTGCCAGAGTGGACCAAATTGTTGCTAAAGTTCCTCGTCTTAAAGTAAACTACTGTCTTAGTGCCTGGATTGACATTGAATTTACCTAAGGATGAAAAAGCAAACCACAACCTATCCTGCTCCCCCTCAAGGAGCATTCCCTATTTCAACGCAGGCACTTTGCCTGAAGGAGCAGGGGCCCCGTGCTTGCTGCCTGATCCCACAGACACAATTTTCCTGGCACTGCTTGTTCATCAGTTCCCCAGGTATGCATTTTTACTGAGCAACCAACATGTTCAAAAGAAGTACACTAGTTTTCTGTTGCTAGTTAAATCTCTCTATCCGGAATGATTTTTGAATCTTGGAATACAGTGTGATTTATGTGGCAGTGCAGTTTTAGCAGTTTTGCTTCAAATTAACCCAGGAAACCTAAATATACCAGTGATAATTATATATATTAGCTGCTGTTTACACTGCTACAAGCTAAACCCAAATAAATTCTATCAAAGCTACTTCAAGAGTTTCCAAATGAGTGGATGCATCAGTTTAGTTTTTTTAAACAAGTGCAAAAATATAAACCATCTAAACTGGAAGCATTCCTTTTTACACAAAGAAGTTAAATATGTAAAACAGATATCTGTAGTCTCTTATCAACAAAACCAAGTAAAATACAAAAAAACTTCCTTAGTCTTTAATACAAATTCTCTTTTACTCAGGTTTTACCATGCCACCAGGATATTGCCTACTAAGAGATGAGGAAGACAACAGTTGTAAAAAAAAAAAAAAAAAATTACAGAACAAGCAGGGTTATTCCAGAATTCCTACAGTATACTGGCAGCCATCTTTTCTCTTGAACTGGACTGAAAATTATTTTCAATACATTTTTCAGGGCATATTTCACAAAATACTGTAGATCCTGGAAGAAACTTCAGAAAGCCAGTCTTGATTCCCTTAAACAAGTCAAAAAGCAGATAGCATTTTTTGTAGGATACAATATATAATGATCACATTCACAGTAAATTATCCATTGATGTTTCCTTACAGAACAAAAAGAAACTACTTAATGTGGTATGAGGTTAAATTTTACCCTGCACAATGTCAAGTTTTCAAATTAGTATTTTTTACAAAAATAACGAAAGCCAATGAGCCCAGTTATAAAGAGGATTATTTGTGGGATGAGCCCAGTACTAATAATCAACAACTACAACTATGGAAACTGCAGTTCTTTTACAGGATCAGTCCTTGACTTTTGTTGAGCCGTAACTCAGCCCTGTGGAGCAGAGAAACAGCTTCCTACAGGACTGAATCTGACACTATGACCAGATAAAAGTGGTGCTCTGGATACTGACACAGCTTTCAAAAGGTTAATTCACAGCATAATTTACCATCAGAGGAATAGATACATGTGCCATCCCTGTTGTCAGAAAGACAACTTCCAGACTAAACCAACCTCAAATAAAAAATTAAGAATTGAAAGCATGAATCTTATTTGCAGCAAAGATGCTTTTTGTTTGAGTGACAGTGCAGAAGCATTCAAGTGGGTATGAATTACATTTCCTACAATTTGAAAGCTTTTCATCTTGTCAAAATGGTATTAAAAAATTTCCATATAAGTATGGATCCAATAACTTAACCAAGCACCCTGCCTAAGTGGGTCACCTGATTTTTTTCCTAATCAAGTGTTACAAGAATGAAGAGGTCCAAATGGCTGTTATTTTGCCTCTAAAATTAATATTGTCAAATGTTTGTTTTTTTGTTTTTTTTTTACCATCCCTCTATCTCCTGTGAGAGGGGGAAGAAGGAAGGAGAGGACAGTGTTCTAGTGCATTAAATAGAGAAATAACTTTTTGCAAACAAGGTTTGCTCCTGGGGCCACTGCAGTTATTTTCCTTTCTCTCTTAACAAAGAGTCAAACTGCACTTTTATTTTCTTCATAATCAACTAAATGAAACTGCTCTTAAAAACATTTAGGAAGCAAACAGTTCCATGGAACCTTAAGAGGTGTGGGCACTGTCCCACCTCAGACTGTCTGGCACAATAGGACAGAAAGGACAGAGGTCCTTTGAAGATCATGTCTGTGGGTTTTCTCAGGCTAGAGGCACAAGCGGCTGCTTTGAAAGACCTGATTTCCAAGCACTGCCTGAGTGAAACTGTCAGGCTTAGCCTCCACCTTGGTACTGCCATTTTTTAAAGGTAGAAAATTGTCATGCACATTTGGCTGGCTGAACTTTATAAGAAGGGTTATTTACCTTAACAAGAACTAGAGCTTATGTCTACAAAGATTGAATCTTTGCAAATGCTTACATACATGCATATTTAAAATTGTGTTTGAAGTCAATTGCACTGCCTTTATGCATACTGCTGAGTGTGTATCCAGGCATTTGCAGTTATACAAGCATTTATCAGTAGAGAGCAAGACATATATTTGAGAATATTTCTCATGAATCATATAGATCTGCTTTAGTTATTTCTTGGGAAAGGCAGTACACTGAATATTGTAAGATATTCTTTCTCCTAATTACAGTTCCAGGCATACTGCCCTTATCAGAAGAGCAGCAAGTGGAAGCACTATCAAGACACATACTTTTTAGAAGGTAACTTAAGTAACAAGAAGGCAAAACAGTCCTCTACAGTTTCAGTAACTTATTATTCAGTTATCTCTTAAGGGAAAAAAAAAGAGCACACTTTATCCTTTCATATCCCCAAATATGCAAGCTTCATAATTCTCCTAAGGTTCAAAGGCTTATTAATTATTTGTATTTCTAGTTCACTAAATTTTTTTGCCGTGAGACACTTCATCACCAGAATGACAGTCAATCCCAAGAGTGCTGCAGGGCAGTCAGTCTGTTTTGTCTGCTAACCAGACTGATTGGCACTAAAGCAATGCCCTAGCACCAGAGTGTTAGGATAGAACCATAGAATTATAGAATATCCTGAGCTGGAAGGGACTCCAAGGATCATCGAGTCCAACTCCTGACCCTGCACAGGACAACCCCAAAAAATCACAACACGTGCTTGAGAGGATCTGTGAGAACACAAATGCAGAAAGGATAGAGGGAAAACATACCCTGCCAGAGGTACTGAGTTAGTGGTGAGGTTCTTGTTTTAACCATGGCCCCACTTCAACAGCATTATCCACACCCTTCCAGGCTGAGAGCAGCATCTGCAGACCTAGATGGAGAGAGGAAGCAAAGTGTGTGGGTTCCACATGTCCTCTCTCCGTAATGGCAGCCATTCCTGTTTTCTATTCCTCTTGCAAGTTTAGCCAGGTGTCTCATCTGGCCATTGGCAAAACATCTCCGAAGATGTCCTAATGCACCATACTTGTATGGCTGCAAAAACCAGAATGTATTGTTTTTACAAAGCCTGGAAGATATAAACAATATATGAAATAGTAGTAAGGCTCAATATTTCCTGGAAGAGATTTGGGCAATTTGAAGTTTAGATTTCCCCACACCTGCAGAAACCAAAGACCATGCATTTTTGTGCATTTGAGCAGCACTCCCTTCCTGCAGAAAACTCACATTTTAAATGAATGAATGAATAATAGCTGCAGAAATAAAGCAGAATTTGGACATAAAATACTTGCAAGTTATGTAGAATTCTGTCATGAGTTTTAAAGTTTAACATAAAGTTCAGCATTAAGTCTAGCACTACATAAAGTTTAGTTTGCCTTCTTTTTGTCTGCAGTTGCAATTGTCATAGACTCTCGTCACCATTTTGGATTAACTCAAAATGCTGACTGCAGAAGAGTATTTGTTCTTTTCAGGAGGAAATGAAGGAGTTAGCAATATTCTGAGAAGCTTGTCACTGCTGATGACACACTGCATGAGCTTACACAAAACAAAAACGGGATTGGCAATAACAAGGCTCCTTCCAAATAATCGCTAGCTGGTCATTGCCATCCTGCAAGAGCGATGCATTGCTTCACTATGAAACAAATAGGAGTTAACAGTGTCAATAGAACAGAACCTATCTTCTGAGATAACGTAATGTATCTTCTGAGATAATGTCACTTGAGTGAAATGAAATATCCCACATAATTTCCTGCATTTCTTTTCACATGGCTACTCTTGAAATGTTAATTTCCATTTTACCACTTGCTTTTACCTCAGTGAAGCAAATAGCAGGTAAGTCTGTAGGATGTTGAAGAGTCTGAATTCCTATAGAAAATGTAGTGAACGTTGTCTTATTGCTTGCAGAGATATCACCAAAAGATTTTAATTTTCTCAGAACTTGTTTAGCATTTGAAATTACTCAGCAGTTTAGAAACTACTTGCATGTATTTTCCAAATGAATAATGCTGAAGTTTTTGGTACTCCCAAGGAAAAAATGAGGACCTAAGACTGAAAAAATTTTCATTCATCCAACTAGAAAAGAAGGTAAATCATTGGAGAGAAATGTTCTTTTAAACAATTGAAAAGGGCAAATTAGGTTTTTTTGCAAAAATGGTCAACTTTCGTTCATGGGTTTTGAAAGAAAAGTTTGAACTTGTTTCTTTTGGAAGCCTAATATGCCATGTTGTTCCCCAAAAAAGCAAAATGAAGCTATGCTTAAGAGCCAATAGTGTCTGGAAGATTTGTAAACAACTGATACGGAGACGAAAGAGCTTCCACACGTGGACTATTCACAGTTTCCAAAACAATTTAAGGAAAACTTACTATGTGAAATCAGTACCCTAGTCTGGAAGTTTATATTCTGGGATTTTCAAAGCTTGAGCAAACTAGAAGAAAGACTGAAGCAGATTTTTTTTCCAGTTTGACTAATCCAAGCCAAGAATTTGGCTTTTACTAGGCGAGTTGCTATGAAGATCAGTTGCTGAAGTTTTCTGCTGAGATTCGCCCCCTAAGGAACTTTCATTACTGGGCCTGTGGCTACACTAAATAGATATCTCTTTAGCTGGAATTCATGTTGAATACATCTTTCTAAGGTTCCTATGAAAAAATTTATGTTCTCTGTAAAATGTTGTTTACTTAGTTGCATTCTAAAAATTAAAACAAACCCCCGAAGATTTGGTGCTAAGATGTACTGGAAAAGTTCTGTAGATTTTAAATCAGAGCAAAATATTTGAGGAATAATGAGACTGAATGGTTTTGTTGTTGTTGTTTTTTAATCTATTCACCTGTCATCTTAACACTTCAAATTTGCATTTGTTTGATCTTATATACAGTATTTCAGAAGAAATTAACATAGTACTATTACTGTCACAATTTCTGTTGCCTTGTGAGTTTTGCTCCTTCCTTTTACTTTTGAACCAGTGAGCATAAAATAATAATTTTCTGTGTACCCAGACGAAGTGGAATAGGGGAATGAGTAAGGCTATTTTTGTAAAGCTTAACTTCTTTTCTAAGAACACAGTAAATAATTTAGAAAATCTTAAATGAACTCTCTAGTCACAACTTCTGCAAAAAAAAGTGGGGCTTTTATTGCTTTCTGCAATCAGTGTTCTCTTATTTTTTATATTATTGATGTTATTTTAATGTGTGGTGTGAAACTGGTAAAATACCTTATAATCGACCCTAGACTGATTTAACCTTCAATAATGGTATGGAAGAGAGCAAACATACAGATATATATATATATATAGAGAGAGAGAGAGAGATATATAGATAGATATATATATGTGTGTGTCTATGCCATAGTGTTTTCCATCTGGACAGCATTTTTCTGGATTTACCCTTCTGTTGTGGACTGCCTGTGGGGGAAAAACCCATAAAAACATGTTCCAGTTCTATTGGCTTCATGTGAAAAACACTTCCTGGTAAAAAATATTGCCATTTTCCTGATTAAATATATGCAAATTTACTTTTTTTT
>VZTI01003100.1:72181-93166 GCA_013397865.1 Struthidea cinerea | reverse complement strand
TTTTTTTTTTTTTTTTGGCCAGGAAACAATTGATGGGTTTTTCACAGTGAAGCCAAAGCAAATAACAGAGAATTCTCTTACATTTGTAAGTGCATTTTTGACATTTATTAATTTTCTGAATAAAGTTGAGAGAACCAAGGAAAAAAAATAGTTATGAAACTGAGTCCTGCTTCATAGTAAGTTCAAAACAGGTAATGCCTTCCTGAAACTCTTTATAGTGAGATTATACATGCATGTATTTTTTTAAATTTATGATTATGTAACAGTGTATATTGTTTTATATTACAATCATACATGTGTATTAATATTCCTACCAGAATTGGCATGCATTAATTGTCTACCTTCCGTTTTTAAAGATGGGCAGGCAGTATTTAGAGGACTAGATAAGCAAGTAGGCTCCACGTAGGGCAGGGTGCCTCTTTTTTCAGCAGCAAAAATGATATGCAGACAATATTAAGTGTAATTTCACTTACCTCCCAGTCCAGGCTACAAAGAGAAGTCTGTTTATTCCCTGATACTCCCAGATGTCCCAAAAGAAAAATTACTAGAACTGCCGAAGACATTATTTTGAAATCAAATTACTCAAACAATATGTTAACATACAATATATGTTAATGGTACTAAAGATAGGGTGGAGTTTCAGGTTAACGTTAACATCTTACATTTTAGGAAACTGCATGTAATTAACTGTGTATAAGTCATGCAGGTATAGTACAGGTAAGTATTGCTAGTAAGATCTATATAAAAGCTTTTGCATCAGTTAAAATGAACCAAGATATTGGATGTGAAATTTGGAAATCCCTTTTATACAAAACAGGGTACTTGGGTTTGGAAAATTTCATTATAGATAGATTTTACAGGCAGCATTAAGCATTTGGCCCTTTTTTAAGCCAAACAAGAAAGCTATTGTGAGCTATTTGGACAAACTTTTCCATAATTCAAGTGTTAGGTCATAGGTTGGAGTTGATGATCTCAAAGGTCTTTTCCAACCTAGTTAGTTCTCTGCTTCTGTGATTCTGAGTAAGAAAGTTTCCACATAATTGGTTAGAGAGACACACTAATATTGCTAAGATTTGGAAGGAGGCATGTGAACAGATAGGAAGAACAATTACAGTCCAGTCAGAGAGACACCTGCACGGATGTGAGGGAACTGGACACATTGAAATGGCAGAAGTTGCTGCAGCAGAGGTTGTGAAGTACCGGTGATAGGATGGGCAGGGTCACCCTGCACTGGTGGGAACCCCACAGTGGCACAGAAAAGTTGTGTAATGGGTGTGTGGGCAACACACGGACCAGAGGGATCACCACTCTCCAGCTCAGCCTGCAGTTAGACTGATTTCCGTGCAAAGTGGAACTGAAATCTTTTAGAGCTGTCATTACCACAGCATCTCAAGCCTTCAGTTGCTTGAAGTGTTAATTTTCTCAGTGTTCCCATGAGATGAAGAAGGGTCAGTTCTGTTTCATGAGAGGAGAATGGGGGCACAAAGCATTTTCCCTATATCTCAGCTCCTAAGAGTCCAATAAAGTACACTGCAGCCAAAAAGGAGGTTACTGGTAAAGCAATATCTGCGAGCACTGCTATTGCAAACACAGCCTTTACTGACACAGGACATTGCAGTTCCCCGGACTAAATAATACATAGCAGTTGAATTTTCCACTTTTTGCCATCATGGCGTTGATATAAAAACAATAGTTGAAAAAATGAACTAAAGCAATGTGAATGTGTGGTTTTACAGTCACCTGGTGCCGATTTAGCCTCTGCCTATCTTGTGAATCACAACCCCCCCCTTTCCCATATTGTTTGTGTACATATTCCCATCACCTGCTTTGTGTCACACCGAATCATCCCAGACCCTGAGTGCACTAGCTCATTTCTCGTAGATCTGGCTCAGAAGTACCCATTTTGTTTGTCCTCAGATTCTATTCAAACAGAATAGAATCTTTTGCACTTTAATGATTGAGACATGCTCTGCAGAGGGCTTAAACTTCTTATGCTGTATGTGAAATATTTATCGCCCCGCCTTGCAGTGTGTAGAACATTTTGGTAGGTTTATTTTAGAATGTTTTTCTGTGAACAGATCTATTTCTAGTAAATAACACAGCTGGGGAACTCCAATGGCACATCTCCAACACACTCCTTACTGAAAGTACTCTGATGGCAACTTTTGGGTTTATTGGCACTCTGACCTAATTTTGATGCTTAATAATTTTTTAAATGATTTTTTTTTTTTGGAATTGTTAGAAGGTTGAATGGCAAACAGGAAACTCACTGAGCTACTGTGTAATGTAGGAGGCATTTCTCACATATGGTAATGAAGCACTTGGGGGAAGAACAGCTGCGTATGACTCCTCTAACACAACAAACCAAGGGTTCATCAATTCCAGGTGCAACAATTTACAGTGTTAATATGTAATAGAACAGAGAGTTGATTTTGATTATCAAGGACTCCCTGAATTGCCTAGAAGGAGAGTAAGTGCCAGCAGAATTGAGAATTTATTTTTGAAACCAGCTGACCAAGGAAGTCCAGATTGCTCTGTAAATTACATGGCTTCTCAGACAGCAAAGGAGTGCTCCATGTGTAATCACCTCCTTTACTAAAAATGCACCATGGCCTTTCTTTTAATCTTGTGCTCAGTGAGTATGGAGCTAAAATGTTTTCCATCTGCTCCTATTTTCCTCAGATAACGTCGATGAAGTTTCACAGATGGAGGTGCAGACATCAGACAAAATTTACTTGAGCAAAGTAATAAAACCAACCCATTACCAACAAGTTTGAGAAGAAAACAATGGTAGAACAACTATGAATATTTATTTTTGACTTCTTAGTTCAGATGCTAACAGTCACTGTAAGGTATTGTAGAATAATTAAGGTTGGAAAAGACCTCTAGGATCATCAAGTCCAACCATTAACCCAGCCATGTTCTCCAGGTATCATTACATTTGTTTTCCAGCAATAATGATTTTTTTTCTCCCTAGGTTTTGCTTTTTTTGAAAGTAATTTCTAAGACTTATGATATATAGTAAACACACTGTGGTAGAAGGCAGTGAGCTTGAGAAGATGTACAACATCTGTGATCATACGAACAAATTACCTTCAGTATACTTAAAGTGTGAAAAATCACAGGAGCAAAACAATTAATCACCATTTAAGAACAAATACTGCCAGCAGTAATTGCTGAAAGAACTGCAGTTGAGGCAACTGGTGTCCAGGTCTCTGGAGAGCAACCAAAGCTGAATTTTATAATAAATAAAATAGCACTCAAAACTTTGAGTTAGAAGGATAGCAATGGTTTTGGAGACTCACATAATTCCACTAACCACACATCAACTTTCTCTCCTACTATTGTTTAACATCCCAAAGAAGATATGACTGTGCAGTCAGAAGTCGGCACATTGGGCTGATATGGGGCAAGTGTGGGTTCAGATATCCTCAGAAACAGCTCCTGCTGAGTGCAAACCCTAGTGTTAGGGTTTGGGGCAAGGAGACAACCATCAGCTCTTCCTTTTCTTGTGTGTGCTGTAAAAGAACATTTCTAAAACTTCAGAGTTCAGCAGAACAGAAAGCTTTTTTTCTTGTTGCTGCTGCTGTTCTTGGCTCCTACAGATGCAGAGAAGAGCTTTGGGTATCTTTCAGATTAAGACTTAAGATTTCAGTTTCTGGGACAAAAGTAGGTAAGGTATTTTAACACTGTAATTCCATGTAACAAATGCTTTTGCTGGAAGCTTATGGCATTGTAAAAAGTGGGAAGCAATCTACTCTGAATGAGGTGGCCACAACTTTATGACTTCCGAATGGTAACACCACCTGCTAATTAGAATAGATGGCTGTGGAGCTGATGGATCACATGCAGTTCCAGATGGTGTCTCGTGCCGGACAGCGCCTAGATCACACAGGAGGAAGGGGTAGCAGCCTGATGTGCTGGCACCCGTGAACGAGAGGAGCAGAGTCAGTGGTGGAGCTGCAGGTTGTCTTCTCAACAGAACATCCTGCAAAGCTGGAAAAGGCTGGCTGCTCTGCTGGAATAGCCATCACTGTGTGCCTACAAGGAGCTTCTCGCAAAAGAAGGTGTTTTTTCTTTTTGAAATTATTTTTGCCTAGCAGGTAGTAGGAGGGCACTTACCAGTCCTGCATCTGACTGCCCCCAGTGAATCCCAGAAATCAGGCCAGGAGCACTGGGCACCAGCCCAGGCTGGGCTGTGATGGGCTATGTGGGCTGTGGTGTGGGCTCATGGCTGGGGATGCTCCCTTCTCTGCTCTCCACTCTATCCAGGGGCAGGGCTGGAGTCAGAGGGCTGCAGACTAGCCCAGGAAGGACTCATGCCCCCAGAGGGTACCTTTTTAAACTTAAAACCCAATACACTTTTGTAGTGCTATTTTTAAGGCCTGATGATCATCACTTTTCCCTGTTTCTACTGGCAAATCTCCCCTCACATCACCCTACACCAAATGCAAACGAGCACTGTGCAGCTGCACTCTTCTGTCTCTGCTTGCTTCATGTCTGCTTTGGTGTGACTGATTGGTAAAGAAGGTGGGTAAACAAGCTACATGCCAGCTGAAATTTCCCTTTCATCAGGAATACTCCCAGCTGGACAGATTCTGCCAGAGGCTGACTGTTTTATGCTGCCTAAGCAAAGTAATGGAACTGATCCAGTGGAAAGGATATTGCCCTACATATTTGCTATTTAAATAGCTTTCAAATTTAAAAGCAGTCTCTTGATCGTTCTTAAAGTGCTCGATGGATATGAAGTAAGTAATGCAAAAATGGTTTCATCTTTTTAGGGAATTTCAGTGTGCACCAGGGATAGTGGGCATTTAGTAAATTCACTTGACAAAGAACATTCAAAAACAAGACAACTAATAAAAGATCATGTCTGCAATTCCCAGACTTCACTCTAAGACATTGTTTGGATAAACAATGGTACTTAGGTAATCTATTGTCTGTTTTAAGTTCAATATGTAGCTACAATAGAAGATATTACTGGTATAGATTTAATTTTATAGGGTTTTTTTGTTTAAAAAAGGACACAGGACAATATTGGATAGAATGGAATGCTTTATGGGAACATCTAATGTTCAGAATGTTAAAGAATAAAGGCATTTTTATGGTTATATTTTTACATATACTTTATGTTCCCGCTTTTATATTCATTTTAAGAAAATGTAATGGATCAGTTATCCCTGATTATAACTGAAAAATTCCACAGCTATCTCTGTCCATTTCTGATTCAGCAAATTTGCAATAACTAAGATGCATCTTAAAGCCAATCTCCCAAAGAACAACATATGAACATTCTCAGTACCTGGCAGTCAGTTTTTATTATTACATCATCTCTCAGTGTGGTAGCAAGGCAGCCCCACCTTCCACAGCTTCTTTGCAAGTACACTGATATAAAAACTTGAACTTGAGCTTACCTATCGTCCTAAAATTATTAAATATCTGTTTTGAAGCAGCCTAAGCAATGGCATTGCTTCCAACACATAGAAGATAGAATTCAACACAAAAGGGTCTATGAGAAATTTTACCAGAAAAGAAAGTCAGGCATGAGTTGAACAGTGTTTAGACAAAGAGTTGGAGAGAAGATGGAGCTATAACCTAAATATTTATATTGAATAGAAAACATTGATTCTAACTTCTGCCCTAAATTTTCTTCTGAAAGGCTATCCACAAGGGTAGGGACACCACAGGGAGAGCTATGTAAGAACACCAAGAGGAAGCCACATGTGGGAAAAGGGAAAACCAGTTCATTCCGGGATAATTGAATGTTGTGTAATCAAAGGGAAAACACCAGTACATTTATCTTCGGCAGGGAACACATCTTCTTGTGTTTCCAAGGGAGGACTTGAGAAAGGCTCAGTGCCTTTCCCCACACAGACCCTCTTCTCTTCCACAAGCACAGAGGGAACGTGCCACCACGCCTCACACCTCCCCTCTGCTTCCAGCCAAGCCAACTCCATTCAGCTGGGAGCTGTGAGGACGGGCTGCAGTGGCTCATGCTCTGTCCCCTGGCCGCTCCTGTGGCAGTGGCTGCAGCCCTGTCCCCCAGAGCTGCCCTCCTTCACTGCCCACCCACCAGCCAGCAGCTCCCAGCACAGCCCAGCACCAGGGGTGCAGGCACACAGGCTGCTGGCAAAAGCTGCATACCGGGGCTGACATGTTGTCTTGGTTTGAAAGACAGGTGTCTGTCAAGGACGGCAGGAGCCTCCCCTGAAATGGAAAATGCAACCCCCTTCCCTCCGAATTATTATAATTTTTAAATTAAGGGGCTTTCAGGCAAAGATATGAGGGGTAGGAATAACAGTTCTTTACTAATATATATATGTATAACAAGACAAAAGAACAACAATAACTGTGGCAGTGACAGCGAACAGCACCACAAACCCAGTGCCGGCCTCTCTCGGTGTCGGGCCCTTTCCCCGTGGGTGCAGTTCCGCTCACAGCCGGCAGGGGCGCTGGCGGCTCCCGGTGAGCGGGGCGGGTGCGATGGTTCCCCCGCGGCTGCAGGGGGCGCTCCGGAGCGGGCTCGGGGAGCAGGCGGTGATGGCGGCTCGGGGTCCCGGGAAGGGAGGGAACAAAGGCTGCACAAACCCCCTGGGCAGCTGATCCCGGTGCCCGGCCGGACCCTCGGGAACAGCAGGCTGGAGCAGCAGAGATGAGCAGATCCCGGGTGGCAGACGAGATGTATCAAACTCCGGAGTGCAGCAGGAACCGCGGGAGTCTCGGCAGGCAGGGCGTGCGGAGCTACGATGTAGCGAAGGCTCCGCGGCTGCAGCCCGGCTCCAGACAGGGCAGGGAAAGGCGGGTTTGGGAATCCCGGGTTTTCTCCGGTAGAAAGAAAGGCAGCTGGAAAGCCTGCAGCAGCGGGACGGACAGCAGCCTCTCTCCCCCCGAACGAACGCCGAGAGCACTCACTGCCCGCCAGCCCAGGTGAAAGAGGGTGGCTCCCCGGACCCCTCCCACTGTGGCCAGTCCCTTTGTTTCTCCCAAAGACCCAGCAATTTGTTGCTGTGGTAACACGTGTGGGGGAAAAATTCCTCAAGAGAGAAAAGAAAAACAGAAGGTGAACTCCCAAAACCCCCACACATGGGTGCAAGGCTCCCTGGTGTGACACAGGCACTGCTGCCCTGACCTTTCTCCAGCACTGCCAGTGCACGACATGGATTTCCTTACCGAGCCACCTCAAGTGCCACCCACAGCTCTCACATGCCTTCCAGCCCTCTCTGAGCCACAAGCAGCTCCAGGCTCGCTCTGCTTCCACAGACGATTTAATTCATGAAAAGGGTGAATTCTACTCTACTAAAAAAAACTAGGAAATAAATAGGAACTGCACCTCCGATGTTCCACGTGAGTGATTAATTCACTGCTTAGCTCAATTTTGGATGTTTCCTTTAGCTTTCTCATATCTCAAGCATAGCTTAGTTTATTTCTTACCTCATTGATTCTGTAGTTAACATAACTTCACTTTGCAGGTATTTCCTAGCACACCGAGGCATAAGGAAGTGGTTCACTGCAATCAAGTATGATTACCTACAGCAGTTAGAACAGTGGATCGTGAAAATGTGAGTTTGCCTGTTTTTTTAAAGGATTGAATTAAAGAATCATTGAATAACATGGATTGGAAGTGACCTCAAAAGATATCTGGTCCAACATTTTGTGGAAAAGTGAGCCTAGCTGAGGTTATCTAGCGCCTTGTTCATTTGTCCCTTGAAAAACTCCACCATGTCCCTGTGGGTTTATCCTGAATTATTATTGCCACTATAAAAAAATTGTCTTTTATCAAGATGAAATCTCTCCCAGTTCAACTTGCACCCATTCCCCCTTGTCTTCTCCATGTGACTTACGGTGAATGGAGCGTCAGTCCTCCTTGTAGATGACCTTAAAGTACTGGAAGGTAAGGTGATAAGGTGGCCTGAGAGCCTTCACTTCTCCAGAGCGAAAAGACCTTATGCCTTCACTCATTACTCACAGGGCAGGTCCTCCAGCCCACCTTTGGACCCTTTCCAGTCTGTCCACCTGTTTCTGAATTGCAGGGACCAGAACTGGACACAGCACTCCAGGGGCAGCCTGACAGGTGCTGAGCAGAGTGGGAAGATCCCGTCTCTATCTCAGCCAGCCGTGCCCGTGGGTGCAGCCCAGGATCTGATTTTCCTCATTACTGCAGCGCTGCACTGCTGGCTCAGGGTCACCTTGTTGTGCACCAGGGCCCCCAGGTCCCTCTCAGCAGGGCTCCCCAGGCACACAGGTCCTGTGCTGGGCTCTTTGGTTGTGTCATCCCAGTGCAGGAGCTGCCACTTGCCTTTGTTAAACCTGCTGCTGTTATTGCTGGCCCGCTTTCCAACCTGTGCAGGTCTCTCAGGAGTAGGAGGCTTAGCACTGAGAACAGACAGGTTGCTCTGAATTCCAGCTCTAGAGGCATGGAGTTCAGCTGGGATCAAGCTGTCAGGGTAGCACAGCTTTTCAGAGTAGCTCTTGTTTACATTGTGATCAAGCAGCGAAATGAACTGTTAGTGCCCTCCCTCGATGAACCCCACTGGCACATGGTATGTTTATAGCCTCATTTCACAGAATGGAAAAAATATTAATTTATCAAATTTAAAAGCAGTGTAAATCATTGCCTGTATTATTTTCATTCCTTTCACACTCTGTGAGCTCCAAAGGGAGGGTCTTAAACTTCTGCAATATATTGATCTCTCTTTGACAGGAAGTGTTTTGCAGGAAATTTAAGGGTTAAGTCATCTTGCCTCCATGTTATCTGAAACATAAACAATATTATCTAAAAAAAAGGAAGAGATCTGACATACCTAATGCAAATAAAATGACTTAGTCACAACATTTTAAAACTTCTCTGATCCTTCCAAAGCATTGCAGGATCAAAAAAACCCCAAAGTTTCAGACTCTGTGAAATGAAATTCATGGCTTGTTTAATGGCATATAAAACGTATCAGATTTATGCTTTAAGTCAGACTTTAGAAAGAATAATGAACCCACGATGAGACACACCATCCCCAGAAACAGTATTATTCTTGCTTGTCCTAAATACTGGCAGGGTGTCATCTCATTTTTCCATTCTGGTACAAGCAGACAGAGGATTAAAACAAGGCAAAACCCAATCTTAAGTAAAACAGATGTGGCTCAGGGCTCAAACCAGAGACAGATCAGTTATCTTGTGACTCCATGTTCAAAAACCTGGTAAACAGAAGCATGTTAAATCACTGTTTAGTGCACAAACCTTGGGCTCGCGAAAGCTGTTTCCAAAGATTTCTGTTTCAGCTTTTTTATTTTCCTTATAGTATCATTTATGCTATTCTTATCTTTGTTAGGTGTGTGAAACCAAATAAATAGCTTGAAAAAATGTACAGGCCATCAAGGTAATCAATATTCTTCATCATCCGTTTATGTACATGCACCCCTTCCATCTCAGCTGGGAAGGATAAACTTTTCACAGTTATTCAAATGGCTTGCAAGCACTGACATCCTGTTTACTGCTCGAGTCAGTTCAGATGCAGCGCTGAATTTTAGGATTAAATGTGTCCATTACAGAGGTTGCTACGGTAACAACTATACTTCAAAACTGAAATATTCGTTTCATTATAGACTCCCTTTTCTTTTTCTGGTTGTAGCCAGTACCCAGCTCATCCTGCCAAGTGTTTGGAATATGCCCAGACAACTGATTTAACTTTGGTCATTTGTACAGCATCCACCCAAGCATCCCTGAATTCTGTGCTTTGTTTTCAGCACAAGGCAATGCACCCCTGGCCTGTGCATACCAACCTCATTCGTATTGTATATTTTGATACAATATTCCATGAAGAGTCCAAAATTTAAGCTCAGATTGTTTTATAGATATCAATTCAAGCAGAAAGCTTGGAAAACTTTGAAAAAGAAGGACCAAACAATTCTGAACCAATTTTTCTTCCGACTTCAGAGTTCCAGCTGTTTCAGAGGCCTCTGAGAAAATCAGATAGGCAAGTACTGCTTGGACTTCAAGCCCTGCTGATTATCTCTGCATCCTAATTCAGTGCTTTTGCTGCTTGACAATTTCTTGGCATTATTTGCACTCATATGGTTCCCCTTTCCCTCCCAAATCACTTGAACTCAAACAACTGTCCTTGGTTTCCAGCTGCTAAATCAAAGAGTTTGTCTAGGGTGGCTAACTGAGAATTGTAGCATTAGGTAGAGTTTAGTGGCATTTAAAACTAGCAAAATCCTGATGAAGGAAACTGCAGCAACTCCCTCAGCCCTTCCAAGTAAAGCCTGGAGCAGGCAGTCCATGGCGTGCCAGCAGGATTTGGTTATAACCCGTTGTCCTCTCTACATTTAGCTGTTCCCATTCTCTCTTTCCATTCCCTTCCCTCTCCCCTCTCTGGCTGCCAGGAAGGCACTGGCTCGGGCCATCACAGACAGTTCTGCAGCTCCTGGGAGCACTGCAGGGCCAACAAAGGTTTGGCACCCACCTAGAAGCAAGGAGGCTGTGCCTCCAGCATCCCAAGAGCCAGGCCAGCTCCGTCTGTGAGCTCCTGGGACCCCTCTGCCAGCACATCTGCTGCCAGTACTGGGGCTGTTAACACCTGGGAGCAGGGAGAGCCACTGACATTCCATACTGTGTCCCCCTGAGCAGCATTAGTGTCATTAATTCTTTGTCAATGAGAGGAATGTTAGGAAAAATCATCCCACCCATCTTAATTAATTTGCCAGTCTTTGTGTTAAATTTTTAATCATACTTATTCCAAGTGCCTTTTGTTTCAGATTGAATGTTATTTTTAAAATGCTCACATTCTGCTGATAAAAATAATACAATGTGTTTCTTCAAGATGACTGGCTATGGCAATTCTATTAATAACTTCTTAATGAAGTGAGAGTTTTTTAATATGTCTTAATCTAAGCTGTGCTAACATTTCAGTGTGAGTGGAATTAATTCAGGAACTTCAGATATGGTTTTCATTTAAACAAGATTCAGTGAGTGATCCAAGATTCGTGCATCAACACAGTTTTCTACCTAAAAAGGAATTTTACAAGAGAAGATTTCTATTTTATTGTTTATTTACTTTGAAGAAACCAAAGCTATCCATTGAAAGGATAGATTCATATTTTTTGTCAGGAGCTTGAACGCAATGTTCTCGCTCTTCCGTTTCCTTCCCCCAGACAATGCTCTAGACATTGCTGATACACAGCTATTGCATTCACAAGCATATTAAAGTTATTTACAAAATTGTTGGAGGCAGAGAAAGTCTCGAGTACATGTCCCAGAACATATTGCCTTCAGAAACTCTAGTTATAAAGTCATTTCCTCTAGTTTAATCAGAGCCCTGAAATGTTTCAAATGGCAGTGTATAAACAAAGCAAAATATTAAACAACATCCTCCCTGTTTCCCTCAGCAAGTGAATAACTCTGTATTTCCCAAGGCTCCATAAGACCTGGAAGAAAATGAAGCTCAAAGATTACAGTAGGACCTTGAGAGAATAACTGCTGAGTATTGCCACACTGCATTTCAGTTTCAATTAAAAACACCTTAAAAACTGAGAAAATAATTAAATTTGTGGCTCACAGCTGAGTGCTTGCAACTTAAAAATACTGCTGCATCCCATTTTTACCTGTTCAATAGAAATATTATCAGCACCATCTATTAATTCATATATCTGATCTGTTTTGTGACAGGAAAAACCAGTTTCCTTTCTCCTTGTAAGCTGGCTTTATTAGATGATAGAGGAAATGCCAAGGGAAGAAAACTCTACAGATAAATAGAAAGAGCTCATCTGTAAAAATAGTTTCAGGAAAAAGCAAACCCCACAGGTTTCAGTTCTATTCAATGGATCCAGCCTGAAACACACATCAATTCAATTCAAAGAAAAAAAGAACAGAAAAACTGACAACAAACAAGCAAGAAAAATCTTCAGCTCAGGTGTGACCCATAAATTCATGTTTTATGCAGCTAGGATGGTTCCAAAGCCATTTTTCTCATTAAGGAAATCCTGAGTATGTTGCTATTATATTCCTGAGCATAATTCAAATGTGTCAAAAATAGAAGGGAAATGGCTACACAGTGCAGCATAGCTGATATTAATGAAGCTTCATAATGGTTACTTTTTATTCCTTTTTTTAAAATTTATTTTTTATTAAGGGAAACTCTGCCAGAAGATTACAGGGAAAACTGTGAAGTTATTGTTTGCCTTATTCTTTGCCAAAATCTTTCTTCTTGTGGCTGTGAATGAATTTTCAATGGTGAAGTGGGAAAATAAAGGCAAAATAAAAAACCACAATTCCTTGCTATTCCTGGTATTCCCTGCACTTCTTCTTCATGGCAGAGACAACTAAATTTTTCTGTATTAAAATGAAATTAAGTCTGCTGTTGGAGAAGGGTAAATAAGTCAGTGCCAAAAAAGAAAGTCCCAGCTTCAACACCACTGAACACAGCCAGTAGGCTTGACTCAGTCAGTAAGATTTTGTTCTCACCAAAAGTCAGCAAGGAAGTTGCAGGACACATAAACCTAAACAAGCCTGGTTGCAAGACCAGAGATTTCTGATGGCACATAATTTTAACCCACAACTACTACCACAATTGCTGACTATATTATTATTATTATTATTATTATTATTATTATTATTACTGTGCATGTCCTCAAAGGTGAGCTACATAGTTACACTTTTACATCCCACCTAAGGATGTGTAAATGCAATGCAATTATTCATAGACTGACTTATTAAATGATGCTTTTTGTTTGGGAGAACAGTAAATGGTCATCTTTCACAGAATGCCTGAAAAGAAAACATTTTTAAGATAGGGAAATTATGCTTTTCTCATTAGGAAAAATGGCTAATTCCATAATCCAAAACAATCTGGATGTGAGAAAGGGCAATAGTTCGAACAATTTCGTATACAGAGCTCAATAGTATGAACCCATTTACTGCTTTCCTTACAGCCAGCTGAAAGGACCCCATGGCACAGGTGTCCTGCAGTGCTTCTTTGGGGGTTCATGGCAGCCTTAAGGACAGGCAGCAGGATGGGGCAGCCTCACCTCCAGCTCTGGGTGGAGTTTTGGTCTCTACAATATATGAAAGATAAAAAGCTCTTAGAGAGCACCCAGAGGAGGGCAACAGGGAAGGTGAAGGGCCTTGAGGGGAAGCTGTGTGAGGAGCAGCTGAGGGCACTGGGTCTGTTCAGCCTGGAGGAGACTGAGGGGAGACCTCACTGCAGTTACAGCTTCCTCGTGAGGGGAAGAGGAGGGGCAGGCACTGATCTCTGCTCTGTGGTGACAGTGACAGGACCCAAGGGAATGGCCTGAAGCTGTGTCAGGGGAGGTTTAGGTTGGGTATTATGAAAAGGTTCTTCATCCAGAGGATGGCTGGGCACTGCAACAGGCTCCCCAGGGCAGTGGTCACAGCACCAGCCTGACAGAGCTCAGGAAATGCTTGGACACAGGGTGTAACTCTTGGAGTTGTCTTGTGCAGGGCCAGGACTTGGGCTCGATAATCCTTGTGGGTCCCTTCTAACTCAGGATACTCTATGATTCAGGCATGCACGTTAAATACAGTCACTTTTTCAAAGGGAATAACTCTGAATGGTTTCCTCTGAACATGAGTAGGCACTCAAGGAACAGAAAGAAGAATCTGTGATGCAGACTCCTGTCTTAGACAGCCCTCGGGGTTGTCTAAGTGAAAAAAAAAGTGAAGGTTCACTTTTTAATGTAATTTAAAGAAAAATTAGCTGGGGTTCTACAGAGAAAAGCTCACCTCCCCTGCTCCACCTACCCATTCAAATCTGTGGAGGCGCCAGTGGCTCACTTAGCTGTTCCCTACATAGTGCAGAGCACCTCACAAAATCATTTAGCCCAGTTAGAGAAGAAACTCTTTTCTTCCTGCTGTCTGGAGACAGGATAACTCATTTCAATATAAAAACATAAAAAGCCTTTCCTGTGCTGTCATCTTCTGTCCAGTGACAGTGACATGATAAGTCTTGTAGAGTGACTGCCTGCACAACCACAAACAGGTAACACAAAGCATCACTAAGTGGTATTTACTCAGATAAACCTTTTTATATGGGTTTCAAGAAATTATACTGTGTGCAAGTGAAAGCTGTCTATGTCCTCACAGATATTTACTGGGCTTGGAGCCCAGTGGGACAGATGTGAGCAGGGCTACACTCAGTATTAATGAGCTGCCTCCAAAGTTGTGCAGTCACAGGTGACTCACTCAGTACTTAGGTGTTCACAGGTGGGATGCATCAAATTAAATATAGAGCTTTACAGCTGAGCTTTTAGGGCATGAGTTCTCAAGTAAGAGCCTGAAGTAAATGACAGCAATTGGCCTCCAAAATTGTCATTTATTTCCATTCACTAGAAAGATAATCTATTTTGTAAAGCTCTAAAATAAGTCAGATGAACCCTGAGTGATTGCAGTAAGAATATATGGGAGGGGAGAGGGGGCTGGGAGTACCTATCTTTTTATCATCTCACACTTGTCTTTAGAGATGATCTGAGAGTGATGTTTAGCTGCCTCTGGATATCATTGTTTGAGTGCTGGAGACAGAGAATCTTCATTCGCCTTGCCCTCTACCAGAGATAATCAGCCCAGCTGATTCAAAAACACAAACTACAAACACAGCCTTTAGGTCAGCAGTTTCAGTGGCTCCTTCCAAATCTCTCAGGAAACCAAGAACTTCATAAATGTGGTCTTGAAGCCATTTTAAATCCTTCTGGTTGCTGCTAGTGTCAAATATTAACTTTATCAATGCAATTACTGAAAGGGATGAGGGGAAGTAGTAGCTTCTTTTAGTACAACACAAAACAAGGAGACAATTTTTATTAATGTTTTGTGTGTGAAAATTATGATAGTGTTGAAATTATCTCCTGCCTGCCTTTGAGGATAATAAAAAGCACTACAGAAAATGCCGAATACTTAAGATATTCTCTCTCTGCTCTGTGATTTTTCATTTCACAGACACTTATGAATTACCATAGTTATTTCACAGCCTCATTACCTGTTCTCAACAGCATTATGGAAGGAATATAATTTCCAACCCTTCTGCTATCATGGTGGATGTGCACTTAGCGTGAAGAGCATTCTAGGTATTCCTTCATATATTGGTGTAGGGTTAACTTGAAGTGCAGAAGAGTTTGAGAAACTGTTGGCATATGATAACGCAGAACAACAGTAGAGGATGTCTTTCTCATCAGAAGAGGGCAAGTGTCAGACTCGGACAGAGAAACACCACTATCTTCTCAAATCAACCCAGACAACCAGGTTACTTCAGCAGTCTTTTGATGAAATTCTCAGCTGGAATAAATGGGCAGGATCTACCACAACCTACTTCTGTTTTTCTCCCTCAGCGGTGGAGTGGACCCTCACTTCTAGATTAATGTTGCATTGTGTGATCAAATCTGTGGTATGAGTTAATCCTTCACCAGAGGGAATGCGTAACTCTCACAGTGCACCACTGTCACGAGGAGAAAACAGGTTTGTCCCGTAACATCTCAAATAGCATTACCAGCATCCCTGCACTGAGACCAGGGGGGAATTCACAGCAGGAAAAGACACATAAAGAGGAGGAACATTGCTAGGATGAGATTTCTGCCCAGGATTAATTTCTGCTGGATGACTGTATTGCAGCAGAACAGAAAGAAAGGCTCACTCATGTATTTACAGGATTTTTTTTTTTTTTTTTTTAATCTGTGGTCAGGGAGTCAGTGGTCAAGTACCTTTCCACAAGTCTTTGGGATGGGTTTTGGTAGCTCTGAAATGAGACACTGTCAGAGGTGAGGGCGGGGAACGGGATCTGTTCACCACTGCTGGTTAAATGAAGGCCCAAGAGCACGCTCCAGCTCGCATGATGAAATTTGCTTGTGGAGCTACTCTTTTTTATCTTGGATATCAATTAAACTACACACATTCTGATTCAAGAGGCCTCCCTAATGCTTGGAAGCTGGTTTCTCGGATGAATCCAGTATTCAAGAAAATATACATTCCAATGCCATGGAATATGAAACTTCTAATTTCAAAATGCTTAAATGTTTTTTCTTTCTTCTGGTGGACCAGATTTACAGACCTCTTCCTTTAGCTTCACAACATCGTTCCTGTTATCAGTAGTGAAATAGATCTTTAGTTAAATCTTTTTAACAAGATCCCTTCCTAATCAGTCTTCTCTTAAATTTAGCATAGAGGCATGAAGATAGTAATTTCCTTTGAAGTTAAACAAAAATATTTCTAAATATTTTCTCCAGAGATCACAGTAATTATATTGAAGTTCTTACTTGGTGAGAAATAGTTGTGGGAATTTGATAACTTAAGGCACAATCTTATGTCTTCATTTATCCTGCACTGGTTACCATAACTCTTGCTTCCACCACCTCAGACAATCTCTGATTTCAGAGCTACAGCTGGCCACAAAAAGTGTCTGCAGAAACTGTTTGTAGAGGACTGGTATGATGATACTTTTCTAAGAGACACTGGAACTTCACAGTTGTGTACAAAAGATAAAAGACAACAAAAATACCCACAGAAATCAGGGAAACTCAGCAATACACAAATATGCTAAGTGAACCTACTTGTATAGAACCAAAACAAGTGCTTTTCAGCTGCATTGTTCTCAAACATGTTTTACTTAAAAGTCATTGGGACAGAGATTCTTAAATCATTACAAGAATGAGAAATGTAAAAATTACAAAACCTAAGAAAAAAGGCAAGAAATACCTAAAGCAAACAGTAAAATGGATGGAGCAATTAAAGCTTTCTGCCTGTGCCAAATTATAGGTCAAGTTGAGAGAATATGATCTTGTTTGCAATATGGAAAAATGGGCACCCTGGAGCCAGACAATGGATTTTAGTCAGTTAATTTGAGCAATTCCCATGAAGCATTTTTTATTTCCTGAGATTTCTTTATGAAAATATTCCGGAACTAAAAATCTTCATACAGCATATCAAATTCAACTTTAGTAGGTATAGCCTGAGAATGGGACACTGGAGAAACATTTGGTTCACATTTAAATGAAACTCAGGAGAACTTTTGTTCATTAAAAGCTCAATTAATTTTGTAAAATATGACATTTGTTTCAAAAACACAACTAGCACTGGAATCAACAAGTTGGCACTTAAGTACTTATACCTTTGCCAATACAATGAAAGATTATAGTCTAGTTTTCTAACAAAGGGATATTTTCAATAAACATGGAAAAAATCATGCTGAGTGCTATCAGAAAAACATAATTCTGGAGAAGATTAGTTAATAAGTAATCATCAAGGCTAATTTTCTGCCCCGAACATGAGCTCTAAATATATTTCTAGTTTCAAAAAGGTAGCTGATTTGTACCAAAGCCTGACAGTTTTGAAAGTGAGTGTCTTTTGATGACGTAACAACTTTCCATATCAAAGGCCTGATGATTTCCTATTGCAAAAGTCTGGACCATGCTGATTTCCCAAACCACTTTTTTTAGAAAAAGAGGTGTAGCAGTTGTGAAGCATATTAAAACAAACACCATTGAAAGCGGACAGGGGAGGAAGTATTTCTCCTCCTCCTCATCCTCCACACCAATATCACTTTCTGAGCCTCTCAAAAAAAACCCCGAAAACACCACAGAAAAAATGTCCTCAGGGAAGCCCCTGTGAACAGCTAGCAAACTAAAGAGTAACTATTTTATGAATTATGGAACCCAGCTAAATCTCTACCACCAATCATTAGTAGCCAAAAAACCAGTTGTGTAACTGATACAGAGACAGGAAAAGCCAAAATGCAGTCCGGTTTTCTGCTGGTTTTCCTAACAAAGTTCACGTGTTAATCACATTTTTAGTAATCTCATAAAGAAAACCCAAAATTGTCTGCACTAAGGTAGACTCTGTGCCATATTTAGTGCATTTACATTACAGAAGCAAAGATGTCTGGGTTGCCATTGGCTAGTATTTTTGTTCAGCAGAGAGCTGAACACAAGGACATCTGCTGTCTAAAAACTGGCATCAGTCAGGGAACCTTGCAGACATGCAAAGACATGCAAATGACAGGTAAGGCAAAGAAATTAAGGTGGGAATCGGCACCACTGTGTGGCACTGACACTGCACATTTTAGGGTGAGAAGCAGAACTCTGCTGCAGCAGCCAAACAGATCCATTTTTCTCCATTTGTGTGAGGTCAAAATAACCACACTCCCATGGGGAGCAGGTGATGTGCCAAAGCAGGGGGAGGCAAGGGGCAACAAGTTTGACATTTTTGCCTGCAGACAACCTCAGGCAGACAAGAAGAAGCAAATTAGGGAGACATCCTGGGACACAGCAACAGCAGGTCCCAGGTGTCAGCACCTCACAGTGACGCTTGTCAGGGTCCTGCAGAAGCTGGCAGGCCTGTCACACAGTGTCATCTGCTGCTTCTTTTGTCTTTCTTCACAATATTTGGTCACCCCAGATCCAGCCAATGTTACTACTGCTATTATGTTGGCCTGGCTACAAGAAGGCTGTGTGCTTAGCAGGTGAGAACAATTCTTGTGCCAAGTCAGTTCCCAAACCACAAAACAGACTCTTAACTTCAGAATAATGTGTCACTTTGGAATAATGTGTGTAATATGTCTCGTGTCAAATCCATGTCAACATCTAAATCACGATGGCTCAACCTCCAAAATTCACTAGTGATTTTTCAAGCTTTATAATAAATCCAAACTCTTTACCAACAACAGCCAACAGTAATTGTTTGAAAAATGCAGTGATTTGGGAAGGGTAAAACTGAAATGTCGGTTGTTACTAAATAGTGGAAGTTCACATGTTATAATTTGAATACGTCAGTGCTGTGACAGAACTCTTATGTAAAGACGGGAAAATTTTCTCTTTTCGTTCACCCCCACTAGACTGGATTGCCACTCTTGCTCATTTTGTGCCCCTAATGACATAAGCAGGGCAGGTGAATAAAAGAGTGAAGTATCTGCAGGAGATAAAAGTTGGCTTGGATGGTTTCAGGCCTAAGTGAATTATTTATCAGTGACTCAGCACATCTCTTCTCTGAGAAGGAGTAGTGCAGCAATTACAATGGGTACCAGCTTTTTTTTTGCATAGAGAAAAAAATTCCTGATTAAGATAATGTTCTGGTTTTAGTTGGGATGGAGTTAATTTTCTTTAGCCAGTATGGGGCTGTGTTTTGGACTTATGCTGAAAACAGTGCTGATAACACAGGGTTGTTTTCACAACAGATAAACAAGTAAGAAACAAAGTTATTGCTTACTTCCAAAGCTGTAAACAACATCTGAAAATTAACATCTACTGACAATGTCCCTTGAAGATACTTTTAGATGGCTTTTACTATCACATTTAATACGAAATGTTTGTTACTGCAGTCAAGAATACAACAGGGTTAATAGCAGTATTTTTCCTTGTTTTCTGATGTCACATTTGTATTTCTGGGTAAGAGTGAGGTAAAATAGGAATATCCCATTTAATATTTAGTATGTTGTAGAAATATAATGGACAATCTCAGAACAAAAGTTAATTTGAATTTTTTATTGCTTTCCCCCATAATGCTGAGGCTGTTTGAAGATAGAATAGTAAAGAAGGATACAGATACTCCAGTACAAGTCATTCCTTTTCCAAGTTAAATTGGAAGAATTTAAAATCATTAAGAATTATGGAGGGGTTTAACCATGAATAACACATGCTTTCTTGTATCACCAATTATTCCCTAGGTACTCAGGTGCAGCACTTGGCCTTACATGCCCAGAATTTATATGATATTTCCTTAAAAGTGGACAAAGCTTCTTCTGTTACATCATTTGCTTCAAGAGAAAAGCAAAACTCTCAAAGCATTGGCTTTGCATTTTTTTAATTGTGTAACACAGGTACAGGGCAGTAAAATGAGAAATCCAAGAGCCTTTCCTGCTACAGAATGGCAAGTAAGGAACTTGCCTGGGCTCACACATTTTTGCACTGTGGTCGTTTCTGTCCGTGGATCGGGTGGTCAAGCAAGGTGTGGCTAAGTATGAGAGCCTGTTTCTGCTCTTACCTCATTACAGATGAATTCTGTACATGGTGGTACAAAAAACAGTGGAACATATTTAGGAATGTTTGCTGAAGGGTTCCCAAAGCTGTTGAAAAGAGCCAGATGATAGCAAGACTCAGATATTTTATATTCCCACCTGGCCCTAGATGCAGAAAGAGCTCCTCTTCATGGGGAACAAAATGACAAAGAGGGAAATGTAGAGTTGGGAGGTGCCCACATCCTCCATCCTCATCCTCCCACACCCTTCAAGAGCACCATTTCCTTGTGATAGGTTATGTAAACATATTCAGAAAGACACGTCTTTTTCACAATAAACCAATGACCCAAAAAGCCAAGAAAAAGACAGGAAGAATAAAAAGATGCAGAGGGGTGAAGTGATTTGCACAAGGAATTAGTAACAGTTTTGTTCCCACCATATTTTAAGCTTGCTTGTTTTGTTTTCGACCCAAGGAAACACTTCCATGCTCAGAGTTTGTCTCTTTTCTGGTTTAATAAAATCTGGTTTTGTACATGTATGCAGACTTGTCCATATAAATTTGCACTAACCAATTATGTAAAACAATCCAGTAAGGTCAGGCAGGGATCACAAACATTTTTGGGATACACTCAACACTGTATCCATAGCTTCCCATATTAATCATGTGTCTTTTAAGACTGTGGACAGATATTACTGGGGGATGAATTTATACTGTTATTTGGACATCTTTTACCAATTAACTGTTCAGGGGACTCTGGGTGTGGGGTGAAGGCTGTTAACAAATACTAGTAACTGAATTGTAGTGAATTGTATGCCTAAAGCTACCCAAAATGGAAGCATTCAGCTGTGGACAGAAGAGAAAGCAGAGCTAAGCTCTCATGTGAGAGACAAATACATGAGTATGACATGCTCAAAGAGAGCAGGAATTACATCTGTTTACAGCCCAGGCTTTCTTGCTGTAGCACAAGGTGGTCCTGCACCTTGTCAGAAAAATTTCAGGAGCCCCAGCTCAGCTCTCAAATGCCTGGTGTGCTGAAAAAAAAAAAAA
>VZTI01003100.1:60220-72153 GCA_013397865.1 Struthidea cinerea | reverse complement strand
AAAAAAAAAAAAAAAACCTAAAAACAAAACCCAAACAAGTTAGGACCCCAATAAAATTCCTAGTGGGATTTTGTGGAATTTGTTTAAAGTGGAACAGCATCAACCCCCAAAACTGTCATTCAGGACAACAATAAACTGAAAGTATCAGAAGAGTTGAACCATCCAGACAGAAACTATGACATACTACAGAAAAAGTAAGGATTAAACCAATGAATCAAAAACTTCATGGGTCACTTAGAACAGACTAAAGAAAAATTAGAACAAAATGAGGAAATCACTACATTTAAATTTAAAGTAATACTTGGGGAGGTGAGGCAGGTACCCATAATTAGGCAAGTTCTTTAAGTAATTGCCCATCAAGCCTTGCAAAAGAAAGACAAGATTGATAATCTAACACACTGAATTTTGCAAGAATTTCTGGATAAAAATCAAAGGCAATCAGTATTAAAAAAGGGAATGAAATGAAATGGAATGAAATGAAATGAAAAAATTTTGGGGGTTATCTTTTTTTCATTATTGTTGTATTTTAAGTGCAGAAGAATCAACACACATCAATGGAAGGAAAAAAATGCCTGTTAGGTGATCATAAGTGCCACTTGCTTGGAGGACACCATTGTGTTGATATGCTGTATGTCACCTTCTGTTTTAAGAGCCAGTTTAGAAAAGCTTTGCACAATATGCTTTAGGATCTACCCTGAATTAGGATTGATTTCTTTAATGGCCACAGCGGAGCAAGAGAAAAAGAAGGACTCAGACGAATGGGGGTCCACACAACCAGAATTACATTTCACAACACCACGCTGTACCTGCAGAGTACTCCAACTTGCAGGCAAAGCCAGTATGAGGGATCAATTGATTTTTATATGCTGAAATGCAACTTAACTTCTAAGGGCACCACACTGCACCGTAGGAGACAGTGAGAGATTTGTAATCCTCCCAGCTAAGTGAACTGTACTGCATAGAAAACTCTGAGAAGTCATCATAAATCACCCGTAACCCAAAAAAACCCCCTTAAATAGTAAAGATCAAGATCATTCACTGTGATGCATTAATTTATAATAAGTCATAATTCTAACACAATTAAGGAACAAACATCCATTAGGGACAAATAACTCAATCAGACAAGACACAGAAAACCTACACCATAAGTCCATAATACATTTCCTCATCTTCTCTTAAGTCAAATTAAGTGTATGCACTTTACAGAATAACTGTAATAGCAAAATATTCAAGGGCATGCAAGAAAATAATTATTTTTTAACAGAGGGAGGCAGAAAAAAATTCTATTTTAAGGAAGAGTTAAGGAAAAAGGAAGCTGGACAAAGCTGAGTTTACTTTATGGTGTTCACAGTTACTGCTTGCAGTCCTTTAACATTATCTCCCCCATTTGGAAATTAAAAGGAAGAAAAAGCAAGCAAGTGCATTTCTCTCAGGCAGTGGTGTTTGTTCAGCATTTTGAAAGAATGCATAAGATTGGATCTGGCTTCTGTAGACCCAAATAACTGTCTTAAGAATGAAATTTTATCCCAGCAACCTCATGGCAAAAAAACAGCTGTCAAAAAGAAAATGTGCCCTTAAAAACCAAATCTGCCTGGGGATCTTGTTTGAGACAATGAAAGCTTTATCAGAATCCCAGAACCACAGAACATTCTGAGTTGGAAGGGACCCACTGGGGCTTTTAGGGAAGCCAGGAGCAAGTCTGTCCTGTGTCAGGGAAGCAGGATCTGTACTACTCTGTGAACACACTGGAAGACCACATTTAATACATTTCCTTCAACAGAGGTGGCACAGAGCGTGCTGCAGGCATTGTAAGGACTGCGGTGGAGAAAAGCACAGGGAGGATATGTAATAGAGAAGAGTATAAGTAGAAGTCACACATAAAGGTGTTCACATTGGGTATTTTTAGTAGCTAGCAAAGATTCCTCTACATCTATGTCACTCTGTTCACCTTAAAATGAAACAAAACAAAGAGCTGGAGATCAGATATTTAAATAAATTTACGTAGAGTACTTCATCAAGTTGCCTCATAAGCAGCTGCACGGTTTTGTTTGTGGTTTTAGTCTGATTGTCCAGACACCCCCCATCTGTGTAGCAGCACATGGAAGTGTGCCTTACGTAGCTGTGATGCCTCTGCCTGCAGAATGACCACAAAACCTCTGCCACCAGTTGTAAATATAAAGAAACCTTGTAGTTAGTGAGGTATCTGTGTGAAACTTTACTTCATGTATTGAGAAACTCTTAATGAATAATGGCCAGGTGTTTTAATTTTCAGCTCATTTTAGGAGTCCACACTAGAGCTTTGCTAATGGTTTGTCAAGCCAGAGTGTTATTCTTGGATATTACATCAACAGCAGCCCTTCTAGACATCACCACTTCTATAAAATACTTTATATCAAAACAAAGAGTTTTCACAGTGACTGGTCCTAATGCTCTTATGCTATATTTGATACTCAGCTTGAGGTCAGTCAGAGGGGTCATGGAAAGCCATATGTCACTTTTAAAGAATGGTGTTTCTTCAGATCTGCTCAGGTGGACTTCTAAGCTTTTGTACCTGGAGCTACTTGTGAAAAACTGTAATCCCAAATTTTTAAGAATGGGTACCTACAGAAAGAATGTCCCCATATTAACAGACCCAGATGAGCAGATCTAGGAACTATGTTGTTAATCCCTCAGACAGGAGGAAAATTCACCCTTCTACAGGAGCAGACCATCACACCAGCTAACACAGCTTAACAGTGACCAAGGAACACCACCTGCACTTCTGATAGCAAGGTCCATGGCCCACAGTCCTGGATTACTCTCCTGCTGAAATAGCCCTTCTTGCATCTAAAGAAAGGGAGGGAAAAGTAAGGATTTGCACTTGTGGCACCATTTTATTAATTTAACACCTGTTCACTGGAAATTAGACAGTAGATGGAGTTCTTTTATTGAGGCTGCTGCATGGCCATCTGAACAAAAAGATTTTTTTACCACCTCTGACTTGAGTTGGTATAAACAGCTGGCCTAGAGCTGAATTGACTCTACATTAACACACCATTGAAACACACAGATGCCTCATGCCTGTATTTAATTTCTCAAAGGTTTTCTACCTGAAGGTGCTTAGAGAAGTAGCAGCAGAGTTACTTTTACTTAAGAGAGATTCTAGAAATATATTGGGAAAAAAAGATACAACATTCTTAAAAAAAAAACTCATTTTTTAATAGTGAAACTAAACAATTGCTGCCTAACCGTACAAGCTGTTCTCATGAAAGAACAGTGAGACTGTTCACTGCTATTTCCTAGGTAACAATCATACATACAGAAATAAATCCCACTGAATTCTTGTGAATTAGCCTTAAAAAAAAGATTACACATGAATAAAATCCATAGCATAAGTATTTTATTACAAAAGCTGAAGGAATTAATAAGGTGTTCTCAGTACTTTTGATAAGGTGCAGCTGCAGCCTGTTCCTCCTTAGCGACTTGGAGGGAAAGGAAGGGTTTTGTCTTCCCCTCAGTCTCCTTCAAATATACTTGCTGCAGAAGGGGGAATTTGTTAACCTTATAACACTGACATTTTAAAAGTACAGATAATTATAAACAAGGTGAGAAAACCGTAACAAATGGGTTTAAGTGGAATACTTATAAGGTCTCTCTCTTTTTCTTTTTTTTAGCAGCTAAATATGTACTAGACAACTTTAATGAGGCAGCACAAACAGGAACTATCTCAAAAGACATTCACCCAGAGATAACACAATCCAATTTCTGTTTGGTTCAGAATTTAACTCATAGTAGCAAACACTTATCCTGTTTAATTAAAAGAAACATTCATATAAGGAACATGAAGTTCTTGAACATGAATTTAAATATAACAGTCTAAGAAAGCAGTTAAGATTAAGAATGGACTACAATTACAAATTAAATTATCTGCAATACTTACACTTCAGAAAATTCAGTAGCTGTACAAATATTATGAGCTTTGAATACAGGGTATCAGATCTCAGCTAATGCAATCTGTTCAGATCAGTTGATAGTATGACTTTGGCTCTGTGTTTGTATAAGGAGCCTGAACTTACTCATACTGGAGTTGTAGCCAAATCCTTCAGTTACATCTGTAGTTATACGACTCCTTCCACCACAAAGCAAGATATGGTTCTGCTCTGAAACAGCTCAGTAGATTTTCTCTGTCAGTGTTTAGCCAGATTTTATCACTTTGGTACCAGTTTCTCAGCTTTCACTAAAATTAAGGCGTAAAGCTTTAATTTTTATTTCTTTCCAAGCACATCAAAAAGGTGACTGGGAACAATCAGAGTTATCAAGAATGAATCATACTTGACCAACCTGATTGCCTTTTACCAGTCATCCACCAGCTGGGATGGATGATGGGAGAATGGTGGATGTTGTTTATCTTGGATTTATTAACGTCTGTGATGTGTTTTCCTACAGCAGCCTTATAGCCAAATTAGAGAGCTATAGACTAGAAAAACAGAGAGTAAATAGGCTGGAAAATTGGCTGGACAGCCCGGCTCAAAGGTTCATCTCCAGACTTCCAAGTCCATCTAGTGCCCAGTAACCAGATAAACTAATTCCTCAGGAGCCAGCACTGGAACCAATAATGTCCAGTAGTTTTATTAATTACCTGGACTGTAGGACAGAAAGTGCTCTCAGCAAGTTTGCAAATGACACCAAACTGGGGAGAACAGTAAAATACACTGGAGGGCAGGGCTTCAGTTCAGAAGGACCTCAGTAAGGTAGAGAATCTCACTAAGTTCAATAAAATCAAAAGCAAAGCCTTGCACCTGGGGTGGGACAGCCCAATACACAAGATACAAGATAGGGAATGACTGATCAGGGAGTAGTTCTGCTGAAAAAAGCCTTCGAGTCCTGGTGATTCAACATGACCCAGAAATGGGCCCTTGAAGACCAGCGGCACCCTGGGCTAGTGGAAGTGCAGCCAGGAGGTCCAGGAGGGTGGTCCCTCACCTCTGCTCAACACTTGTGAGACCACAGCTGGAGCACTGTGCAGTTTTCTGCTCCCCAGCACAAGAAAGACATGGACATCCCAGAGCAAGTCCAGCACAAGGTGGTCCAGGGGATGGAGCACTTGGCACAGGGGGACAAGCTGAGAGATGTGAGTTTGCTAAGCCCAGATAGAAGGCAGGTCAAGGGACCTACTGCAGTCTAAAGCTATTTAATGGCAGGATGTAAAGACAGACTGTTCTCAAAGAGGAACAGTGGAAAGATGCAAGACACCATGGACATGTTGGAATACAGGAAATTAGACTCAAGGAAAATAGGTGGTTGGACACTGGAACAGAGGTTCAGCAAAGCTGTGAGAACTCCATCCTTGCAGTTATTCCTTGCAGCTGAGCAGCCTTGTCCAAGTTACCCTTTTATGAGTAAGGACTGGACCAGTAGGCTTCCAGAACACCCTCCAAATCCCACGATGACCATGATTCTGTGATTCTAGCTCTGGATTCAACAAGCAAAAGAGGCAAACGAAGTACATCTCAGTGTATCAACACCTCTGTGTTTCTACCTAAACTGTCTGCTGAATTGTTTTCTAAAATTCTGGGGGTTTTTTACCCTTAGAAATGGGCTCTGTCTGCTGAAATGATCATTGTGCCCTCTTTAGTATGCTTGTCTGATCATGTGGTGTGTATCCTCTTACTGCTGCCTCCCAACCTAATTAATTAAAAAGGTACCAAACCATCAACCCATCACAAGAATGAGGAAGATTGATGTGAAAAGATACAGAGAAATGCTCACAGAACCACACAAGAAGTTTTGGGGAATCTTGGAACTCCACATATGCTCCCTGAATCTTTAGGGTAGCCCTAAAGTTTCGGGTGTTCTTTCTTCTTCATAGTGAAGGAGGTGGACATAATTTTACAAAGGTAAAGCAACTTCTGAAAACCTACAGCTCTTTAAAATTACCCCAAAAAAGGCAATTTAGTAGCAGACTAGAAAATGAAGGTAGGAATGAAAGTAATGTAAAAGCAAAGCAGAACACCATATGACATTGCAAATAAGGCAAGTCCCCATCACATACTTCTATAGAATTTCCAGAGTCCAGTGTCATTTTAAGCTTTGCATGTTGAATCAGCCAACCAGGCAGGGGTGCCCATGGACTGAGTGCAACTGTTTTAAAACAGAATCCATGGGGTTTGGCTCTGCCTTTCGAAGGGGTGACTGGCCCAGCCAAATGCATGTATAGCCCCATCCCTTTCACTACACCAGGTAGTGTGAAAACCTCTTTAAGGTAAGCTTGCAGCTGTTAGCTAGCAATGATAAATGCTTTGAGTGCCTTACCATGAATATATTATCCTCACCCTCTGATTCCCACAATAAATTAAAAACTGGATCAGTTTGAATTGCATGTGTGTGGGGAGAAAGTTCAAAATCAGCAAAGTGTGACTGTATTGTAAAGTTAAATTTGTAGGTAGTTCTCATTTGAAGTTTTATGGGCTTGCAAAGATTGGATAATATGTCAGAACAGTTAGGAGGGGATTGGGAATCCTATTTGCAGTTCTCCAGCAGGTTCACTCCTCAGGCTGATCTGCTAATAAAGGCAACCCTTGGACCATGGAAGAACTACTGAAGCAAAGCAAGGTGTAATGGCCAGATGCAGTATTAATACCAATTGTGAATTACATATTATTTAGGCCAAGAAGTGATATTAAAAAGGATATTTCCAGTGCTGGCTAAATGAGGAGAGAGAGAAGGAAACCACTGACTTTAATCATAGCTTGGTATGCTTGGTTTCTCTGTCTATGAACAACAGGAAAAAACATACATTTCTCACTTAAACTTATTGATATGAAAAAGGCAGGCCAACATCTCAATAAATATCAGGGTGATACATGACAGAGTGCTGAACTGTTTCAAAAAAGGTGATGTACTGCTAGGAATTCAGTTAGAGCAAGGCAGAGACAAAGAATGGTGGGAAGTGGAACCAGGACAATGAGGACAAAGCTTAGAGCTGCATTATCACTCAAATACCTGTAGCATCTGTAAACCATGCCTACCCAATGTGTGTGATATTAAGGTCAGTCATCAGCGTGGGGGCTTGTAAAGTTTTGGCACTCATAGAGGGACCTGCCCAGCCTGTGGTTGGAGACAAAGGAAATGCCATAAACCACAGCAATTTACCCCAGTACACTAAAGTATTTCACTTCACCCAGGAAACATTAGGCTCCCCGAAACAGTATGGGGTTTGTACTGTGCTGTAGTAGTAGACTTATAAGACTCTGCCCGTGCACAAAAAGGAATTTGCACCAGACTTTTATGAAAAAATATTCCAGCTCTAAGCAAGCAAGATAGGAGAAACACTATGGGATAAAGATTTGAAACAGTGCACAAAGCACCAAAGCTATAAAATCCTAGTTAATATACATGAGAAAATAATTCGTATGCATTGAAGCCTTGGGAAGAAAGCAGATGCACAAGCATTTTTACTGTAGATAAACGTGGTGTGGCTGCTGCTGAATGTAAAATACAGAAGACAACTTTTTTTCTTCGTATTCCTCGTCATGCTTGATGATCTTGCAGCAGTTTGGGATAGTAATTAAGTAACAAACTCATGGGAATTAATGTTTTACCTAGTCCATTTAATCTCAGTCCCAGGATGTGAACGTATGGGATGAAATCAAGTATCCCTGTGGTGTCCCTGTTGTCTGAAAGATACTGTTGCTCTATGCTGAGAAAAGATGCAGATATAATTATTCTCCACATTTAGGATATGAAAAAATTCTGTGAAGGGCGTGGAGACGTTCTGTGCTAAAGATCAGTAACTAACGCTGGCAGTCTTCACCATTGCTATAAAAGGTAATAAAGAGGTAATAATTTTTATAAAAGGTAATAATAGTAGATTCCTTTGCTTTCTCTGCTTTCCTTGCTTTTACCCATTGTTCACATTGTTCATTAGCAGTTTTCTGAGGGTGGTTCAAGACCTCACAGACTTCAAGCCTTTTGAAAGAAAAGTGGATAAATCACTCTAGCACCATAAAAACCTATGGAGAAAACAATTTCCTTTACCTTTCCAAGAAAATTAATGTGCAGACTACACCAGGAATAGATACTCTGAGAAGCTGCTATTATCTTGGTATTTGAGCTTACTGTAGATATTCACAACATATGGGGTCAAATATAATCTTTCCCACTTCTCTTGACTGTTACTATTGGATCTATAACTAAAAAGGGGTTAAGCCGTAATAGCTGCCCTCTCATCTGGCACTTATAGAACATGCTAAGCAGAAGCAGGATTTGACTTGTTTCAAGACTTGAAGCGCAAGAAATTCATTGTGTGCCATAGCAGTGGGAAATTTTAAAAATAGATAGAGATCAAAAGATGCAGCTTCTGGAACACTGAAATACTCAAGAAGTACTGAAGAGCAAAAAAGGGAATTAAAGGTTTGGTCTGTTCTCTACCATTGCCGAAGAGACACCAAAGAGAAAGGAAATTTAGGGTCAGAGTGTAGCTTACACTGACAATTAATGTGATTGATTTTATATCGTTTGCAAGCGCTCATGTTTGAAACCCAAATGAAGTCTTGAGGTGAGGAGCTTTCATGGACTCTCCTCTTGTCTGATGAGGCTGCCCAGCATCTAACACACCGAGAGCTCAGCTCCCCCCATGCATGACTGATGGCAATGCACTGGAAGAAAGGTACAAACCAGCAGAGACAAAGGGCTTTTGTGTGGAGAAAAGAAAGTGATAAAATGTGATTCTGGGACAGCTTGTATAAATCTGACCATATCTCTAATTTCTTAGCAGACCTGGTAAGGGGAGCAGCATCAGAGTCTGAATAGAGGATATTGCCCAGTCTCCTGTGAAAAGCTTTGCCTGTGCCACCCACAGTCCTGCTGAAAACCAGCTCTGAAATGCAATCACGCATCTTGCCAAAAGCATCCTCTGCCTCGCAATAGTCCAAACCTTCCTTCTCTCTCTCCTTCTCATTAAGCAAACATTACAGACCCATTCAGCACTTTCTATTATTGCCAGAAGAGCATTTCTGCTACTGAGTTATACAGCAAAAGAGGTACAAGTAGCCACATGTTCATCAGCCACCTTAATTTACACTCCCTCCAAAACCAGCACGTCTGAAACCTCATCAGTTTCTAAAACAAATTACACATCACTTGTGACTTATATCAAAACTGAAGCAAAGCTCAGCAGGACTTATCAAGTCTCAGCAACAACTAAATAGCACAGTGAGAGATTTCTAATTCCTGTTTAAAGGGTTTTTTTAAAAATATGCATATGGATACCTTTAACTAGAACATTTCGTCATGAGCATATAAAAACAAACCGCAGTTGTAAAAATCAGAGGACAAAGAACATCTTCGTGATTTTTAGTGTTTTGTGATAAATTTGTCACTAGCACACAGAATATTATATCTGTCTTATCTTACTGATATTTCAGGGCACATTGTACCACACAGGAGCAGAATTCCACATTCTTTGTGCCCCTTCAAGTATCAAGACAAATTTGTCCTGCTGCTCTGGGGTACAGAGAATTTTCCAATACCTTGACATAAAAGTGGGGAAAAAAAAACGAGTGAAAAGAGGAAAAGAGCTATCTCATGGTCTTTGTGTATGAATTGCGAAGAAGAATCTGCAATTTTGATTCAAGTTACTGTTAGATTCAACTGGAAGTCAAGTTCAGTAGCTCTTCCAAATATATCTTACCTAATGTAAGATTATTCCATATCTTACCTAATGTGCATTTGCTCTTGAAAAAATATCTACCTCAAAATATCAGTGGAACAAAAATGTAATAGAGCACATATATTTAAAATCAGTGTCTGTGCAGACAGCATCCAGTCCCCACTGTCTGCACTTTGGCTTGGGAGGTCTCCGTTTTCCTCAGTGTTAGGCTTACCTTCAGACTCTTCAAACACTGGGGGAGATGGCTGAGAAAAATAAACTTCTGCCTGTTGGAGGTGTTCTAACCAGACTCAGTCACAGGGACAAAGGACACCCCTTCTGATGACCCTCATCTCTTTCCCAGCACCCACTGATTGTTTTTTTTCTTCAACTATATCCTGAGTGCTGCTAGTCCATGCACAATGCATGTGGTATAATTAAGATTAGCATTTAAGGTTAATTTTAGGGTTACACCCACATCTGTGAAGTGTCTTTCTAAGATGGAAAAAATTTGCATCTAGGATCTCACTATTTCTGCCCCAAATTTACTTTTTTAAGCCCACATTCTACAGGCAGCCATGGAAGTCAAGGCAGGAGGATACATGCAGGCCTCTCTGAAATGAAAGACTGTAGCTTTGTTCTATGTGATTAGGTTCATAGAAGAAAAGGGTAGGGAGTTGATACAGTTCATTTGGGCCAGAGAGAGAATATTCTTCACTGGGCAACTTCCACTTCACTGATGTTAGCTGTTCTAAACACCCCCCAAAACCAAAAGAAATCTTTTCATTGACTTTAGTGGTTTTGAATCCAGTTCATACTCTACAGTGCAATCTGTATTTCCCACTCAGATCAATAAAACACAAAGCAAAATATTCACTATGTAATGTAATCCATCCTGCTCCAGCTCAGTAGCAGACAAATGAGATGTCCTTTATTGAATCTCGCAATGAATAAATGAGACTTTCTGCAAGTTTTATATGTTCATCAATGTTCATTACTTTTCCATTGATTTTGTAAGGTCTGAGATATTCTTCTACCTGCATTTAATATATGCCCTTACTTTAGTTTTTTTGACTGCAGTTGAAAGTCTCCTGGCTCTGATTCCAGGCTGAAAGTTCCCTATATTTTTATGACTACAAAATGAAATAGTACTAATTGCATCCTTCACTAAAGAAGAGTGGGTACCTTGCAACTCATCAAAATTTTATAGGCAAATGAATGAGTTTACTGAACTAAATATCTCTACCAATGAAAAATTTCAAATTCGTATTACAGAATATTCACAGAAAACAAAAATCGAATCCACCCATAGGGTTGCAATTGAGAAATCCTTTTCTCAGTGTTGTGCATTGAATCAGGGAACAAAACTGGTGGCACTATAAGTCACACAGATAATTTAAATTATCTTGAAATTTCAAAGCCAAACATTCAGGATGGCTATCTGGCTTGCATTTTTCAGACCAAAAGTTGCAAGAATTATTAACTAACTACTTTCAAATAGAAGCTAGTTTCCACATTTTCATCCACTGTACAGTTTGTCGAGGCCACTGCCTCAAGAAATCAGGAAAGACCAGAGGCCCATTTCCTACATTTTCTCTTTTAGCTTGAAAGGAATTTTTCCCTCCAGATGGTTAACTAATTAATACCAAGTAAATGTCAATAAAGGTGGCTAAAACACTTTTTGGAACAGCCATTCCTCACACAAGTCACCCTTTTCTCTTCAACCAGCACTGCCCTACTTTGAGAACAAATCTCACTGCCATCTTAATTATGAATTTGACTGGAAGCTCCACAGTATAGAAGGACTGGAAATTTTCAGGGGCTTGCCTTTGGTGTTGGTTTGATTCTAGCACAAGAGATGCTTAGTCTCAGCTGGAATGCCTAGCTATGATGAATATACTAGTAACTAAAAAAAATATTAATTTCAGTAATAATAGTACCCTTATTCTGATTGACCTCAATCCAAGAATACAAGTCCCAAAGATACCAGAGGAAAATTTAAACACTCTTTTTTTAAACAGTGCTGTTTTTTGTCCTGAAAATAGACTCTCACAGATACTAAAAATACATACAGCATAATGGTCAACAGTTTCTAGCACTGCTCTGTGAATCATTTTAGCTATGCTGCTGACTCCTAAAAGTTAAACCAATTTAATTTTAATTTTACTTCATTTTGCTTAGAAAGATTTTTCAATATAGGGTTTGGGGTTTTTCTTTTTGTTTTCTTTTTTTGTTTTTTTTTTTTTGTTTTTTTGGGGTTTTTTTGGGTTTTTTGTTTTTTTTTTTTTTTTTTTTTTTTTTTTTT
>VZTI01003100.1:32597-60098 GCA_013397865.1 Struthidea cinerea | reverse complement strand
TTGTTTTTTTTTTTTTTTTGTTTTTTTTTTAAAGCACTGCTGTTTCAGGTTTTGCTGGCAAATAGTGCTGAACTCATTCAGTGTGTTTGCCAGAGTTAAGGTCACTGCCGCTTTAGTTTTACAAAGAACACCATTTCTCTGTTTCTCTGTTAATCTTGGCCTGAAAAGACCACACAGTACCCTTCCCAACTGAACAGTTTAGCCTTTGTTCCTTTGTTTGAGTTATACTATTAATCTGCTAGGTCGATAGCAAAAACGTGTGAACTGCTGGGGTAGCAGATGATTGACAGGCAATTAGCAGCTTCTAGAGAACCCTGCTTTGAATTCCCCAGATATGTGACTGTGTTGGGAGGCAGAGGCTGCTGATCTGACTTTTTTGTAAACTTTTGCTGCAGTACTAAAAATGGGATCGCTGAAAGAACTAGTGTAACTATTCTCAGGAGCTTCAGCTGCATGAGACCCACAAAATTGAACCGGAGGTGTGAAAAGCTTAACTGTAAGCAAATAACCTGTATCTATTCCAATTTCTCAGAAAATAAGGTAAAATTCCTCATTAAAACACAAATCTGAGAAAACATTCTTCTCCAACTGCCACTTTATGGGAAAAGGTGTGTAGCCCATAACAATGAAACTTTTATGCTTGCTATTTGTTTGTGAAGTTCTCATTTTTTTTATTCCTGTTGCTAATTTCTTGTTAAGATGACCACATGCTTCATATTCTGTTAAGCTCTGCTAAAAGCTAAGTGTGAACAACATTCTAGAATGGCATTCTATATTCTCCACTGATATGTTCTGATTTTTTTAAGTGTATACATTTGAAAGCATGTACATGTGTTCAATGATATTCCATTTCTCTGTTTGTAGAATAAGTCTATAAGACATGAGAGTTACATATCCTTCTCTGCCAACATCGTAAAATATTTTATTTCCTCAGAAAATTTTTCATGTGTAAAAAGCTTCATCAACTGAAGTGTATGAGTGTAAGTCATTTCTTACAGACACATGTACCCCTGAGAATTGCCTAGTGACAATTTCATCATTTTTTAATGGGGTCTGGACTCGATCAGCCACCACCAGGATAGCTGGCTACACCTTCACCAATTCACATTTTATGTGCACAAACCTTCACCGACTCAAGCAGGGACAAATCCGACATTCCTTGGTTCACAGTGCGAGAGCTGCTGGCCAAAGCTCTCCAGGAGCAGCGGTGCTGGATCACACCCCCCTCTTGCTTGGAGAGTCGTGTCCCACAGACATGCACAGGTCTGCAAATTACTGCAGGGACAGAGTGAGAACTTGTGAGAAAATGGACATGGCTCCCTCCCAACCCCCTTTCCCACATCTGCTGCAAAGATTGCTTTTGTACAGACACAGAACAGCCAAACTCTTGGGGGTTCAGCTTTAGTCCATGAGACTCGAGATTCAGAAGCTGCAAACAGCATCAAATCTACTTTGCTGGGATGAAGGCAGGAGCTGAGTGAAGTTTGGATTTGCATCTTCAATTCCCAAGAGAACTGGCATTTTAAAACCTGAGGCCTAAGCCCCCTTGTTGTCACACTCTTCCAGCTCTAAAAACAGCCATAAAAATAAGCTGTGTTAGAATTACAAGATGTTTGGAAGGGAGTATAATGGCACTGCACTTCCGTCAGGTAAGGGCTGTTTTCAAACAAATGGAGCACAATCTGTTCACACTTACGCTTCTCAGAATATCTTTGCCTGTTCCTTTTGCAAGCTGCATGATATTTTATGTTAAAATGCCCATGTGTTAAAAGATTCAGAAAAATTCAGCAGTGTTTCTTTCAATTCAACATCTGCAAAGCTTTTCAGATGTTCCACAGTGAAAATAATTTTCTCCAGCTAGAACTTTCTATTTCATTACATGAATCTCTTTTGGCTTTCCCTCAAGCAAATTTTATTGATTTAATAATTTGTTTCCAATTAGGCCTCAGAAATTAGGTATTCTAAACATTTCCATTAGAAATTCTTGATATTAGTTTAACAACTACTTTGTTATACAGCTTTGCAGCAAGCATACTTACTTCAAAAGATAACCAGGACAAATCCTAAAATAAATTTTTCTTTTCTTGTAGCATCAAGGGAAGAAATGGGAACAGATAGAAACGAAGTGTGTGTTTTTAGGAAAGAGAGGCCTTTTTTTCTCAGCTGCTATTCATTTCACCTTTTTTTTTAGACATTTTCATTATAGAGCTAGCTGCTGATAGAGCTGAAATTAGTCGCCCAACAGTCCTGTTATTCCAAGATAAGTATAATATTCAGCCTTGCCCTCCTATTCTCTTAACTTCCAAGTGGCTCAAACGTTTCAGCTTTCTTTTTCCGATTGATGTGAAAAATAGATAAGTAGTAGAAAGGGAAAAAAATCCCCAAAACCTAAAAGAGATGTACCAGCCAAGAAATTATTTTAGAAGAGCTGCAGTTTCACAACCTGAATACATTTAAGTATTTTAAATAATTCCAGTATTATTACATTTGCTGAGAAAAAACTTGACTTGCTCTCAATGAAAAAACTTTATAAGAAAACGGCTCTGATTCTGCCTCCTGTGACAACAACCTGAAGACAAAGGTATTTTAAGCCCACAGCAACCCTGAGTCAGAAAGTACTCCTCATATTTAGGAGGGCATTTATGAATCCATTAATCATTGTTATATACCAAGGCTTGTCTGCCACTGCAGAAATTATTTTGTGTCCCGTGGTACTGTCACGATTTATCTGAGTTTCAGCTGGTTTCATATTCACCAGGAGACACAGCTGTCTGCATCTAATCTTGATCTGTGGCAGGACTGAGGAGCATCCCAAATCCCTTCATGTCCTGCCCAGCTCCAGTGTCACAGCACAGTGGGCCACATCTCCCCTCAGAACAGGGTTTTATCAGTGGTGCACAGCACAGTGCAGAGAGATGCTCAGAAGGTGTGGAGTGACCAAAGGCACCTACAAGGGCAAAAACACCACAGGAAGCTCACATTCAGTGGGGATACATTAAGGGTTTGAGCTCACAAAAGCCTCCAAAGCTGCTTTGCAGTCCGCTTTCTCTCAGGGGAATGAAAATAAGATCTTTTCTGTGTCTCTGTTACCCTTGAGGGTTAGCTCTGGGAGTGTTTCTCCTACAGGCAGGAAGGTCACTTACTTTTCTCAGGTGTCTCTCACCTTGACTTGAGCCAGTGGGCTCCCTGTTTAACACTCACTTCTTCTCCCTCTGTTCATTGGACCCTGAACTCCAAAACCTCATCCATGCCTGGCTGACTGCAGGGGAGGGCAGTCTCCTTTCAGCAGAGGATTAGATCCCCTCCAGAGTGCAAAAGGTAAACAGACAACTCCTCTCCCCGCTGCCCTATTTTACAGAGCCTTTAGTGTGACATAACGTATGTGGTACCACAAAGTAACCACAATCAGATACCCAAAACAGTTCAGCTGCCTGTCCCAATACTCTCACTTTGACAGGAGGGTGAATTATTACCTCCCCTCTCACTGGAGAGAGGGAGGAGGCTGCAAGGCAGAGAATCTGCAGAGCAGTCAGGAACTGAACCCAACTCAGACACCACTCCTGAAACATGGAAGTCACCATTCCTTATGTCCTGGCATCTGCTGCTTCCAGCAAGATGAACCCATCATCAGCAATAACATGTCCCTGGCTCCTGTCCATCATTAACACCTGCTGTCATTACCCCAGGCTTGACTCCTCACTCCCAGTGACTGTGGATTCATAGTTCCCTGTGAGCATCCTCCCTCAATGCATTTCAAAAGAAAACAAAGCTTCAGGCACCTCCCATCGTTGTCCACCCCCATCATACTCGCTCCCTGCTCTGAATTCCTTTTCCACGAGTTGATTTCCACTCTGTGCACCCCATCCTTGTGCCTCTATTCACTCAGAATTCATCTGCTGAAGCCAAGCAAGACTTTTGCCTCCCATTCTGCTCTTGGTTTCTGCTGGCAGACTCAGGTTGCTGCCCACCCACTTGGGGGATATCCAGTGATGCAGTGGATGCATTACCCAACAGCAGAAAAAACACAGTACCATGTCTTTAGAGCTTTAAACATGCTTTTCTGTTTTTACAACACCAGGTATAAGGTTCAAAATTAGCATCTATTTCTTTTCACAATGAAAAGTAACCCAGCTTTCAGAATCAAAACAGACAAAAGTATTAGATGAAACCTGTATATAATAAATAAATTCCCCCACTGGAACAAGGTGCTCAGTACAGATTCCCATTTCAACACATGGCCTTGTAATTTACATTTAAAGCATTTGGTTTTCTGATGTTACAATACTTGCACCTTTATAAAGGCAGTGTGGGCTCTGTGACACCCAGAACTCACCCTGTGCTACTGCTTTATGGCCAGGTGAGATACAGGAACTTGCCAATGACACCCCTCTATCTGTCCTTCTCTCCCCCTGTGTATTTTGATAAGACTCCTTTAGCATGTAATAACTGAATACCAGGAATATTCATTAGCCTAAGGAGCCTGTTCCTTCTCAGGAAACCATGGCACCTGAACTGCATACATCTTCTACTCAGAGCAAAACAGGCACATTTTCTTAGTGTAACAATTTTTTTTTTATTTCAGTTACTTTTTCACATAAAACTTTATGTAAGCTACAAAAATCGTGAAATGCAGAAATGGTATTAAAACTGCAAACTTAAAAGTTTAGATAAAAAAAATTCCATCTTTCCCTGCTAACAATGACCATTTAAAACGAACCATATTTTGATGGACTCATTTAATAAACATACCATACACTTCTCAAAAATAAATAAAGAACAACATCAGAAAAACCAATACTATCAACAACATGAAGCATTTAGTCATCTTTTCTTTTTTTTTTCCTTGAAAGACATAAATGAAATTTCTAGGCACAGTTTTAGGCATTATAGAGGACACAGAGGCAATAGGTTAGTGTGCACTGCGCTGTACAAAAATACAGTCTGAATAAATTACATTGCTAGCCATAAGATTAGACTTCACTTACCAGTCAGTTCATTGCATGTTTAATAATATACAGTTACATGCTAATCCATATATATCATTTATATTTCAAACACATAGGTCTCTCTATATTTGTTTTTAAAATTTACAAAAGCTAAACGAAGTTGTGCAAGAAATCCAGAAGAGGTGCTGGGTACTTGTCAGCACCGGACGGTATACTTTAAGCTTAAAAAATACAAATAACTAGCCCTGCTTGCAAGTTTGCTATATATATATATTTATTCATATATATTTGGAAGAAAAAAAAAAAAAAGATTTGTTGTGGGAGAGAATCATTCTGCCAGTGAGATAAAGTCAAACAACTGAAATAGTCGTGACATGACACAAGCACAATATACAAAATTATTAATTTGTCGTACATACACTCGACACAGACTTGAATCTTTTTTGTGGCTTAAAAAAAAAAAAAATCAGCAGAAAGTTGCATTTACCTTTAGTTCAGTTCTGAGAAACAGAATGCTTACCAAAATTTGCAACGGTAAAGGGGAAAAAAAAGACACTGCAGTAGCAACCTAAGCTAAAGGCAGGTACCTAAATCCACATCCTAGATGCCCAAGCACAAAGGTCCTGAGGAGTCTGAGAGGTGGATCCTAATAGACCGCATTACCTTCAGGAGGAAAAGCAGATGCTGAGACTGAAAATCAGATCTCTGACTCAAATGTGAATCAAGAACCTTGTCTTTAGGCGTTCACGTTTGTAAATTGTTTTGCCTGAACACCTTTTACATTAACAGCCAGTGACTTGCAGAGCACACACCATTCATTCGCATTTCCCTTAGGCCTGGCAGTTGCTTTTGCTCAAACTCCACAGAAAGAAAAATAATTTGATAAATTAGTGGCTATGATATGGGTTCAGCATTGTACCTTCTCCTCAGCACAAAGTGTCACGCAATGCCAGCCCCAAAACACCATCCTCTTAGAAAGGTACAGACATCTTCTCACAGTGGGCTTCTCTGCACTAACCTAGTTCCCATGCCAAACTGCAATGTTCTCCGTGCTGCTAAATAAAAGCAGAACTACACAGCTGTTCAGAAGGATAGTGAGTTAACTTTATACTGAATATCCACCTTAAGTCAGTCTCAGGAAATAAAGCAGTTACAAAGGCTCTCTTGGTGCCTGTGAAAAAACTGGATACAAGTTTTCCTCCATCCTTTTTGTTCTCCAGGCATTGCCACGCAATCCCTTCCATGGCCAGCTGTCATTTTGCTCCATCTAATCTAATTAATCACCACTGTTTCTGCAAAGACTGCCGATATGGAACATTCTGCCACGGTAATAAAGAATGAACTCCAGAGCGCCCCAGAGTTTTAAAAACCATCTCCACGAGCCAGCAGTACTTGCACAATGACCTCCTAAAGGCAGTCCTGAGTCCCCTGCTCATTGCAGACCCTCAGCACCCTGCAGATGGTGGCCCAGCAGTAACACAAGAGATACCATCTTAACACCCAGTAATTTGGGAGTCATTTCCATGGAAGCAGCAAAACCATTTGTGTAGAGGTGGATATGCAACCCCAGCACATCTGCTGGTGCAGAGGTCCACATAGAATATATTTTAAATTTCTCCATTAAAAAAAATAGTTATTTCTAAAGATTACAATTGTATAAAAATATGCTTATAATTAATTGAAGATATCCAAATAAGCAAATTGTAAACAAAAATAAAAGTGATGCGGATTTAATTCATGTGAGAGTTCTCCCTATTTTATCTTGGGTTTCATTTCATCAGTACAGTCTCTGGATGTTTTAAGTGGGAAACATACTAAGCAAGGAGTACTCAGATGTACATAATCATCAGATTATGTCCATTAGAAACTCATCTTTTAAAAACAAGAGATTACCTCCTGAAGTGCTAATGTTTTAATATGGACATGATGGGGTCTCAGCTGTATTCTTGACGATCAGGGACACTCACAACCTAACTAGATTTTTAAAAAATGGCAGTTTTTTAATTTGCAACAGCCTTAGAAAAGAATTTTTAGCAAGTATTATATTACACATGGAATAGCAAGAAGTTATTTTTGTCCAGTTCTACCTTAAATTGATGTGAACTTTTAAGCATTTCCCATAACACAGAATCTGTACAAGGGCATATACAGAAGACAAACCATTGTGTGTTTATTTTGTAACACCAACCAAAATTGGGGGTACGAATCCAAGACTTTCAAGAATGTGTACAAAGTTAGTATTTCAACCACTGCATCACAGCTCAAATTACAATTTTAAGATGCATCATTTCTCTCCCTCTGCATATATATATATTTGCATTACATATATTCATTTATACTAACAAATACCTTTCAAAAATATAACTGAACTTGTTCCATATGCATTCTTTTCATGACAATGTTTGGAAGTTAAATGGGTACTCAGGACAACTGCAATTCATTCATACATTTTAGATGTCTCAGGGACAGATCAGGTCTTTTTCTATTCCCCATTATCTTCATCCCTCCAGCAAAACACTGAGAGCTGAGACAACTTCCAACTACCCAGTCAGAAACACATGTCTCTGGGTTTGGACTTCCTTCAACAATCTGCTACAGCTGGCACGGTGATGTCGATTACCAATTCATGAAATCCTGTGTGGGTTGGTGGCTTGTTTGGGTTTTTCTTTTTTTTTATTATTCTCCCAGCAGACTGCTGAATGCAGATATTAGACAAGTCATTAACCAGTTACATTCATTGCCCTAAACACAGTCACTTGCAACTAATTCCTTAAGAGCATTTTTGAGCAAGTAACAAGGGGCCAACACAGCCTATTGTACAAGATGCCATTGACTGCTTATCAGACATCTGAATCCTCTATGATACAGGGAAACTTCTAAATGGAGCCCATACCAGCTGCTCCCCTGAAGGCAATAGCAGATGCTGGCATTGCATTCTCATTCCAACCAGTTTTCTCACCATGATCACTCTCACGTAGATCCTTTTGCTTGTTGTCAGGAAAAATGAAGTTTATGTATCAGCAGCTTGCAGCATCTGCCTATGTAAGATCAGCAATCCTAGTGTTTGCAGTTCTTCTAAATGGTTGTAAAAGCTGGTTACAGTGTTCACACCCAAAAGGCAAAGGCTATTTTATCAACAGAGCAGACTGTTTGGTGCTCCACTAGTGTTCTAAAAAAACTGTGAGCTAGAAAAGATGGGGCAATCCTTTTTTATTTTTCTTTTCATTAAATTATTCTAGTAATAGTCTTCATAGTTCTTAGGGTTCAGGCAATAAAGAATGGCACCCCCAAATGAAAATATAGTTGCACCCCATGCCAGGCCATAGCCCCAGTTGAATTCATGGTATATTTTCAAGCTGACCGTTTCGATGAACTTGATTGGGTAAAGGACTAAGCTGCAGACCTGGAGAACAACTGAAAGACAAAAAAAATACAAATGTCAGAAGAAGCCTCAATTTGCTTCCCTAAAACAAAGAAAACACCAAATAACTGAAATTCACATTTAAAATGCTCTTGGTGATTTTTAGCTTGTAAGTGCTGCTCTTTTTAAATCTCCTTCATTTCATTCACAGAGAACAGAGCAGCTCTTCCATACTCCCTCGCTGATGAACAAATGTTATTGCTGTGATATGATGATGATCCTTCAAATGTCCACAAAATAAACAGTGAAAGCAGTATTTTCCAAATTCTTTTCTGTATCTTCTTTCTCTTTTAGTTTGCAGTCATTACTCCTTCCATAACAGCAAATCTTGTTCTATTGCCATTATAAGTAAGTCAAAATGAGGAGCGAGAATACATATTAAGAAATGTAGCTGAGAATCAAATAATTTACTTAGCCTAGAAATAATTCACTGTCATAGGTGATATATACTTGTGCTCAGGAGAGACTCATTGAATCTCCTATTTCATATGCATTACTATGTTCTGTAATCAGAATTAATGACATTCTCACACAGAATACCAAGGAATCTATAAAATTTGATCAGTCACTAAACTTCAAACCGGCAAACTATTATGAATTTAGGGGGTGGGTCAGAAATACTTTGAAATGAAAGAAGCTAATAAAATAGGTCAAATCCAAGACATTAAAGAGCTTCAAAATCGTTACTTCCTATAGCACTGTCTCTGAGATCCATAGACACACATTGGCCATTTCACCCCCTTCAGCTGTGCCCAACTGGCCCCTTTCATTAGCCCTGGACACAAGTGCTCACCTGTCCTGAGGACAGGACTGGTATGGGGAGATCATTCCCCACGTTCATCAGCACCTCGGTGATAAAACTCTATAAAACACTCACTGGAAATTTCTGCTCAGCCCACCTCAGCCTACAGAGTAGTCTTTGGACTCTCACCTGAGACTGACAATCTGAATAATGTTTGCACAGTGGATTTTCTGATGTGGCTATCAAAAGCCACAGGACTTTTTTTTTTTTTTTTAATTCTACAGTTATTGAAGTGTTACTTAATGTTATTCCATTTGAATATAATTTTTTGTCTGTCAGCTCACAAAATACTGTGCAACACTGGAGAAACTCTGGCAGGGTACACTGGGAAAAGCACGTACTCTTACGAAAAGATTATGCATTCCAGTTCTGTATAATGAGAGCATCATTACACCCAAAAGCACCTCAACATATGCTCAGCTTTCAGACACATCTTTAAGACCATTCAAGGTCAGAAAGGATTTCTGAAAATGTATGGAAATATAGAAGTTTTTCTTTAGGGGCTTCCTGCACTGGGGATGCAGCATCTGTGCTGAGTCAGTGCAGAAACTGCTCCACGTGTGTCTGTGTCAAGTGCAAACCAAGGAAGTCTCCACCTTCCCCAGTGTAACATATGAAGTATGCTAAATTTCAATCTACAGATTGGACTTGTCAAAACACAACCAAAAAAAAAGTGATTCTCTTGGAAGAGGAACATGTTGCTAAAGCAGCAACATGCACAAGAGGGTTTTTTTGACATTTCCATAGTGAGGGTTCCAGCTTTTCCTACTATTGGTTCAGATACACTATTGTAGAACTCAAAGGAAGTGCTGGCAGCAAGTGGCTGGTGGGAGCAGCCACCCTACACAGCACTGTCATCACTTTGCACTAATTTTGCCTTCTGTCATTGTTTTTCCCTGTACAGCAGGAAGGGAGCTGTGTAAGCCAGAAGCAGCAGTCAGCGAAGTTATGAGAAATGACCAGTATGACCCCAAAAGATGTTGAAAGCAATGCCTGCAACTACTGCTCTGCTTCTAATGCATTTAAAGGGACTCCATGCTATGCTGACCTGCTTAAGGGAAGTGTGTACTATCTTCCTCCAGAAGCACAAGTCTTTTCCTGTAGAAAAAACAGGCTGCAAAGGAAATCTTTCAAAGTCTGCTACTCAAATGCTGTTCAGAAAAGACTAGTCATCTCAAACTTGATTGTTCACTTCAAATATAGACCCATTTTTATGAGTACCACTATGATGCTTGCAATATGGGAACAGGAATACTAGTTTTATTCCATTCACATGAAATATAAGCAATTATATGTACTCATCATATTAAACATGCAGAAATCGTAACAAATGCTTTAAAACTAGGAAAATATAATTTGAGTCATCTTTTTTTTTCTTTCTTCAAATGTTTGACTATAAGTTTTGATGTCCAAAAAAAACCCCATTTATGATGTGGCTCTCTAACTGATCTGTCATTATTAAAATGCTGGTGCTGGCTAGTGAGCTCTGTACTTCTGTTCTCTACCTCCCGCTCATTTCACATGAGTAAAGCACTCCATTAATAAGTGCTGGATGTTTCAAAGATTACCTGAAAATGTAGCTGCAACAATGACAGAAAAAAAAAAAAAAATCTCTCTTCTTTGTAGTGCCAGGCAAGCTGGCAGTAAGGAGGGTGGACACTAATCTCAGAGATTCAGGATGGACCATCAACAAAGAAAAACACATTTCAAAAGGAGGGTAGTATTGGGCCCAGGACAACATGCTTGGAAAGGCTGTGACATCTTCATGCTTAAATTTCTTCAAAACTGGTCCAGACAAAGCTGTCCCTGTTAGTGACCATCCTGCCTCAACGAGGAGATTGGAGTACATGACCTACAGAGTATTTTCCCCAACAGTATTTCTTTGATATTATGACTCTTTTTGCTGCCCTGTAGCAACCTGCACTACATCCTACTGAAGTCAGCCATTCTTTTTCAGACCATTCCATCAACTTCACAAAATCAAATTCTGGCTTTCAATGTATCTGCAATTTTTTCTAGCTTCACTGTAAAATTTGACAAGTAAATTTTCATTCTATCTTCCACATCATTATGAAAATAGGTAATAGCACAGAACTAAGGACACAATCCAACTGAACTGTGCTCTGTCAGAATTAAAAGATACATCCTCCAAGTATTCTCCCATTATTATCTGCCACCATTTTATATTACTCCCTTACCTATAATATTTTCACTTGGCCACAGTTTTCCCTAGCTTGCATGTAAAAGCATCTTGTGAAATGTGTTAAAAGCTTGCTGACATCAACAGGTTATTCTTCCAAGCATTGTTACATTTGTTACAGCACTAAAAGGCTAGCATCTTTAATTTTTCTTATTTTTCTTTCATGGACTTTCAGCAAGCACACTTTCTCCTTCTGCCCCTAAATTAAGACTTGGTTAGCACTCAGTTATCTGGTAAGTGTATCACGAAACTCCTACACTGACAAGTTTGTGAGCTTGCACTTTGAGGGTGCAGTTTTCAGGGCAGTTTGGTTCATGATCTCTAAGACACCCTGGCAGGTACATGAGCTGGTGACCTCCACTAGACCAAAGAGCCACAAGAGCCAAGGTGGCTCCATGCAAGAGTTCCTGCAACTGCCTCCCCGTCGCTCCACATTTTTCCATTACCTGAGGTGTTCTCTTCCTCCAACATTAAAATACTTACTGTCAGCTCTATAAAAACACACTGACATCTTTCCATTACTTGCTGGCTTATTCTCAGTATCTAGGTTGAATTTTGGTTTTTTTTGGTCCCTTTCTTTCTCATCTCTTCCAGTCCTAGTCAGTCAATCTTCTCCCTCACCTACAGAGTCGCTAACTGAAACCTGAAGCTGAGAAAAAAAAATAAAAATAAATCAAAACTTGAAGAAAAAAAAAATAGCCTGGAGCCAACTGTTTGGACTCTATAAAGCACCTGGAAATAACTTTTCCATTTTGTCCTTTCTTCCACACAGAGACCTTTTCTACCCAACACCCACACATCATGAAATGTCTCTGGGCAATTCATACTGTGCCCTTTTTCCAGAGGCAGCTGATAGACTCCTAACCAGAGTTACACAGAATATTTGGTCTTGTCAACACATTCACAGGTCAGGGTGGGGTTTATCCTGAAAGATTTGTGAAATCCACAGATGAAGGCTTGAATCCATGGAAAGCTGCATAAGGCACAAACTGCTACAATCTTAACTTTCCCCTCTTCAGTGGGGGATTCTTCCAATAATTCTTTCAAGATGTGCCATCCATATTCATCTCTACATATTACTGACATCAAAGATAAAATCTGTAGGAAATGTCTTTTAACAATGTAAGTGTCAAATCCTAAAAGGACTCTCAGATTTGCTAGATAATGAAGAAGAATGGGGCAGGTTGTCTTGGCCTCATCATCTCTCCTCTCATATGCTTCAGGTTATGGCTGTTCAAAATGCACACGCACACACAGAGGCAAAGGGAAGATGTGAACAACATAAGCTAAAGGACCAATTTAATTTCCTCTTAGATTCAAGTAAGCATTAACCCCCCTCACCATGAACTCTTCATAGTAAAGACTGGAAGCAATTTTATGCAGAGGAGAGAACATGAAGACAAACAGCAGGATTTGAGGAAATCTTTTCTTGGGGAAAAGTCGTTTCTTTTTTTTAGTACAAACTTAACTACTAAATGAACAACATGGCAAGAGAGGCATGCACGGCTGAATAATTACCAAGTTACTACACAACATTATGAGAAATGAAGCCAAAAGCCAAATAAGAAACCACTACAAAAATTCAATAACCCCATTTCCTTCAAAGTTAACTGCCTGGTATGCCTTATCATCTCAGAATTAACTCTAAATTTTAAAACAATGGCACCATTTAACCAAGCAAGCAATGCCACACATAGAACAAAACCAGATGAATTCCACTCAGGGACTCTGATCCTAGGTTGCTTTAATTTCCTAAAAGCAAATGAAATGTAATCTAGGAATATGTCTTGAGCACATAAAAGAGCATCTTGAAGGGCTCGGCTCCATCAAGGCAACGTTATCAGCAGGGGGCAGCAGGAGCCTTCCTGGAGTTGCGCTTCAGCCCAAACTCCCTCCAATTCCGTGCTCTCATCCTCTCATATCCTCCTAAGTGGCTTTTTTTAATACATCCCGAAGGTTCTGTCATCCTCTTCATTATGGGCTATCAGAAGGGGCTTAAGCTGCTGGCTCCAATGCAGATGTGAGTTACAGGATGAAGGCAAATCATGCTTGGTGAGTTTCAGGAGAATCTGAAACATCCATGCTGACAAAGCCCAGAATATATAAAAGGAGATGATTTGATATTGTAATTGTACCTCACTGGACCAGTCTTACAGACAATTCAGATTCGTAGGTCTCCCTTAAGATTTTGTGATAGTTTATATAAACTGTTCCATTTTTATGTTTTTAAAACCAAACAGGGACTACACTGTGACAGCTTGTTAAATTAATAACTAAGCGAGATGACACAAGGAAATTAATTCCTTATGGCACAGGGGCATATATAAACACCTTGCAAGATAATCCTATTTATTTTCACATGTAGAGCTTCCAGCGTTCACCTTTGGGTATTAATTTCCCTGTTTTAAAATTGCAAAAGAGAGAACATTAAAATAAAGATGGCTTTGCATGAAGAAAAAAATGGGGACATCTGGCAGCCCAAAGTCACAGATTAAAAATGGTATTTTGAGATTTATTCTCTGTAGTTTCCCCTGCTGCATGTACTTCACAAAACAATAAATATAATGCAAATAAGTAATTGTTTATGAACTAATAATAGTGCAACTGCAAAAATGATTAATGCTGTGCAGAACTTATATCTTGAGAAATCTCACCAGAGTTAACACAGAAGTAACCAAACACCTCTGAATTAGTATGCAGAACAAGGCATATCTCCCTCCACAAAAGTTCAGCTGCTCTCATGAAATCTTTTTAACGATGCCAGTGCTTACCTGCAGCAAAGAGCATGACTGCAACTGGTCTGTAGAACCGCCTCCGAGATCCCACGCAGATGGAGATCAGCCCAACCAGGAAAGCTATGAGAATAATGGCAGCACCACCCAGCAGCAGAGCCAGAGTAGCTATCTGCCAGTCTAGGGGGAAAAAAACAAAGAGGGGGAAAAAAAATAATAATACAATTTCAATAAAACAAGCCCACAGGACTGACAGAAACAGCACAATATGAGGAACACAGAGGCTGCATCAAGGCTTGGGTAAATAAACTGTGCCTTGAATTTCTTTTCCCCTAATTAGTGAATCACCTTTATAAAACAGATGTAACTCAGAAGCAAAGTGCCACAACCTCCCACGCTTACTCAAGCCTTAGTTGGCCTCGCTGGGATTTTGTCTCAAGTAAAACTGAGTAATTTGGTCCCCTGGTTTTTATCCAATTTAGAATGAGAAATTGAGGCTGGCTCGGGATTAGCTGGTGGTGTGTTAGCTGACCCTCAGTCTGCTGTAACTTTCTCACAAAAGAGAGTGAAAGTCAAACCTCTGCTTGAGCTGATTACGATGACATAGCAAGGGAAATGCATGGAGCCTCATCATACACACCTGTCCCTTGGGAAGTACCACGGCCACACAGTATGAGTAACAAAACTGAGGAGATGCTCAAAGGAATTAAAATATATATATATTCAACACTAAAAGATAGCTGGGAGTCCAGACTTTCTAAAGGCAGTAACAGTCATTAGCTGCAGACCCAGTCAAATCTCAAGCCCATTTTAAAATGTCAGTTATCCTCAAGGGTCAGTTTTTCTTCCACCAAAAACAACCTGTGCACTTGGCCCAGCATATTTTCTAGTTATTCTCATATATAATGGATGCAGTTATAAACAACAAATTTGCAGTCTTAAATCACATAAATCAAAATCCATTTGTAAGCTGATGGCCATGATGCATGTATACAACATCCAAGATATAACTTAAGAGCTTCTGAGGGATTTTACAAAGGCACAGGCTTTGGGCTGTCTCTTTTCCCAAAAGAATATCTAAGACCTTTCCTCTCTCCAGTAGCAGGCATCAAGAAAAAGAATCGGATCACTATTTACTGCTTATCACTACTAGTTCAAGGAAGATGATATAAATTCAGCTTATGGGAAAAGGACCTATGGATCCTTTGCATCTCATTACTTTGAAAATACTAGCAGTCATGTGATACTCAGAATACAATGTCCAAATGCATTACACAGTTCAAAGAAAATACGATTAATTATTTCCAAAATAAATTTCCAAAATAAATATCTTAGGGTTACTAAAATAACAACAACAACAAAATGAACATCCTCTTTTGGAAATGAGTAAAAAGGACTGTTTTAAATAAACAATGGATCCTGTTTCAAGAGGAATCTAATCTGCTGAAGATACAGACAGTGCAGCTGTGGAGTTTGGGAATGGAATGCTGGCAGCTATTATCACCAAAAAGCCTTCACATATTATATGAAAAAGGATGAAGGAGATTAAAAGAGGAAAGTGAACAGAAAAGCTATAAAAGCTTTGCTTGAAAAGAAAGTGATTTTAAAGGTGTGTTTGTGCAAATACACTCACTTATTTTCATTCTTTTCAGAAATCCAGGCATGTTCTTTACTAATAATTTAATTACTAAGTACTCAACCTTCCAAGCTATTTTACTCCTTGTTTTCTTACGGGACTAAACCCCAATGCTGGGAACAATCTTTCATTCTATCATCAGCATGCAAACAAATGTCAGTTTGCTGTGTGCCCCACTGCTATACTATCATTATTGGGACAGAAATATGATTTTAGTATTGGACAGAGATGTTTTGGAGAGTGGTTTTTAATATTAACATGAGCCTTCAGAAACACCGAGTGGTGAGTGTACTGATGGTTTAGAAAGGATTCTTCCAATATCAGAGAGTATTACAGATATAAAATACAGAAATAAATAAACAGAATGGACCACTTTGGAACAATATGAAAGGAAACCTTTCACTAGAAAATTACACGGATACAAAGACCAGCCACATAAATCCATATCACACCAAAGTTAAAAGACATACAAAATTGATGAAATAAATCAAAGGGCCAGATGGGAAAACTCAGAAACTATAATTTTTTGAAAGTCACTACAAATAATGAAATATTAAATGTTGTCTTTGCATTGATCAGATGCCAAAGTCTAATGCAAAGGGAAGGCGTACAACACTGGAGTAGCAGCTAAAAGGAAAATAAGTTGAGTATCCTATTGCTTTCTAAAACCACACTGGAAAAACAACCAAACAACTGATAATAAATTAGGCAAAGATGATATAAGTGTGGGGTTAGAATATAGTTTAACTTCCAGGACAAATATACACATACAGATTTTAGAAAGGTTAAAAAATAAACAAACTACCTTACTATAGTACTGATGTGGGAGGTAAAAGGACAAATGAGTGTTGGGAGACACCCACACTCCCAACTAAAAAAGAACTGACTTGGATAAACAAAATTAATTTCTTGAGTAAGACAACCTACTCAGTGATACTGACAGCAGGACAAAACCGAGGCTCTTACTGTTCCTCACCACCAGCTGGGGACCAGGTACTGAATGTCGTGCTCTGGGCCACAATGTCTGGAATTGCCTGTTTATTTTAGCCCCTTTCACAGGAGCATACAATGCTACCAGCCTTTGCCTTGAGCTGCAGCTGAGTGGGACTTTGGTTGAAGAACATCATGAAGGTCAGACATAACTGCACAAAGAATACAAGACTAAACTTCCCTATACTGGCTACCATAGTAACTACATGTTTAAATCTCCTTGTCATCTTGGAAAAATCTTAACTTTCAATTCTGAAAGCCATTTGCTCTGGTGACAAAATAAAGCTTATGTTGGATTAAGAAAGCAAAATCTTCTGCATGGGTCTTCTACTTAACAGCAATTATTTTTTTTTTAAATCCATGCCACTGGACTTTACACAAAATAAAAGAAAAATCCAAAGAAAATAGAACCACTACCTCTGAAGTTCGAACACCCTGTAAACCAGATAGCTACAATATAAACACATACAGTTTTTCTATAACAAAGGTCTGTAGTGTTCCTCAGACTACCCAAGAGTGATTTACAACACACAGCACCAAAATGGGATCAGCAGGTTGTTGTGTTATGTAGTGCTACTGGTACACAGAACATAGACATCATAAACGTACTTTAGAGTATCCAAAATATGCTTGTACCTCTTCTAGGCATGCACCAATCTTGCAAATAAGTTACTAATAAGAACTGTAAGTTCAGAAGCCTCAGCAGTTCAGTGAGAATGCTTGTTCTCACAGAGATAGAAATATGCAAAACCGCAAGTATAATGGGACCTTACAGATGATAACTGCTACTTTTCTGCATTCAAAACACAATTTGGTTACACTTTAAGACTGCACATCAGTCTTTTTCACTGTACACCACTATGTTTTTTTAAACTACACATCCATTATCTAAGAAAAATATTAGGAACTAGAAAAAAAACTAGTTAAACTCACACAAATGTTAATAAACTTTTCGACTTTAAAAAGCACTGTGACCTCATGCCATGCCCAAATAAGACTGCTTTGTTGGTTAGATAACTTTACATTTTTTCAGTGTTCCACCATTTTTGCAATACATTAAGAATTACACTAATAGTGCCACCTATCCCATCCAAACTAGAATTAAGACATTTTTGACAATTGTTAAGTAACTCGAGAGATTTCTTAAGAAAAGCCTCACTTAATGTATCCTATTTTTAGGTCTGAAAATCCCCAAGAAGCATCCCAATGTCTATAACCATGAGAAATATATACTGCAGTTCTGACAGCGATTATAGTGTTTGCAAATTTTTAACTATAACAATCTGCCCATTAGTTTGGGGATGTGGGTTTCAGTATTTGGAAATATATATAAATATGAACCTAGGCACTTAACACATATTTCCAATACATACTTGGTGAAAAATTTATTAAAATTACCATCTTCAGTAAAAAAAAAAAAAAAGCCCCCAAACCATGCTGATACTGTTTCTTTTCAGTTAGTTCCTCATACAACAGTCAGCGCTTTCCTGGAGGACAGCTTGGTCTCCTTGTTATTGGGAAATTCTGCCCGTTTCTTAGTGATCCAGAGGCACAGTGTCAACTGTACATTGACATTTCTAACTCTCCTCCCTTCTTTGCTTGAAAGAAATGACCCAAGGCTTTAAGCTGTATAGTAATTTTTAATTAAGAGCAGCTCTATTTGCCCAATTTCTTGGATGAAATAATACTTTACTACTAGGGTAAAATAAGGGAAAGCCATAAAAGAAGAATAAAACATCAAAGTTCCGAACTGTGTATTTTAATGACTAGGTCCTTTTTTTACTACAAGAAAGATCAATGCAAAAGGCTGGGGTAGATGTCACGTTTTCAGCCAGGTACCCCAACATTATTTTTTTTTTTGACAAGATATCTACCATGTAAAAGAAGAGGTGGTGAGCATAGAAACACACAGTGGAAGATGTGAAGCATTTGTGTATAGGGCTCTTTCAGATAGTGCATGTGAACTGAATTAATTTCTTAAGAAAGAATCAAATTTTCCTTTCTTCCACACAACGGCTCTCCACCAAGTCCTCTCCTCATAAAGGCTGAAGTAACAAAACGCATGCAGCTGTTACATAATGAAGGCAATGACTGACCTTCTAGCATGAAATAAAATCTTGGTAAGAAATAAAAACACAACACTTGGGTAAGTTTTTCTGATTCATTGCAAAGCTTCCACTTATCAAGCACCTGCCCTCAGACAATAAACACTCTAAGAAATTGCAATACAGTATTCAAAATCAAGAATAATGATTTTGAAAGAACGTGTGAAGCAGAGAAACTTGAGGCACCCACACGTAAGAAATTAAATATAACCCACTACGTATCATAACAATCATCCTAAATAAATAGGATAGCTAGAGATATTCCTAATTGCTTCATATTCAAACTTAGATATCAAATAGCCAACAAAAGTTCAAGAAGTGTAGTGTATATTTAAAAACATAAGGCAAACTCTAGTTCCTAAAAATGCTTTGGTTGCATGATCAGTACGATTTCTTCTTTCTTCAGCAGGATCATGAGCAGAGGCATCTGTGGAAGCCAAAGGTCCACTGAATTCTGTGGAATAGCTGAGGTACAGCAGGGGCCATTAAGTTCTCACATCAAATTACTCCACAGAGGTCACCTTTGGAGCCTCAACCTGAGCCAAAATGATGGTCTTCAAAGAGCTGCTCAGAAGAATTCTGCCCTGGGTGAAGGGGATATTGGCTAAAGCTATTGGTTAAAGCTGGGAAGCCCCGTGCCTGTAAGTTACCGGATCCACGCTCTGCTCCTGGACAGCCAACCTGCAAGTACAGTCCTTGGGATCCTGCAATGGACACCTCTGCACACTGCAGACAGAAGTACTGTCTGGCAAGATCCATACCAAACCTCCATAAATTGCTCTAGCCACACCTTTTCACAATGAAGCCTCGTACAAAAATGACAATAAATAAGCATTTTCTGCTCGTTGATTAGTATAATATGTTTACTAGTGCTGGCTGCTGCACAGACGTACTCTGGCTTTTATATTTCCTTTTTATTTTATGGATTGAGAATAAGATTTTTCTGAAGTGTGAAAATTACTTGTGCATGTGGCTACTCAAGTCACTCAGACACTTAAAAAGCATTACCAGAGCTACAGGAGCCAGCCAGCTCTGGCTGAAAGCATAATTTCCTTAAGAGAGAACTCACTTTACACCAAGGCTTCCTTCTAAAAGCCATAAATTTCAACACATGAAATAGCTACGTGAAGTCACAGATATGTTAAAAAGAAACTGTTTGTGGACATGACATTTTCCCTAAGAAATCTGTCTTCATCCACACACAGCAGCACATGGGACAAAGCCCTCGATAACCCAAGTACTGCACAGCACCCGTGGGATTAACAGGAAGACTTTCCCATAGCTCTAATTCACCAGGACACTGACAACACCCAAAGAGAAATTTAAACATTTTATGCTGGGTGCCAAAATTCCTAAGTGCCTCCTATGGATAATTCAGAGGCTCCACAAAAGGCATCAGTCATTTTGCATTTACTGTACAAGAGGCTTGTAGGATGACTTAGTGTTCCTGATGCCGAGTGGAGAGTCACTTAGAATCAAAGAAAAAGAGAACAAGCAGAGAGACATCCAAAAAACAGCTTTCTGGTGCAGAACCTGTGTCTTACAGAGGTGCAGAACGCTAATGGATAACGATGGCAGCCAACCACTGAAGGGAGAAAGGCAGATGCCTCCTTAGCTGCCATACACCAGGGGCTAGAGAGCTTCTCAGAAGCTGCAAGGTCTTTGCTTCCCAGCTCTGGCTCCAGACTCTAACCTCAAACCTCTGCTCCCTTTTCCCGGTGGGATTTCTTGACTGCTAGGGTAGGTTGCAACTGCTCTCCTCTTCTGTCTGCTAGACCCAAGCTGCAAAAAGATTTATGAGGGCCGTGAACAAATTTGTACAAGGGAATCCAAATCTGAGTCTTGCTTCAGAGAGCCTCTTACCTAAGTGGTCCCTTCCAACACTATTGCTGTTTATGCACCTTTCCCCTGATGCACAAGAATGCTGACCATTGCTGCATGGCAGCCCAGACTCAGGGCTCTCTCACCTTTGAAGGAAAAAGGCCTTAGCAGCCACCTACAGAGCTGCAACCCTCTCACTTGGGCTCCTCCTATGGCTTTCTTCTTCTCCAGGAGCTAGATAACTGGGATGAGCAAGAAAGAAGATGACTATTCCAGGCAAGACAACAGCCCACTGGCAGCATGCTCCAGGCAGTAGGTGCTCTGCCACCTACCCTCCTCAGCCTGGAAAGGACGTGCTTGATAGTCTGGGGGAAAACTAGGCAGCCACTGTGCAGACTGTTCACCTCTCCATGGAAAATAGTGCCCTTCACTTTCCACCCAAAGATGCCACTGGGAGTGCAGGGGACATTTTGGTTATATATATAAAAATATGGTAAGCAACTCTACTGCTGTGTAAAAGAGACAGCAAGACAACAAAATGGTCTAAATGCCGGGGGGTTGCAGAAGCATGAGCAACTTGAAATGTAGCAGGTGCTTGCTCGTCTGTCCATGGACACACATCTCTCCTGAAGAACAAAGCTTGCATTCCTTATTTATATGAAATATATCTACTTTGTAGAGATATGGGTGGGGGTGGGGTATGTTGTATGTCTGCTCTGCGGCCTGCCTTTATTTCTAAATCACAAAGTTCTTTAAACACAGCACAACTTCAAATAAAGAATTAAGTGGTGCCATTATATAGATCTTTATTTTACCATTTAAAAGCAACATGCATTGCACATCACTTTCACCAACAGAGGACTTCAAGACAAGCACAGCATTACAGAAAATCATGTAATCTATAATTCATTCACAGAATAGTACAGCATGTACTCAGGCATTTCCTCTATTGGATACACACCATTCTTCTGAGATTAGCTTGCTACTATGTCATTTTAATTATTGGATATTCATTCATTCAATACAAATAATAAAAAACCCTCAAACAACTGCACACACCCACAACTTCAAGAACTTCACAAAAACCTGGAACTCTTAGAACTTTGCCATTAGGAAAGAAGTGTGGGAGATGTGTTATACAAGCTTTTCACAAAAAGCTCACTATTTCTGACCTCCTCTATATAAGCTACTACTTCTTAGCAATCTGAAGTACTATGCTTTGCGTTGGAACCAGAATGTAACTATTTTCCCACGGTTGTCAGTGTTCTTCCAGCAAACTGGCAATCTTCTGCAATTTTCAAAACTCATTCCATTGTTCCTTGAGAAAAACAATTAGCATTTAGAAGAGTTCAAGGAGTACTTCCCATCTGAATGATGGCTTTAAGTGGAACAAGTGAAACACATAAAGCAATACAGCTGGATGGACGTTACCACTCCTCCTGTTACCTTGAATCTTATGTGGTCATCTTGGGCCACGTATCAGTAGCAGAGGCAAGACCACTCTCCGTGCAATTCTAAATATAAAAATCTCATCAAATATTAAAACTACTTGTATTATCCCTAACTCCAGGAACATCATATTTAATAAATAAAACTTAAAGCAACGGGATACATTAACGATTTTAAAATTGCAATGAACAGCAGCAGTAGCAATAACCCACTATAGCTACAAGTCTTGCTCTTAAAAAAAAACAAAAAAAAAAAAAAAAAGAGTATTATCACCCATAAGGTGTATGGTACTCTTGCCGTGATCAGATGAACTCACACAAACATCACAAATATGCTCTAACCATGTCTGTTACTGGCTGGAGAAGGGTGGCTGCAATGGTAGCATCCACCATACTGAAAGGTCCAGACTGCTGAACAGGATCTGCTGCCCCCATGGCCTTGGGAAGTCTGAGGCTAAAATAACTGATCCATTTGTACAAGAATGAGCATACCTTAAAATATTCTATCAGGGGCTGCTGTGAGGGGTAGTTAAGCCAATTCAAGGCATTCTACACAGTTTGAAGAAGCCAGATAGACATAAGGCAAAAAGAGAGTGTCAGTCATCATAGATTCACAGAATAATTTAGGTTGGGAAGGACCTCTGGAAGTCACCTAGTTCAGCTCCCCATGGAAAGTGGGGCCAACCTTCAAGCCAGACTCAACTTCAAAGTTAGATCAGCCTGCTCAGACTCTTAGATACTGAGTTTGAAGGAGTATGGCTTTTGATTTTACATCCACCTTCACATAAAGTGCTGGGGATGATTATTAGAGTTAATATACAAAATGACAGACTACAGTTTTCAAAACCAGAAGGATTGTTTTATTAATTCCTCCTTACATTGTATAAGCCACTTTTTTCAGGTTAGTAAAATTACATTAGCTCCTCTTCTGTTATTTTCTAGCAAATTACCAGCCTTGCTGAGCTTTTTACAAATACATGTCAACATCAAATCTGAGCAATGATCCAGATCTTCTAATGAGGAAGCTGCTTTTCAGCTAGCAATTTCCCCTTGGAACAGCTCCTTAGATTCTGAACAAGGAGATATCATCCAAGACTATTCTGGCATGCCAATTCAGATATCTGCATTTAATGTGTAATTAAGGTTAAGCCCCTTGAAGTGCTACCGAATGAACAGCCTCTGATGCTGTTTTTATTTTAAGAACAAATTAGAACAAAATTACAAGCACGGAACTAGACTCAAGTTGTTTACTGCACTATGCTATAAGATAAGCTTTACCTTCATTGTTTGCTCATCACAAAGTTTAATAGACATTCAGAGACCCTGTTGCATGTATTTCCTTGACAATGTTTTGTCTTTCAAACATTCACGGACAGTTCTAAAAGAGCATAATATTCTTGAAGAAAACTGAATGTTGCATGAAGAAATCCACAGGTTGTAAAGTAAAAAAGCTGTATACCACTCCCATATTCACCAGAATGAATATGGTTATTCAAAACCACTCAAATGTATTTTTATATATGCTGTTTTCACAATAAACTGAAAGGCTGCAAAGAAGACATTGGTTTCTATGAATAGCTTATACATGTACTGAAGTCAAAATAGACAATGTTTACCTGCAGGTCAGATTCTATGGAGCCCTTTATTTCTTCCACGCCACATTGGTGTATCTTTGATTTAAAGAGCTATAATGGCTGCAGCTTATTGCACGAATTCAAATTTACTGTTATTAATCTGCAGGATGAAGACAAGTACCTGTGCAGGTATAGATACACCAGGCAGTTTACACAGGATGCATTTAATTTTAATGCTGTGACAGGAATAAATATTCATATATAACTCTTGATAAATAAACCATCACAAACTAGATATAATGCATTTCAAATAAGGCCTAAAAAAAAAAAACTGTTTAAAGACACACGAGTTTAAAACACAGTTGGTCTAAAGACAACTTGTGCATTAGCCAAGGTAAGCTTTGATCACAGAAAATAGTTATATGCCCAGACAGTTGATGAAACTTCAGAGCTTTACAACTGCATTTCTGAATTTCAAGATTTTATAACGAAGCTTTCCACACCGGCAACTTTGTTAGTTTTTCATCTCCTGAAGTTGCTGTTAATGGGTGATTTACATAGACCCTGAAGACTCCGAAAAAAAAAGAAAAGCAAATTAAGATATTTTATAATTTTCATATGTCAAAAAATTAATTTGACACACTATTTTACATACTTGAACCATCAATATTGTGAAGTACTTACACAAGTTTAAAAGTAGTATGTGAGCAAACAATAGCTTGCAAGTTACAAAAAAGCCATTGGAACAGAGAAAGAATGAATGTGAACACATGCTCCAAGCACTAGCAATGCTCAAGGTAAAATGAGATTATTCGCTGCTACAATAGCCAATGCAATCAAGCTCTGTGCATTTCCTTCTGCTCTCCACTACCAAGTTGCCCTTCTGACAGCAGTCAGGGGTCCTACACCTAATTACAACAAAAGTTTTTAATTAAACCTCGAATGTGCTTTAACAGCTTCTAGCATGAGCTTGCCCTTGATGATGCCACTTGAGGTGCTCTCCTTCAAGGGATGATGAAGTAAATCTCTTAAAACCATGGGTGAAGATGCCTTTTTTCCTGTGTGTACTGCTGCTTTTCACAGCTAGCTGCAAAGCTGCCTGCACTAGTATCAAGCTAAAAGAGCTTTCCCTGTGGGAGCTCTCCACTATCTCCAGAATACTGCTTGCTGGATTCACAATGTAGGAGGAAAGTGCACTTAAAATATTAACGCCAGCACACAAAATGGTCTCAAATATGAGCCTAATCCAACTTGGTGAACTTAGTGGAAGCCCTCCTATTGGCTTTAATGGCATTGCAACACACTAGAAGAAGGCAAGAGGAAAACAGCACAGTTTCTCATATTTCAGGTCTGGTCAGAATGCAGTACTCTGTGCTGAACATGAGGAAACTGAAGGGTTTAAAACAATCACCTCAAGTAAAACAATCATTCACTTCTTCCACAGTAGCTTGTGAAACCTGGCTCCAGTAGACTGGAAAGTATTTGAGGCAAATGGATAAAGCTCATTCAAGGAACTTGAATAAAACTGGATAGGCAGGAATTTGTGCACATAATAGTAGAAGGCACCACCAGAGGACAGATCAGATTTTCAACACACAGCATCCCACGAAAACTACATCTCATTCCTATCCATTCTCACCCATCATCTTCCATCTCCCCACAGACAGACAGGTGACCAATAGAGGAACAAGAGAGATCAGTGTCCTTTTATGCTGCTCCATAAGCTGTCCTGCTTCTCTTCCCGTCCCACTTTTGTGTGTATGTTTGTGTACACACGCATGCGTGACGGGGAGATGGATCAAGGGGGGAGCCCAATAAAGTGTGTGGAGGTGGGGGGGATTTGAAGCAGGTTCTCATTCAAAACATCTGAAAAGTCTTTCTGTAATCAAGGGGATACTATTTCAGGAGTCAGGGAGAAGGGGCAAAGGATTCACGTTGCTAAGGAGACACGTAGAAGCTGACATTCCTACATAAATTTCCATTTATACCAGGGAAGGAAAAGAAAGCACTCCAAACTTTGTGTAGATACCCTGGTAACTGACTGAAACCGGTATTTCTTTACAATTCATTTTATGTTATTTAAAACAAAATCCCAAACAACATTTAAACCCTCAAATATTAATACACACGACAGAAAAAAAATAAGCAGAGCAGCAAAGGAACCTGTGTAATTCCAACGCGAAAAGAGATCAGTTAATTCCCAGAACCTATACAAGGACTTCACAGAATAGAGGAAAACAAAACACACCGAGAATATAGTCAGTCCTTTGCTTTACCTCCCAAAACACACATCTTGTCCCTGCATGATTTACCCAACCAAAGAGCACAGCAATCCAAGCAGATGATTTATCAATGCAAGTGTGTGCGTGTGGACAGGGATGGGGATGAAAACGATGTGGGGGGAGGCCGGCTGCATTTGTCACTGTTTCTGTTGGGGCTCCAGAAGTTGCTATCAGGCATAAAGTAAATAAAACCACCCAAGAGAACCAAAACAATTACCGTACTACAAAAGAATTTACTGAAAAATATTCAACAGGCAGCTTGTTTTTATCATTCTCAACCCGTTTTTGAAGTACTCCAAGCAACAGTGAAATGACGTTAAAAAAAAAACAAAACAATCTGCGATCAAAGACTTAAAAAGGTGAAGAGCGAATGAGCATCAAGAAATCACAACGGGGAGTGTGGCATGAAGGCAAAGGAGCGTGAAAGACGATGGAAATATCAGTACGTGCTAGAGAAAGACACACACAGGCACACCGGGCGTGATTGAGAGAGTGCGAGCCCAGGCATCCCCACTCCGGACAAAGTAGCAACCGGTTTTGGTTTAGGAAGCCCCAACTTTCCAAGACCAGACACTTCTCAGATGGGGCGGAGGGGAATTATAAGATACTCGATCCCAAACAGTTTCTCACTGTATAGGGAAGCCACCACACGGAAAAAATAATCAAAACTAGTTCAAACTCGGGATCTTTTGCAACAATACCATGGCAGATACGGAGCCAGTCAGCCCTTTCGCTGACTGAAGCCTCACATCTCCCGCACCCTGGGCACGATCTGAGCACGGGCGCTCGGAGCTGCCCCTCCCGCACACGCCGCTCGCTGCGAGCGCCGCCGCCTCCGCCCCAGCCCGACCGCCGGCGAGATGCGGGGTCGGGGCCGGGGAGGCTAGAGGGAGGACGGGGAGGAGGAGGAGGATGGGGACAGGTGAAGAGGCTCGGGTAGGGAAGGGGTGCAGAGGACGGGTGGACAAAGGTGCCGGGGACTCTTCTCGGCGGCAGCGGCGGCCGGCGCGGGGAATCGGGCGGGGACCAGGAGCGGCAGCGGGCGAGGCGGGGAACCAGTGGGGACAGTGGGGCACGGCCCCGGGCACTGCTCCGGCCCGGGGCGGGGCTGGCCCCGGGAAGGGGCTGGGATACAGTCCCGAAGGCGACAAGGGTGAAGGAGAGGCGGCTCGGGGGATGCTGGTGGGTCACCCAGGGCACGGCGAGGGGAAGGAATTCTCAGTGCCCGGGGTGCGGCCAAGGGAGCGGGAGGAGGACGAGGAGGGGGGAAAGGCAGCAAGGGACGGCAGCGGAGGGGAGCGGAGCCGGGCCGGGGGCAGCCGGGGCAGCCGAATCTCACCGCTGTGCAGCGTCGACTCGCAGAGCCAGCTGTCCAAGTTGCCGGGCTTGCGGCAGGACTCCCAGAGGGACAGGTAGTACTGGTGGTCCGCCGTCACCCAGGCGGGGCTCAGCACGGCTCCCAGGTCCAGGCACAGCGCCAGAAAGATGCACACCAGCCCCACGAGCTTCAGCGGGGTCAGCACCGAGACGCGCACCTCCTCCAT
>VZTI01003100.1:0-32088 GCA_013397865.1 Struthidea cinerea | reverse complement strand
TGGGGGCCTCGGCCGCGCCGGGGGCGGTGCCGCAGCCCCGCGGGCGTGGCCGGGCAGTGAGGGGGGTCCCGGGCCGGCACCCCCGGCCCCGCCGCGGCATCGCTACGGCGAGGAACCGGGTGAAAGGAAAGGCCGCCTCGGGTGCAGGATTAGCGGTGCCTGACCTTAATTCTTCTTCTGGAGTGACCTTTAAATCATAAGTTATTAGTGGAGGGTTTAAAAAAATAATTCAGCGTTTCATCATTCGTGTGTGGACTTACCTGCGATTCCCTCTTCCCTCTCCCGTCAGCGGCGTTGCTGATCCCAAATTAAATCTTTGAGGAAGGATAAGTACTTTGCCCGGTTTCCATTTAGTCTCTGTTTATTTTGCTTAATTAGCACTGAGGTGCTGAGAATGTCAAGGGCAAATGTTTAGGTTAGTTATTAAACAAGGTACTAGTATAATTCACCGTCTGAAGCAGCTCTTCCTCAAGATACAAACACACACAGGCACGAAGGTGGAGTGTTACGTCCATAAAGGATTATTAAAAAAAGAAGAGCAGGAAGATTCAACCTGCAGATTTTAATGGAAATGCCACTACTTACATTTGAGGGAGAACTATAAAGTGGGAAGAGAAAAATTAAGCCAGGAAAGCCATCATCTAGTGAAGAAACAGGGAAAATCTTATCCATAAGTGCTAATTATTGTATCCCTATTAATAGTATTTAGGGGTTTTTTTTACCTTCTAACAATAGAAATGTTCACAATAATTTCAAAAGGTGCAGGATTAAACCCTGGTGGTTTGCACAACTTCCTTCCAAGTTTCATTTCATTCTGTTCACAGTTTAAGGCTGAAACAGAAAGAGAAAATACTATTTACATGACAAACTTCTCGGAGCACAAACAGCTTTGCTCTTACAGCTGCTTGTAGGAGTTAGCATATGAGGTCTAGTCCTGGTTTCTCACTGGTGTTATGTTATAGAACACTTACAGAATATTGCAACAATTTCTCCTTTTCATTTTAGATATCTCCTCTGCTAGAAGCACAACCACCAAAGCTCAGTACTCTGATACCATGGTAGGTGCATCACAGTGCGTATAAAGACTGTGATGTCAGCAGAAGTTGGGTGTATTTCCAAAGGGCTCTTGGCCATAGGTATCTGTGAATTCAACTACTACCAGTCTGTCACTACTCCTGAGTAAGAAATTAATTTCCTTGACCTGTTACTGCTAGAACTTGGAAAGAAATTAGAAATTTGGGGTTGGAGTTTTGCAGAGTTTGTTGTTTTTTGGGATTTTTTAAAATGTTTGGTATCACTTCAGTAGGTATATACCAGACTAATATGTTAACCAATTTGTTTGAGTCATGTTTCTATTGCTTCCCAAACATAAAGTGTTAAGCATTGGAAAAACATAGCAAAAATAATTTTAAAAAATTAGAAAGGATTTAAACAATAATTGATAAAGAACATAGATGTGCCAACCTAAAGACTTCAAAACCACATGAAGTGCAGAATCATGGTTCTGATCTAGTATTTCATTTAAAAGGGAGAGAAAAAGTAAACAGTTTGCTAGAATATGTGAAAACTTGTGATATTATATACAGAGATAACACTGTCACCTATAGTTAATGTTGCCAGTACTTTCTGGCAGCAAAAACTCAGTTTTTACTTTATTAAACCTTTGCTATTTTGGCTGGAGTTGCCTCTACAATATACCTGCCTCAGGTTGATTTTTTGTTTAAAAGTTACACTAAAGTTCAGTCATACGTAGTCTGAAAAATAGGCATTTTCACCATCTACAAAAAAAAAAAAATCTCAAAGACTTCAACATTTTTCTCAGTGAGAAGCAAAAGATTGACATACAGCCCCCCAAAAACAAACCCAAGCACGACCTGCACGCCTCAGTACAGTGGGCTGTGCACGAGAGAGATGCTTTTGTATTTTACAGTCTCCAAAGAATTCATCTGTGGTGACTGTGCTGCATCCATGTACAGCTCCTCTGTCTGAATGAATGATGTATCAGCAAGTGAATGCTTGGGCATGCTCCAGCCTCCACCTTCTGGCCACCCACTGTTCCCAATGTACCTGGGAGAGCCTGCTGGAGCCCACTCTGGGAGTGAAAAGGAACAGGGTTAGCCCACCTCAAAGATATTCTGCTCACAGAGCTTATCAAAACCAGACCACATGGTGGGACCACTTGTCCTAAGGCACCATCCAATACTGGGGGTTCAAGAGTTTGGAAAGCTTGGACTTCACAAAGGGCGAGGAGGGCTGGAAAGAAGGCAGAGACAGTATAAATGGAAAGGTAAGACTGAGTGACTAGAGGCAAAATGGGAAAAGGCAGCGAGAAAGCCAAAGTAGCAGAGTTCATAACAAAGTAACAAGCACCGTTGCCTCAGAAATTTGTCTTTGACTTAAGTATTGTGACTGTCTCTTTTCCTATGGTGAATGGATGTGAAATCAGTGGCAAAAGTCTGCCCTGCCTCCCTGGGCAGTCAGTGCAGAGAAGGAAGAGCTACTGAAGCTATTAGTTCAAGTGATAAGGATCTCCTCTGTGTCCCCAGGAAGACCTGACCTTTGCTGATAACATAAGTTGTGGTTCAGTGCGATTTCACACAGTGTGCCTTTCATCTGTACAAATAAGTAATTTTTGAAATGTTGGAATGACTTACCTGGTTTCGTGTTTGGAGCTCAAACTGGAAAATGAAATCAATTACAAGGATGTTTCTAACACGTAAGATATTAAAAGCTTGTTGAATATTTCCAAAAACCAGGTGGAAAGCACTGCCCACTCTTACCATCAGTGGGCAGTTCCAATGAATCTCAGTAAGTCTGTACATGAAGTCTCTTGTAGGAAACACAAAAAAATATACCATCTCTAAATCTAACAGAGATATTCATTACTGTTTATGAGAAGCCATATGGTAAAGTCACAAAGACCATAAAAGTATTTCAAGACAATTAACACCGTTGTATTCAATAAAAAGTCAGTCTAGAGATAAAATGCAGTGAATAAATAGTAAGATTCTGAGACCTACTGTCTGCCTGCTTCATTTCCTTGGAGAGGCAGGGATCCTCGGGAAACATAGCTCATGCTCCTGTATTAATTAGTATGCCACCATTTGCGTTAGTCAGAGCACATGTAGAAACAGCTGAATTAAATCCATCTAAATCTTGTCATTTCCACACTTCTAAGTGCCACACTTTGGAACAACAATATCTTTTAAAGTACAATATGTTATTCTGCATATAACTTGAAATAGAACAACTCTAGTTCAAAGTATTTCCAATGAATACTATTTTTCCAAGATGCATAAAGGTGTTATAAAAATGAGCTACTACTACTACTGTTGTACTAGTTCATGGGTCTGGCACCATCATTTTTGTGTCTTAAGGTCAGGAAATGCTAAGATCTTGAGCCTTTATTCCTCCAGGCTCAACAATCCCACCTCTCTCAGCTTCTCTCATATAGAGTGCTCTGGCCATCCTCATTGCTGTCTGCAGGCCTCACTCAGCACGTCTCTACCTTTCCTGCACTGGGGAGCCAAAATTCTGGACAGAGCACTCTAGAAACTGTCTCACAAATCCTGAATAGAAGTGGTGGGTCACTCTCCTGGACCTGCTGGTTGCATTTTTGCCAAGGCAACCCAGGATGCTGTTGCCCTTCTTTGCTGCAAGGGCACATTGCTGGTGCTTGTTCACCTTGCTGCCCAGCTTGATCACCAGGTTGTTTTTGTTCAGAGCTGCTTCCCAGCTGTTCATACCCCAGCCTGTACTGGTGTGTACAATAATCCCCTCCAAGGTGCAAGGTTTGCATTTGCATCCTTGACCTTTGTGAGGTTCCTGCCAGACCAGTACTGCAGCCTGAGCAGCTCCTCCAGAGTCCCGGTCCTGCCCTCCAGTGCATTGGCTGCTCCCCCTCTGTTTCAGTGTCCCCTGCAAATTTGTGGAGAGTTGCTCTTCATGCTGTCCTAAGTCACAGCTGCAACAACCTATACCTTGTCAAGGGTCCTTCCAAGTCCAAGAGCTGAAGGAATTGGCCTGAATATGATGGAAATTGCATAAGGAAAAGTGAGGGAGAGAAGCCTTTCTGCCCTTCAGCCATGAACAAAACTTACAGGGGAGCAGTAGCAAGCAGTCAAAGCCCAGTCCCACAGCTGCCTCTATTATCAATTTTTTGCAGACTCGATAGGAAAAGCTGTGTGACAGAGGTCCCCTGAGAAGGTTCCAGTCTTGCAACCTTTAAGCAAGTATCCAAGCAAGCAAGATGTTGGTTTGTGTGGGACTTCTGCTATTCCTCATACTATCTTAGCACCATCCCCTGTGATGATATCAGGTGTACTGAGGCAGCAGTTCAGTTATTTTTCTCTGAAGTGGGGTAGGGTCTGAATTATGCATGGGCTGAGGTCACTGCTGCTAACATGCTTGGTTTTAAATTAGACTTTAAAGCCAAATAGCACCCAAACTGGGAAGTACAGCACCACCTAAGAGCTGCTGCATTTCCCTTATCCATGGTGAACCTGTCACTATGCAGCAGAAGAAAATCTTGGGTGGTTTAGTACTGGCTGTGACACAAAGTGCACAGTCACTATGAAGAAAACGAGGCAGATACTGAAAAAGCATGTGAAAAGTTTATCTTAGCAGGAATGGAAAATAGTGTTATGTCCATACAAGAAAACAAAATGTGTTTTGAAAACTGTGATGAAACTGAATATAACATATCAAAGAAAATAAAAAAGGTGAGTAGAAACTACTCTTTGCACCAGGTGGTAAACTCATACCAAGGGGAAATATATGGTTAAGCTAGTGACAAACAGAAAATTCAATGTGACTGATTAATCCAAAACTGAGAAGAGGAGCATCATTGCTACAAATTTTAATATCCTTTTCATTTCTTTTCTTTTTTTTTTTTTTTTCTGCAGAGGCTGGGATTGTAGAAATATTATCTCCTGATATATTGTCAACCTCATATGGCCAAATGAGCTACTGTGCAACCTCCTAGACATCATATCTGAGAAAGTATATTTGTTCTGCTTGTTGATGCCTGTTGGAATTTCTTTCACAATGTTTTGAATCTTTCCCCAAATCGTCGTCATTTGTACATCTGACTGAGTGCATTTCCTCACTCATATATTTTAACACTTTTCATATGCCCTCGAGCATCAACAGAAATGTATTTTTCATTGGCTGAATTGATGTTGCTGTTTTTTCATCGCATTTGTAATGTGACATTCGTTTTTGTTTTGTTTTGTGTTTTGTTTTTTTTTTTCTCCTAGTACTCCACTTTAAATGGCAAAGTATTTAAAGAGAGCAAGCTGGTTCATTTTATTCTGCTGTATTAAGAGAATGCTTCTAACTTCAATGTTAGAGCTAATCTAATTAAAATTAATGAAAAAACTCAGCATTTGAAAAAAGGCATATATGTGAATTTATGAAACACAGAAAGAAGTCAAGATTTGCAGTATTGCTGTGCTCTTTGATTGCTTTGGTTAACATGAAGGTCACCTAGAAAACCATTCCCCCCCAGCATCCATCCTGTTCTACCTCTCCTGCTCGTGGGAAGGACAGCCAAGCCTGGAAGTTTTGCTGCTATTCCAGGTGTGACCTATCCCAGGTCTTTGGTCCCTCAGGCATTTACCTTCCTGTGGTCCATTTGGCATTTGGCAAATGCTCCAGGCCTGTCCTCCGGCAGCAGTCCTGCAGTTCCTTCTCCCTAAACTCCAGCCCTTTTGTCCCCTTGCATTTCCTCTCTTTCTATATTGCCCTTAGTAGAATTGCAGATGAGGAAGGGGAAGGCTGATTGTTGAGGACAATCCTATTACTAGTCTAGCAAGGCTATTGTATTATTATAAAATGTCAGAATTTCAGTCATAGTCTTTGTGCTGCCTTCAAGCAAATTGTTCAGATCTTTCTCCTAAATGAGGGAAAAGACAGTCATCTGGCTGGGGTTTTTTTTAAACCCTGTCTGGCCTTTGTTTGGATACCCTGAGAATCTACAACAAGTGTTTTACACCCATTTCTTGTAATCTCCTCTTCTGTCAGACTAACTTCATGCATGTTTAACATTTAAGAAGAAGAAAATTGAGACCTAGCAGTTCCCTTTCCTCCTGCTCCCTCCTCCACACTGTACACTCACCACTTGTTTTTAGCCAAGAAGTGGTGCTTCACAGCTCCAGTTGCTTTGTTGTTCATATTGAGACTGCCAGTAAAAGTTTCATTTGGCTTCTGTCGGTCATACAAGAAGTAGTGAAAATAAAAGTTAAGGGAAGCTTGCAATCAGAAACACAGCCAAGAAATGTTTGCACTGAGAAGTCCCAAAAACTTCATTTCTTAACAGGATTGAATGCAAAGCAAATAAGGTGATTATTTTTTAGAAGATTGAGAAAATAATGGATATTTATTAGGACTTTTCTCTAGATCTATTTTTAAGTGTTTTGTTCACCAAAATGCTTTGTTTTCATAAGGAAAAAAAATACACATAAAAACAAGATTCAGAATGAAACCAGAAAAATTATTTTGACTCGAAAAATCAGTTTTAGACAAAGAAAATAAATTAAAACTCTGTTGTGGAAGGTGACTTACATTTTCCTTTAACATGTGCTTCTCTCCACTAGCTGGCCAAGTAAATTGCTCAATCCCCTAGCCCACTTAATCTGGGCAGTGAAATTCCACTCTTAAAATCACTGAAAAAACAGTGACTCACTTTTCCTAAGTCTATTTACCACAGTCCTGTGTTTCTTCCTTCACTGGATGTCTCCACATTAAGAAATATGGAGAGTGAAAGAGGCTGTCATGATCTGTTGAGAGATGTCAAGGCACCTTTGATGTTTTCAGGATCCTTGTTCATTTGAAGTAAAACATTAGTTATGAAATGATGGACCGAAGAGCTGGTGAAGAATGTGAAATTAGTAGAAACAATGGTACAATACATCTTACAGAAATTAAATTTGTCATTCAAAAGACAAAAATAGCTCAATCTTATGTCCAGTGTATTAAATCTACCTTCACTGGAGCACAAAGCATGTACCAGTCAATTACTGATCAAGGGAAAAGCCATATGTCAAATACAGTATATGATAGATTGAAGAAAAATCACTTTGACTAGCATGAAAATTAAACCCAGTCCCAGATTCTTTGTATACCCCAGTCTCTTACTGAGTTGAGTAGATGAATACATTAGGAATGCAGACTGGTTTAGAACAAGCACTGGTAATAAATAACCCAAGTCCTTTTGCAGTATCATTTCATTCCCCTTTCTCCCCTTTCATCCCTTCACAGGGGGAAATATTTGTGTTTTGGTGTTGCTTTTTATAAATCAATAAATTTAAAAAGTCAACTTCCTTTTCAGTTTCAGGAGTGCAGGGTTGCACCGAGGTTTTCCCTCTTCATTTATCACTTACAGAAACATTATATAATCCCCACAGCTCTCTGTCCTTATGGGACCACAGTGGGATGGCAGCCAGCTGCTGGCAGCAGTGTGGCTGGTGTTGCCCTGCTGCTGGAGCCTTGGCTGTAAGCAGTGCCTGCACAGGAACACAGAACAGATGTCTGTGGCACGTTGCTCATTTGGAGATGAACCATTATAGACCTTTCACACTGTTCATCCCTGCATCTCCAAAATGTGGGTTGGAAATTGCCTCTCTGTTTTGAGTGGGATTCATCTGTCTGAAGAGCCCCATTGGTGCGAAGGATGAAGGGCCTGATTCATAAACAGATGCAGCCTGAATGTACAAGGAGCATTAGGAAGCCAGGGAGCCAAGTGCTAAGGGCTTGCCTCTGCTTAAAGGCAGCTGCAGGTTGGCAGTGCAGGTCTGGGGGATGAGAAGGAAACATTCCATGGCCCCGTTACATCGCATGTCTGGCTCTCTAAAAATGGCATTTGGGATTTAAAAACCAACTAGAAACAGTGACACTATACTGAAAGCAAAGTGATTCCCACCACTGTGAAATAAGGGTGCGAGATGGGAGTTGGTTGGAAGAGTTGGATCTTCTTTTCAGCCTACATCACACTTATCCCACTACCCTGCCTCCCCACTGAAACAGCGTGCCTGAGAGGGAATTCTCTGTGCGAATGCCAATGATTTTATATCAGTGTTGGGTCACCCTCTCATCTAAAGCAATTCACTTTGTTTTGGTAGAGGAGAAAATACTGTCTAGCCTCTTTCTGTGCTTTATAGCACCAATTCCCACTCTGTAAGGAGCATTCACATACTTCAGGTTAGACATGCCTTCAGTGCCCCAGCAGACGGAGGCAGGTGTTTCCCTCCTTGTGCTCCATCTGCCAGAGAACAGGGCTCGAACCAGTCTCACAGGCTGCCAGAAGAAGGCTAGCAGAGAGCAGAAACTTTTAAATGCTGTGGATTTTGGCCTGACGATTGCCAAAGAAAACAGAAATTAATTTCAAAGTATTTTCCCATAAATCTCCATTCCTTGCTATTTTAAGTGAGCTACGCTGCTTTGTTGTGTGTGACCACACAAGGTTTTAAATTTATGGGGTTGTTTTTTTTTTTTTTTTTTTTAATAAGTTCCAGCTTTATGGAAACTGTGTGATGTCCTTGAAGGCTGGGATCAGATCCAAACTGTCTGTGCCATAATTATTTTCAAAACTTGCTGAATTTTGCATCAACTTTAACTCAATGCCAATATTTCTGTTTCGCACAAAAGCATCAGATGGTGCTGTGTATGAACAAGTGCATGTGGACATGATAAACTAGCACCTCCATAATGACTTGGAGTGACTCCATCTCTCTGGATTCAAAACTATGCAAATTTGGGTTTGTCATAGTGAATTTTTCTCTTCTTCCCACTCTACAAAAGAAGCAAGAAGAATGTGAATTTCAAAATGTAGTAGCAAAATGTGTTGGTTTTTACAAATTGACTACTTAATTAAAATGGATTAATTCTATGGCAAGAAAAGTACTTCCCAGTGTGGGGAGGACACAAAGGACTGTTGTGAGAATTAGAAACAGCCATGCAATTTGGAGACAATAATTTCTGTCCAATATTCAAGAGTCTTCCTATCTCACATCCCTTTGAAATGATGAGTCTGACTTTAAATCTATGCATTGGTTTATTTTTTGTACTAATGAGCCATATGGATTTGTTCTTGCTTTTGGTAGCTGTTATATTTGCATTTGGGAACTTTAAAAAACAACCTAATGCATAGCAGGAGTTTAATAAGGTTTTATGAAAGCTCCTGGATCAGGCTGACCTTTCCTACTCAGGTGTCTGGGAACTCTGCCTTTTTTCCATGCTTCAGAACTATGTGTTTTTTCTTTGGAAAGAGACTACAGAGAAATTAAAAGAAAATGCAACAGCCTTCCAAATCCCTTTGCACTGCTAGCTATGAGGTGAGCTGATGAAATTTTGGGGAGGTAATAGAGAGAAATGCAATGAAAAGTTAAGAAGGCTGGAGTGGAAGCTGAAGATGGGTGGGGAATAAATGTCAAGGATACTGGGCAGAAACTGTAAAAATAAAAAAAAAAATAGAGCACCAGAAATACCTTCAAAATGATGAAAAGAATTATTATGTTCAAGGAGGTATTCAGGCTGTGCAAGAAGTAGCAGCAAGGTTGAAGTGCTGACATGAAATTGTGGAAATGTCACTGCAATACAATGGCATTTGTAATCCCTCTCACAATGGTAAGAGTAGTCAGTTGTGGAAACTCAGATACACACAGGTGTTACTGAATTCAAAGGTTTGGACACCTGATAGTCTGTATGCTCTCAATCACTGACATGGAAAATATGGATTACTCACAAAGATGCAAAAATTAGTGTTCATTTAATAGGTATATCATATTAAAAATATAATGTTCAAAGGAGAATTGAATGAGTAAAAAAACCCCCATGGATTTTTTTTTTAATGCAGTTCGCAGTGAGATCAAACTGTGAGTATAGGGCTTTAAGAAGAATATGGGCTAAGATAGATAATAGATGAAAGGCATCCTAAGTTGTCAAAGTCTAATACCAGTGAAAGCTGTAATTCAATTGAAAGTATAAAATAAACCAAAACAACATAAAAATGGAGCACTGGATTGTATATGCGAGCATCAGAGGAGATACCACATCTGATAACACCGAGGCTGTAAATATGAGGATGACAAAACTGAGAGAAGCAATGGGACTAAGCTCATTTCATGGCAATGAAAAGCCATAAAGTGGGAGGGCAAAGAATATTTATGGGAGGAAAGACATTCAAAACTGCAAAAGATATGGGAAGACACCAGCCTAGATTTTAAATAATAGATATGTCGTGCAAAAGAGGCAGAATGAAGGAGATGAAATATCATGCAATAATGCATCCAGGTCACCTCGAAACCCACTGAACAGTTGTGAATTAAATGCTTTTACTGGAGGATTATTCCATATTTCTTGATGTGGTATCAGAAATAAAGAAGAATGACAAAAATGAGTCTGCATTTAGGTAAGGGTGATCAAATTTGATTTAAAATATAAAATGGCAATCTGAACATCTGTTTACCACTATCAAAAATACCAGCACACAAGAAAGAAAATATGTAAAACCCCAGTGTGACTATTCACTAGCCCATTAACACATTAATTTTTTTTTGTCTTTCAGAATACTAGGCAATGTGGCATTGTCTATAAGATTATCAGCCATATAAATTCTTTACATATGCCCTGAAGAATCTGAAGATGGTATAAAGCAAAATATCCAAGTGAAATGTGTGCAAGTCTTTTAAGGCTTTGAAAGAAGTGAAAAAAAAAAAAAGGTGATGCTATCAGCACTGTAGTTACTTTAAGCTTTCTTGATTTCTACAACAAAGGTGCTTTAAAAAGCATTTTAGCATTAAGAAATAAAATATCCTTTAAAATATTTTATTAAAAACTGAAAATTATTTTATTCCATTTGCATAACTGAGGAATTAAAGGAAAAGGTAAAAAATGTTTGTAGAATTAAAATGAAATTATAAAATTAAAGGGTCTTCAAGTCCTTGGAAGATAATTTAGAATTGATAGACGTTGATACAGTGAGGGACAGGAAGGAACCTTTTACAAAAGGAAGTTTCTTTCTCAGGGGAACAAGAGCTACAGACTATTTCCAGTAACATCTTACAAGAATGAGGCCAAGAAATAAGGACTAACCTCTTACCAGAAGACTCATCTCTCTGTTTGAAGCAGCCAAAGAAGACAAAAAAGGAGCAGAACAAAAGGAAGAGAGGAAAATTACTATTAGTTGCATATGCCAAATTTCTGGAAGGCACATTTGGGCTCCCTTTCTGTATGCTGAAGGGATCAATGTAATGAATACTTGATTTCCTTTCAGAGGGACCATGAAGTCTAAATGACGTTTTTAGCCATCCTATATCTCTAGGTCATAAAGCTTCTGTCAATAGCCATCTAGAAGATGATGAATTGATAGATTCCAAAATATTGTAATTGAAATTATATACATCCTATACAGCCAGAGAAGAGGATAATGCAGCAGGAGCTTTTCATTAGAATTGGTTTTTTTTGTGTTAACAACTTGTTTAAAGAACTATGAGTTCTTATATTTCATAAAATGAGGCCTCTATATTATCCATATTCTGCTATATTTAAGAGTGCTAATACAGGGACAAAAACCAATACTAGTTTGTAAGTCCAAAGTGTTTCCACAGCAGATAATGATGTGCCCTTCCTAAGAGCTGAATGTTGACTCTGCTCTGAAAACAGACTTGCCAAAACCCTCAGTAAATAAGTATTTCTTCTATTGACTCTATGCCCTAAGAAGCTTGTGTTTGTTATTTACTGCTACCTGCATACTGAATAATTACACTCAATAAACTCCTTCCTGCTATGGCTTTCTCAGATGGTTGGATAAGATTAGTCACAGCAGAAGGTACCTTCATCCTTATAAAAAGGCAATCTATTTTTTTCCAGAAACACAGGCATTCATTTAGATGAGGGAACTGCCTTATAATTTATTTTAAATTACAGTGGGTTTTTTAATCACCTTTTCACATACTTATTGTTGTGGAAAACAGTGTAAATAAATGGAAAATTTCATATTTCATGGTTTTACTTTACTTTTTAACGTACGTATGTATATACCTATAAAATACAACATATATGTAATATGCTTATAAACTGTCTATAAATACATATGTACACCACACATTTTCAGTGGAGGAAGAAAAGAGTCAGAGATTCATGTTCTTCTGTCTTGGTTACAGCCCCAGATGTATGCATAATGTGGGAATAATAATATGAATACCATTGATGCCCACTGTTCCTTTCAATTTACTTCATTGTGGTTCAGAATCAAACATTTAATTTAAACACCGGTGAAAATAACTGTCTGCACTTCAGCAGGGAGGTTCTTATAGAGCAACATGTACCCAGCAGCAGGACCTGCTAAAGGCTCCTGTTCACCTACGTGTCAATTTTTTGGTAATTGCATTCACAGGCAATGAGATTTAGTATGATTCTATTAACCTTGATATAGTTCAAGTTAAACAAATCAAATATATGGGCCTGTATATAAATGGCAGAAATTTTCACAACTCACTATTAATTTTGTAACTTTCTGAATTTTTAGGGAACTCCGAAAACAAGATCAGATACTTTAGGCTCTCTAAAAAAGCTCACTTGCAATGAAAGTAAACTTTCGTTTTCTTGCAAGAAGTTAGATTATCATTGAGTAGCTACTGTCCCTGTGCTTTTTAAAGGTTTGGGATGGAAAGAACATCCCATGGCACAAAGTGAGAGGACTTCAGTCCCTTAAATTAATCATTATTAGTATATTTTCTTGTGACCACCTTGGTACTCTAGTCCCACTCAGATAAGTTTAGCCACAGGAAGTACAACTATTAGCAGGGATCCTGATATTGTTATCTTCAGATTTTGTCTGTCAGCCAAAGTTCTTTTATAATAGTTGAACTAATAATTTTAGACCTGAACATTGAGCATAGATTGCTATCAAATGGTTACAATGAAGAAATAGATGGCAGTGCTTAGCTATGATATTTGGTATGGCAAAAATGAATCGTCATTTCTGTTAAGTGTCAGTCTCTAAAACAGTTTTGGCTCTCAGATCTGAGTCCTTTCTAAGTGTTTTTCTCCGTGCTAGAATTCAGTGTGCCAGAGAGATAACAGAAAGTGCTTTGATCACAGGTAAAGACAGTCACAACAATGGCACATCATGACTTTTTTTTTTTTATGGCAGTAATTTTGTGCAGGTAAGAGAGTATGCATATATTTTTAGGTACTAGTGGTAGTTATGCATACTACCAATGGTAGGCTCATTAATGCATCTCTTTTCAAGATTTTTAATATTCTAAATCTTTTTGCAGCTTGACACATCTTCTAATTAATTAAAAAAGGCACTTAGCAGAGGCTTGGAAGATCTGTGGGTATCTCACTTTAAAAACATTTGATTGGGTGCCAGATATTGATACAGTTGAAGAGGCTTTAGAATATTATATATTTAAATGCTTTCTTGTAGATATGCACAATAAGACTCATCATGATTAGGGGTCTAAGTCTGCTAATTTTAACGGCAAAACCCCAATTAAAACAACTGGAAAGAATACCAGGTCCTTGTGGCTTTACTACAGCTAATGTATACACACACAGAAATTGCTTCATCCATCACTGGCGCTCAACTGTCACTGTCTGTCTAGAGCTGGCATCATCACCAGTAAAATAGGGTTTTATTATTTAAGAACAATCCCCAGACTTCTTGCTGGATTAGTGGTTGCTGTATTATTTCCAGTGTTTTATTGTCTTTAAGTGTACATCTTCCAATTTGAGATATGATACTTTCTCTCAAAAAAAAAAAAAAAAACCAAGAAAATCACCCAAACAAAACCAAAACCAAACTAAAATAAAATTAATCTCTTCTGGAAAAAGAATGTGTTTTTTTTTTTCACTGTGTAAAATAAATACAAACAAAGTAACTATGTCTGATTATGTGAATACTAATACTGGCAGATAAGTGCTCTATTTAGTTCCCTGGAGAACGAGGATAAAAAGAATTTGTTCTGAGCATCGTCTACATGTTGGGATTCTCCTTAAAGCATGCAAGAAGCAATTCTCCACCACCCCTCTGGGCAGTTTTAAAATTATGGGTTAGGTTTGTGTTGAAGAGAAAGAGGAAAACTGGCCCAAAAATACTGCTGGGTGAAGACACCCCCAGCCATGCAGACAGGAGGAGATGCAGATGCTGGATATGGAGCTGGTGGCTGTGGCTGCAGCCCCTGGTGAGGCTCAGGGTGTCACACGTATGAAGGAAGCAGAAATCCATTTTTCACTTGCTGGTGACAGCTTTTTCTTGGAGGGACAGAGCATTTTGCAACAGCAGGAATACCACAGCACATCTCCTCAGAGAGGTGCCCCTCACGTGCAAGCCCCAGCCCAGGGCTCTCAGGCAAACACCCCGCAGCTCCAGGAAGGTGGCTCCTGGGGAAGCATCCAGCAGCACATGGGTTGCAGGATTGAACCCCTCACAGAAGCAGGCAGGACTTTCACTCCTTGGAAAGGAAGATCTGTTTTAAAAATCCAGCTGTGACCAAAACAAAAGAGCTGTTTCTCTGTAATCACTTCTCTGTTGTCCCAATTCTCATGTTGCAACTTTTACTGTGTGTTTTTCTTTTTTTTTTTTTAATTCAAGCCTTGCTGTGTAATAATTATCCTTCATCTGAAAATTAGAAACAAGCTTCTTAAGCTCTCAACCTCATGTCCACAGGGTTAGATATTATCAGTAACTGTTCTGACATCTATTTCAAATGTTTCTTTATTTTCTTTTAAATTTTTCTTCTTTGAAACCAAAGGAGACACTCTTAACTTCATTTTCTCCTCCACTAAATGAAGAGTAATACATTTAAGATTAACGGCCTCTTAGGTCAGGCAGAGCAGCCAACATTCCCTGACTTTGGACACCAGATGGTCTCTAGGAAAATGTTGTGACTTGTAGGCACATTTTAGTCCCAACTATAATGAGTTTAGAGAAAATAGTGTGATGTAAGCCTGGGACTTAAAAGGAGAGCTGAGCAGAGTATAAACAACCACTCTGGCAGTTGACATCAGGCACGGCTCCTAATCACTAACTGAGATGGGAATTTGTAGTGTTCTACAGCAGAAAACTTTCATTTCCTGCCTATCATTGAAAAGGTTTCCTGGAAAAATTGCATCACAATGAAACCCAGTCATAAAAGATACTTATTATTTCCTGATTTGATATCGTCTTTAATTTGCAACTTACAACACACATTTCAAAGACACAGCTCAGGACGTGAATTAGTGGCTGGTTATGCATTTTCTAATTCCTGCTTTTGTGAATTGCAATAGTTACAGGAAGAATTCAAATGAATTTGAGGGCTTATCACAGGATTTTGTGCTAATAAATCTAATTTAGTAGTATGTTCTTCGGTGCAAATGCATAATTGAGATTTCCAATTTTGAAAATTGGAGTATTTTGAAAGTACCCATTCAGATCTAACAAAAACTACATGTATCCCTCACTTCAGCAGAAAATGAATTATTTATAAAAGGCTGGGTCTGATTCCTGTGTCTAATATTTTCATTTTCACTACTTGGGAGATCTTTTTTTAAAGCAAATACCTATGCAGATCGCCTTTTTTTTTTTTTAATCTCAATTAAATCTCAGCCATGGCAAAGGTGATTACCATATATCATGGAACTGGAGCACTAAGTTGGCATTGCTTAATTGTCTTTAAAGCTATTTACCAGTTGCTTATATCTGAAGAGAAAGCTAAAGGAATAACTGCTTGCTTTCTTTTTAGAAATCAAATCAGAATTAATGGTTTAAAAATAAAAGGTGAGAATTAGTTAAAAAGAAACATTTCTTAGCAGACAAGCAATTAGATAATGGAAAAATGCTTTCTACTGATGAACCTGAGTCACTTTTACTAATGGTGTTCAAAAATAAGTTAGGTACATTTCTTGTTGGCTTACTGTACAGGAACATCATGCTCCACACAGGAGGTCATCCCGCGTGATCTGAGAGATCTTCTCCAGCTCAAGAGTCAAAGCTTGTGTAAGAAACAGGAATCATTACAGATCAGTGAGTTTTCTTCAATTTTGTTCAACTGGAATATAGTGATTTGCCACAAATACTACTTGAAATAATCTCAGCATCTCTCATTTGGCTAATTAAAAACTTTTGCAATCCTTTTATATGAATTCATTGCTTTCAGCCAAATTCCTGACATAAATTAAGGGGTTGTAACCTGTGGTATGTGTATAGTACTAGTGGTACAGAGCTGATTAGCTGCTTCACAAATGGAACAAGGCCTAACCTGAAAACCCTCACCTCGCTGCATGCTGCCTGCTACCATCAATCCTTCTAATGGCGAGAGTTTGCAGAAAGAAAAAAAATCTGCAAAGAGGTTACAGCTGGAAATTAATATGCTAGTGGGCTGATTTTGGTTGGGGTGGAGTGAATTTTCTTCTCTGTGGCTGGTGTGGGGCAGTGTTTGTGGTTTGTGCTGAACACAGGCAGGGTTGATAGTATAGAGATATGTTTGTTATTGCTGAGCAGGGCTTACACAGAGCCAAGGCCTTTGTGGCTTTTCACACTGTCACACTGGTGAGGAAGCTGGGGGTGAATGGGGGGAGCCACTGCTGGGACAGGTGACCCCAACTGATCAAAGGGATATTCCAGACCAGGTGACATCATGATCAGTATAAGAAGTGGGACCTGATCTGCATTCAGAAGGGGGGTTCTGGCATTGGTCAGCAAGTGGTGAGCAGTTGTATTGTGCATCATTTATTTTTCCCTTTTTATTATCATGATTATTATTTACCTTTATTACTGCATTTTACTTTGTTTCTGATTATTAAACTGTTCTTGTTTCAAGGTAAAAGTTTTACTTTGATTCTCCTCCCCATTCCAGTGGGCTTAGGGGAAGAGATGGTTGTTGAGTGTAGCTTAGTTTCCAGCGGAGCTTAAACCATGACAGCTAACAATTTCTGTTCCTGACATCTCCTACATTATCAAAAGTGCTCTATTTCCTAATATCCTGTGCATTCAGAAGTTGAAAAAATGAAGTACTGGAGGCTCAAGAAGTTTTCCTATTCTCTTCGTTAACTTGTCTTCTGCAGTAGTGACTGAAAGCCTGTCTGTCAGAAAGAGTGATGGAATTACACAGAATAATAACATTTCCTTGTGATAATTCTGTCACTGGGGTTTTTTTGTGTTACAGTAATACAACAAGGTTAGATTTCTAAAATGTTACATATCTGCTTTTCTTTCCTCAAATTTTTCTATCTATAATTTTACAGCCAGGTACCATGCTTAGAAAAATGAATTTTTACCAGCCTTACTCTTTTTTGCTACTTGGTAAACAAGAATTCAGACTTGGACTCCCATGTGAACATGCAGTTTTTGTCCTTGGATCAGAGGGAATAATTTTTACACACTTTCCTCTGGTACTGGGTGTTTATGTAAGTCTAGATATATTTGCAAAAATATGATCTTTTTTCAGTATAAGACATCAATGATGTGATTTTGCATGAAAACATAATTTCCTCGTGTTCATTTATTGTACGTGCTAAGTTACAACTCCGTTAACTCTTACAGTAGATATGAGTGCACAGAGAAACAGGAGATATAAACAGAGCTAAGTTTTCACTGAAAACAGGGCTATATATTTAGCAACTCAAGAGAAAAACAGCAGCCTTCCTCAATTTTAATTTTTAAATGAGAGATTGTCTTTCTGGTTTTACCTGCCTATGTGAATTGCAGGAGAGAGATAGATATAGATATAGATATAGATATAGATATAGATATAGATATAGATATAGATAGTTTCACTTCTGCATAGCTGTGGACTGGAAGACTTGTCCCATTTGAAAATTGAGAAAGTGCACTGAAGCTTCAAAAAGCTTTCATTTCTGTTTCATAAAAAAATTTTGGTCTAGAATCCTGCATTCAACTGTTGGAACTGAGTAGCCAGTTCCAAATGAACTGAACAGAAAGTCAAGGCACTGAAAGGAAAGTCAAGACAAAGTGAAAGACTGAATTTGCCCAGCAGGAAAATCAGTTCTGGGGAAATCAGGAAACAGTTTGATCTCAGGAACCAAAGGAGACTGGGAACCTCCTCACACGGCCCTGCTGCAGCTCCTGTGGAACTTGTCCCTTTCCCAAGTCCTACATCCCCTACACAGGCTTCGCATTCAGCCTCTCCCTTCTCAGCACAACCATGGCTCCTTGCTGAGGGAAGACTGCTGCCCCAGGCCGTGGTCTGGCAGTAGAAGTCTCTTTCCTTTTTCTAGGTCAGCCCCAGGTTAAGAAGTCCCTCGAGGCAATGAACCCCACCATCTGATAGATATTCTGTGCCTCCTGTGCAGGTACCTGCAGTTCACTCGCCCTTCTGTTTGCCCAGCAGAGGAAACTGCACCAAAACACAAAATCAATGTTGCTCAGTTGCTCATAAAATGTGGCTTCTTGTTAATGCACATATAATATTTTTATAGGCAAATGTATTATTTACATGGCTCTGAGAGTGAGCTGAATTATTTGATCTATACCATGCACGTTGCCTTGCAATACCTAGAGTTGCAGACACTTTAGCAGCTCTGCTAAATCTACACTTGAGCATAGTTGCTTCTGCTTTCTTTCCAGCCTGAGGAAGATTTTAGGATAGGAATTACTTATGATTTCTTCAGCTGGAGTAGCAGTTCACCCAAGTCAGCCCTAGAAAACAGACAAACAGTGCAGCCTTTAAAGCTGAAAGCTTAAAACAGAATAGCTCAACAAGCAAACATTCCAAATAAAAAAAAACAAACAAAACCAAAACCCACAAGAAAGAAAATCAGTCTGAACAATATAGGCTGGTTTTGGCTGGTTTTTACACAAAACCTTCATGAAAATAATTCATAATTTGAGTGGAGTGTTATGAAATTGCTATAGCAGGAATGTTAGGAGCAAGGGGAGGAGTTGATTGTAATGTTAAACTCTATAGCCTGGCACAAAATGATCAGGGGTGGAGACTGTATTGGATATGCCTTTAAATTGTTGGATAGTGTAGGACATGAGCATGACATAAATGGTACAGAATAAGGGGTGGAGAACTTTACTCCAACTAAAACCAGCACAACACATTTCTTGAGCCAAAATGTATTAAGCTAGCTATGTTTTTAAGGACAAATCTGAATTATTTTCTGCTAAGCATATATAAGGATTTTTTTTTTTTAATTTCTTTTACCCAGATTATGCTGGGGCAGGATGATAAGATAAAAAAAAAAATATTAGTCATGTACACATGTGGAAGATTAATCTCTGAATCCAAATATTTAGCTCCACATTCAGAATATAATCAACATTTTCAGATTTACTTCATAGGCATATATACAGACACACAGTCATGTGTACACATGTGGATGCACACAATTAGTACCCATAATTATTTAGGAATTTCTATATTTAGATGTGGATTTTTCATATAACAACACTTTGCAAGCCATGTTTATAGAATTACATCTACAGTGTAACCTGCAGTAGGACTGCTAATCAAGCAGGAGAAGAAACCATCTAATATTTGGTGATGAAAATTGCTTTAGAGTGACTGATTGTGCTAATCAATCTTCGCCAAGTAAATCACTGCTAAAAGATAGTCGATAATTATAGGATCTTTCCCTGTAACTGGGTAAGAAGAGGAATAAAAATAAACTCTCACAGGAAAGCTGTCCTCTTCAGTAAACATAGTAGTTTGCTTTGCTTCCAACATGTTGGAAAGAAATTTGGAAAATATGTCCAAGTTGTCTTAGCTTTGAGAAATATAATTCTTGTGGTGATTGAGCTAACAGTGGTAAAATTGGCCATTAAAAATAATGCATGCAATGATCCACACAAGACATCTACAAACAGGTTGCAGTCTTACTAATTTCTTCATGATTCACCAAACTTTGACAGCTTTTATAAAAATAAGGCTACTTATGACATTTTAAAGTTTAAAAGCAAGATTTTTTCCTCTCTCCACTGTTCACAAAATTCTTAGATAAAAGCAATTGTTGGAGACCAGTTCCACTAGGAAGAAAATACTTTTTCTAAGATTATTATGCAGAGTAAGATTAATAAGTATATATAGATAAATCAGGGAGGTGATAAGCTCAGCAAAACACATTCACAGGCTTCAGCCACAAAAGATGCCCCAAGGAAAAGAATCAATTGGATTGTCATTAAAAGTACAGGACACCAACGAATTGTAGGAACCCATACAGACCAGAGCAGAACCTCATGTGAGCAGGACAGAAGCACTAACAGTTGCAACAGGGCCATGGTCTGAAGGAATTGTGCCTGTGCTCTGTGAATGGTGGGAGTTAGGCACAGCTCTGGAGTCCCCTCACACTTACACTTAGCACAGAACAAAAGTCTCTTGGCTCAGGCACCTGGGAATGCCCCACAGACCCCCCATTCAGGTCCATGTCCCAGCACCAGAAGTTCCAGTCTGGGTGGTGACATTTACCACATCAGGGATGCAAATGGAAGGAAGTTCATACATGGCATGTTAATGATCCAGGAGGCTGCTCTGTGAGCTTCTTGCAGACTTTTAATGCCAACAAAAGGGTCACTTTCAACAACTTCAGCAAGTCAGGGTCAAACTAGCCAAGTCTTTGTGTCAAGGTAGTTGCAATCTTGTGGGAAAAGTTAAGCTAAAGAGCCTGTTTCAAAGTATGCAAGAGAGGAAAATGTATTATTTCAGCTGAAATATTTAGTTGATAAATGAACTTCCAGACTAATGATGACATTCAGGGTGCACTGCAGGATTCTCTTTAGAGCAGCTTTCTCACCATCATTAAGCTAATGGGGGATGGAGAAGAGTAAAAATGCCATGTTTACCCAAAACAAAACCTGCTAAACTGGGAAGCAGGCTCCCAGTAAGGAACCTACCGTGCATATATAATTACCCAGAGAATGCCACAGAAACTCTAGGAAAAGAAAAAGCTCAGAAAAACCTGCAGGCTGTATTGGCCCAAATTCATGGTAGTATCTCTACCCAGTGTTGTAACAGGTCTGACTTTATTGCATTGTCATCCATTACAGTGAAGTAGCAAAACTTCCAAAACTTATTTTTTTAAACCAGCTTCAAAGGTTGCTACCACCCATAACATTAAAATGCAGATAACATTTTCTTGGATGAATAGCTCACACTGCACTTTTGCATCGCTCCATTAGCCCACTTCACTTATCTGTCATTCCTGGAGATGACAGGAAGGTCATATATCTTATTCCCAGCTTCAGAACAAATGCTGCCTTGGCATCTTCGGACATTTCCTGCCTCCCCTTGTAATTTGTAGCTCCTGAATTCCACTGTGAAGATACCACCTTGCTATGTGAGGGGAAATTACAAGTAGTAATGAGAGATGTTTTCCACCGGTGAACCATCTGTGGTGAAAATCTTGAAGAGCATGGTCTCCCTTCAGCCATTTGAACATTTTGAAGTGTATTGAACATGAAAGGGCTTAGCACGTGTCTGATTCTCTTAGATTTAAAAGCCATTTTAATAGGTGGCTGCAAAAAACTTGTGCCAGTTTATTTTAAAGAAAACTACTTTATTGCTCTTTCAGTTTTCCATTTATGAAGGTGAGAAAAATGAAGCAAAGTTAGTCTTTTATTTTGCTGTACTGGAGTTGAAAGCCTGCACTTTCCCTTCAAAAAGTAGTAGAATTTCCCATTTCTGTTCAGCTTGGGATATGAGCAATGATGCATATTTCCCCTTTGTCCTTGTGGAACAAGCCAAACACCATGTTGAAAAGCAATTCCAGTGCTGACGAGACCTTTTTTTCTCCCATACTGCCTTTTCAACTGTCATCAGACACAAGATCCTGGTTACAATGACAGCACTGACACTTTCTTGGAGGCACCTGCTCTGCTCTTGAGTTTCCATTGCTGCTTGCTGTCCTTTGTCAAAGCTGCTGCTGAAAACTGGGTCTGCAGAAAAGATATTTTGCCAGAAATTTATAGCTAGACTACAGCTCAGATTTCATTTTCTTCAATGGACCATTTTCCTCCTCCTTCAGCTGGCCCTTGACAGTGCCTCAAAGTCCAAATTTCATCCTTCAAAGCCAAAATGATTTACATTTTTAGAGATCAAGCCCCACCGTCTCTGAAGGCGCTTTTCTCAGTGTACACAGTAAAGAGTGGTACATTTCCACCTGTGACAATCAATTACATGCCCTTGTCAATTATCAAGCTCGTCCTGCTGATATTGGCAACTCAGGCAAAAAGACCATTAAGCAGGGCATCATTGGATGCATTAAAATTAAAATTCTTAATGTGCAACAGATGGTTGATGTTGACTTCTTGTTGTTATTTATGCACCAAGGAAGTATATGAAGAGTTTTAAAAGCCTGTTTGACAAATAAACAGAGGTGAAAGACATTCGTAGCTAAGCCTGGGCCTTCCAAACGTGTAACATTCTCCACATGCCTCAATTTATTTGCATGATCAGATTTTAACTCCAAGTCTCCAAAATTTGTTGTATCTTGTGTCATATCCTTATATGATTGCATAAAATATAATCCCAGGTAAACAGCTTTCCTTGCAGGCAATAAAACAATCACTGCAGAGCAGTCTGGAACATTTCCTTCCTCAAGGGCTGAGCAAAACCTGGAGTGTCCTTAATGAGATCAAGAGACAAAGACCTGTCTCTCTTATGGCTGCTGAGAACAGCAATCATCCAGGCACTAGAGGAATCTTCTGGTTTTTATATTATGCATCAGATTCAATAAGAGACAATATTTTGCTTTATGAAAGAAAACCATATTGCCTCTGAGTTTTTAGCTCTTGGTCAGGGAATTTACTTCTTCCCTGGTCTTCTCTGTTTTCAGACTGCATTCTGTTTTCTCAACACAAGCACATAATTCCCAATAAAAATATTTCCATTTTTCCTCTGAATGTTCCCTTGTCTATTAATATACTGACAGATGAAAAGAATTCAAATGCTGTGTGGCAATTAATAAAAATTCCAGAGCTATTTAAAATCACAATTTAATACCCAATTTTACAAATGTGTATTTGAACATATAGAATAAGAATTGATTTGCAAATTGAAAAGCTGAGTAATTTCTGAAATGTCTTAATCTTTTCCATTCAGATTAAGAATCCAAACTTAGATTCTCATCTTTCTGCCTATAAGCAAAGGTAAAAGGTTTTCAAAATCAGTGATTTATTAGAATTTTCAGTTAAAGTGAGCAAGGCATTCATCCATAGGACTATAACAACTTCTGTAGACAGATTGCAGTGCTTGTGAAATGGAAAGAACCGGCTACCTGACAGAGAATTCTAGCCCCTGCAGAGCTGGAAGCTTTTGCACAATAACCCCTCAACATGACCATTCCTTGACTTGACAGCTGAAAAGGCCACCTAGTCCACACCCCATATCAGGTTTATGCCAAGGGACCTGCATGATCCTCTTTGCCTTTGAAGAGAGGTGGGAGCTGCTGAGAGCTCACAAGTTCCCAGCCCACAGCCAGGGAGCAGGTGGCACGTTCCTGAGAGCAGCATCCCGAGCCAGTGCCTGAGTCCTCACTGGATGTTCACCTTTGCGCGATCAGCCGGATTTTCATAAATGGTCTTTCATCCAGGGATTCCTGCAGCTGATACTGAAATACCCTGAAATTTATTTCCAAATGTTTTTCTGCTTGATAGACATGTCTTTTAATCTGCTTTAATCTAGCTGGACTGTGCAATGCTTCCCTCCAGTTTTGGGACAGAGTGTTTCTGAAGTGCAGCCATTGCAAGAGGAAGGGCTTCAGTTTATATGGAAGCTGAAAGCTCTTAGTTAGTGAATAAAATTACAGATTTAAAAAATATATTCAGTATGGAAAATATACTAGGCTGGCAACAAATTCTAATGTTATGTGGACCTAACCAAAGCTCGCCTTTATAGGTTTAGCTGTCTTTTGCTTAATGCATTCTACTCTTTCCAAATCCACAGCTTTTGCTCTGCTATCTCTTCTGTCTTTTTCTGCTTTTACTCTGCAGTCTAAAAGAAATCAAGGTATCCAAGGTATCCTCCCACCAACAAATCACCCTGCCTCTATGTAGATATATTTGCATTCTGATAAAAATATGGAGAAATTCATTATATTTTTACTGCTTCCAGACAAGTAATCACAATTTGGCAGAGTGAGGGATATATAATGTGTTAATATGTGATAATAACAAGTTAATTTATTTTGCAGTGAATGTCTGATTTTGCTGGTCTGCTCTGTTATCTGTCCTTTGGAGGTCACTTAAACACTAAACAGCCTAATAAGCCTTTTTTCCCTTAAACCTTTTAAATACTCAGACAGCTTAATATCTTATTTACATTTTTAATTCCAAGGCTTATAGAAATGATATTAATAGTAATAAGTACAGAAAGTAATTAATAGCTCCACTAAGTTCATCCAAACACAGCTTTTGAGATGTCATAATAAACTATTTAACAACCAATATGTAATTCTTTAGAGCTTAGATTTCACCTACCTTGAGGTTGTAATTTGAATGCTATCGGTCTCTTCTAAATCCCCTGAATTAACTCTAAAAAGTTACCAAAAATAGTGCCAAAAGTAGAGGGCTACAATTTATAGTGGTCAAAATACCAGACTTGGTAGAGCCTAAAAGCTTACTGCCCCTTGGCTTTCAGAGTTCTTTTAGCAACATATCCTACAAGAGTGGTACCTCTTGTGCATAACATGCATTCAGGTGAAAACAAAAACTGAAGAAAAGCCCCCCAAACCCAGTACTTCCCCAAGAAACACACAATATATTTCAGTTTTGTACATGCTGAGAGCTGCATGGTCGCTGTTTCAATTTTCAGGCTTTTACAAAGACAAAAATCCTTCTCTGTGAATAACAAGTCCCTTAAACCTGTAGGTTTTTACAGGTGCTGATTAAAGGAAAATGAGCTCAGAGGCCTGAACCAAGCACCTCAGACTGAAGAACAGAAATCAAACTATTGCAAATTATCTTTATTACTATTGCAGTATTTCATATCTATGGATCAGAGCATATCCTAGCCTGGACATTTTCACAGTCTGTACCTGTAAATACCTGTCTGTCAACTTGAACATATTTTAAACAAAAAAAGGAATATGAGATTTTGCTATGTTTTGTACAATAATGACTGGAGATTTTTTCCCAAAAATATTAGCACTAGCATATATATACTAAAATGAAACAACCAGTAGGGAGATAAGCCAACAGAATTATTCTGGAACCCTCCAAACCTCTGTGGAAGTGGATTAGGACGCAGTACAAGAGATGACACCATGGCATAAATAGTTTTGTGGTTACAGCATTAAAAGATCTTGACTTTCACTTTCCATAACAAGATGAATAATAATGCATTAGCTACAACCAACAATTGTAGTTCTTCTCACTAAACTTGCATGCTAAGTGTGTTAGAAAGCAACATGCTTATTAAAAAGGTAAAAAAATACAAAGCAGCAAAAGAGAGATAGAGCCAGTAAATAGTACTGCAGGGCAGCTATCAGAGCATGAGAAGATGACAGCTACACCCTGCAGTGAGGTACACTTGAAATATGCTTTTGTAATAATTTGTGTATTTCATGGTTTTAATATTAATATCTTAAGGCTTCTTAATAATACCAGAATTGAATACAACCCCAGATTCTTCACCTCTAATGCACATGATAAATTGGCCAGTATTCTACTTGCTTCAGGGGAAAACATGAAGACCAGGTTCCAATTTTTTGAGTTAGGATACATGCAAATAAGCCCTTGCCACATCTCATTTGGGAACCAAAGCTCTTTTAAACAACCTAATTCAGCCAAAGCCCTTAAATGCATGTTTAATTTTCAGTGCATGCAACTCCAGTAGGAAGTAAACACATGCTTAAATTAAGTAGATGAAAAGCAGCCTGTATGTGATCCAGCTGCAAAACTACTGGCCAGTTAATGCCTTAAAAAAACGTGAAGGGACAGATGATCATTTATATTTTCCCGCCACTCTAAAAGCACCTGAAAATACACAAGTAATGTTCACCTTAATGTCACTCATTACTCATAACAAAATGAACAAAAACTAACCCCCACCTTTCAATCTAGCTCCTCAGTTAACTACTAAAGGCAAAATCTAATGTTCTATAAGCTTGGTGTTATCCCGTGTAATAGCTGGCTTCATGCAGATTATTGCTATTATAAACCTTACTCAACTGTTCAAAAAAAAATCAATAAGATATTAAAAACAACACAAAAAACCAACAAACCAAAACCAACAGTGGTATGTCTGGAGCAACTCCCTTGGCAAATTGATTGTTTTCCCAGACACAAGAGGTGGGATTTGTTTGACTTCCTTTACAGTGTAAAGTTGACTGCTTGTATTTCTAATTTTTATGTTTTCCTGCTATCAAAATACTGTTGGACACACTTCGAGGTCACATTCTTTCAGGTAGCAAAATCAGTTTGAAGTCACTGACTTTAGAATAATTGCAGAAAATTACAATAGCAGAGACAAAATATGAAAATCTATGTGAAATATTTTTTTCCATGACAGAAATCTGCCAATGCCAATCAAAGGGAGAAAAATATTGTCAGCAATCTAATGGTTAATCAGAACTCCATGTAGTTATTTAATGCAACATTTAGAAAGAGTGCAGAGCTGGGTAGGTTACTAATTATCCAGGGGGTTGTGGGATTTGCATTTTCTTCCCTTATACTGCTTTAGCTATGTGCTGAAGCATTTTGCCTCTAAGTCAGGTTAAAGTGTAGTCTAAAAGCTGTTGCATCTCCTGCCTTCCATGTTAAAAAAATTATGAGAACTATATTTCACCATCTATCAGTGTACTTTTTCAACCAGGCAGATGTGGGAAGCTCAGTACAGGGGAACTTGTCTCCGTTTCTTCCCTCTGTCTTTTTAACCGCTCAGAAAACACAGAACAGGTGTCAGGGAAGTGCAAAGCACATGCAGCTGGCTCTCACAGAACATGATGAAATCTTGGCACTTCCAAAAAATTATTAAGCCTTCAGTTAAAATTATTCAACAGTTAAAATTATTTTTTTCTACTGATTCATAAAATGTAAATACTCCACTAACGAGGGACCGTGACAGCACAGTGTATATGCCCTCGCTGGGGCTATTATTTATGATGCTCTTTGCACGGTTGTCTCCGAGCTGTCAGTTGTGGAAATGCAGGCTCGAAAAATATATAGTAATGATGGTTTCAGTGTGGCAATACGAGCCATGTTTTGTCAGAGTACATTGAATCCCTCATCTTTAAAAGAAAATAATGCAATTCCTTTCCTGTCACTAGATGAGTAGCCAAGAGGTATTCACGATTAGATGAAATTAGAATAATTTTTCTCTTCCAGTTAACCTGTTAAATTAATGGCCTAATGAATATATGTTCTGTAAATCATGAATTGAACTAACTAGTCAAAAAAATCAACATATTTCCTGCCTACATGTTATGATAAGCTGATCTGTAGGTATATCTGTATTTCTACATTTAGTGAATGTGCCCATGAGTTTAAATAGAACACTTTCATCATAGTATAGCTTACCCGTGTTTCCTTCATAGGTTTTGATCTCTGCCTTTGATAAAAGGTGACAGTAAAATTGGTCTGAGTCAGCTGGAATTGCAACCTACTCCTAAAACCAGCTCTCTCTGAGGTACATTCATTCACTTACTCATTCAAGAAGGTTCACATGGGAGCTTGTGACAGCGGCTGATCAAAGAGACAGGCATCGTGTACTGGCAAATAGCAAACAAAACATACTATGGGTTCTGAGTGCTCTGGACTGAAACGTCTCACTCCGAATCAGGGATGCTCTCAGCACGTACACATCAGTGGGAGCAGAAAAGACGTGGGTACCACACAGGGAGGGAGAGATGGGAATCAAACAGGGAATATGCCTGGCTCTCAAAACCTCTGGATTCACACCTGAACGAACAACTTCACAATCAGCAAGCGTTTGGGAGGCTGGGCGTGATGCTTGTTGCTCCCCATGGTTACACAGCACTGCAGCCACAGCCCTGTTCTCCCGTGGTAAAGGGGTGGCCAGTTTTCAGCACGGCAGCCCCGGCTCTGAGGCAGCCTGCTGGCTCGCTTCTCACCCTGCGTAGCTTGTTTGCAGGTGATTTGGAAGCCTTTACGCTTATTGCGAAGACAGGTTACATGAGGAATCAGGGTGCTGAGACCAGCGCAGAGGCAGTGGCTCAGACAAAGCGGGGTGAGCAGAGCGGGAGGGACATCCCCATCAACAGCTTCGTGATGCCACTGTGCACAGAGCAGGGACACACTGAACACGAGGGCAGCCGAGCCTCATGCCAGCCGCTCTCCCCCATCTCCTTGTCTTCCTCTGGGGTGCTGAGCCTCAGGACCTGCTGGAGGAGCTCCGGGTAGGGATCCCCGGGACAGTGCTGCACCCAGGTCCACCTGACACCTGTGTCCCATGTGGAATTTGGCTGGACCACAGAGCCAGACTCATCCAAAACAAGATTAGACATAGGGATTGCCATGCTGGAAAGTGCTCTTTATGTGCCTGTCTACCAGGGAAAAAAATTGGGAGGATGGGGGTGGGAAGGTGATGCAGTTATTCCCGTTCCAGTATCTGCATGGGGTTTCAGTGCAAATGTATTTAAGCAACTAAATTTAAAGTGCAGCATATGTTCGACAGTCAGTAAAGCTAACTGCTTTCATTGGAGACAAATAAATAATTGCAAGCTATTTAACAGGTTAACTTGACCAGGAACTTTGCTTTTGGTTTTCATGTCTTTTTGATCAGAATACATCAGTTGACAAGGTTGATTTAATCAAATTTACATTTAGTAAAAATGTCAAAGCTGTCAAAGTACATTGATTTGTCATTTTCTGAAAAGAAAAAAAAATTGGATTAATTGAAAATCAAATTATCTTTTATTTTAAAGTTTATTTATAGTGAGAAATAAATCAATGCAGAGAAAATATGACTGAGAGATCCTTACATTTTAAAATAGTAGGCATCTACTGATCTTGTTTTATGATATTGTTTCATCATTTGTAGCCCAGAGAGAAAAATCAGGTGATAGGTATCGTATTCTCAGTGACAGGCAAAGATGGAAACAGAATCTACATTTATTAATTTTAGTAGGTCACCACTCAGTCCCTTGCACCCTCCTCACTCATTGTACGAATAGGTCTATGCCTGTGCATGGGTCTCTACTAGATAAACATAAACCCGTTTCTAACATAAATAAAAAACACAAATTAGAAATCCACCACCTCCAGATTTCATAAATCTAGCACCAAAAGGAGTGTTTTTCCAAACCCAGACGTCTGTACTGGCATTGAAGTCCTGGGGTTTGCTCAAGTTCTCTGCATGATTGCTAATTCTTATGAGGTGCAAAAATATATAGCAAAAGGCATAAAATCTGAATTTTAACACTCCAAGTATGACTTATGTAAAGTAAGTGAAAAATGATTCATGACTACGCCTTAATGTAATCTCCCCAAAAGAAAAGAAAAGCCCTATCCACTGATTCCCTGAATCGCTGCCTGCGTGCTTAGGCTGAGTAGTTGGTGTTCAGGGCCTGTGGACACAGAGATAAGATTCTTTCAGCCCTCCAAACATGTTATGTCAGGTTGCATCACGTCGTATGTGAAATGACTTAATGGGATGTGACACAGTGTAGCCCAGCACTGTCCCTGGCCTTGAGAGCCGAGGAGGGAGTCAAAGCGACTCTCAGTCACACCTGTGGCTATTTGAATCCCTGGCTCTGGAGGCAATGTTTGGCTCAAATGTGACATTGATTTTAAGCAGGTATCTCTACTCATGTAATACTGTCCTGATGGAAATCAATGGTACTACCTCAAGCTGGTGATGGATATTTGCTCCTCATCAGCTTGGCCACATCATCTTCTCCACTGCAGAAACCAAAGGAGAAAGGGAAACATCACATCTGCAGCAAAACATGCTGGGCACAACATTTCACTGCTCGCTGAAGCAGCTGTACTGTAACCCAATGCAGAAAGCTGAAGGTTCTGCCTTGAATGCAGTAGCATCTTGCTTGCATCAAAACTGTCATGATTACTGTTTTAGCAAGCTGCAATATGATGTTGTAAGATTCATGGTCTGACTTCAGGGATTCGAGGTGTGTTGCCATTGCAGTATTAGCTCCCATTTCTGACTAGTACCTACCAGAGTATTTTACCAAGCTCTGCTGGAGAAGGGCTAAACTCTAAGTCCATCACAAGTGCATCAAAAAACCTGCTTTGTCAGATAGCAATCACCCAAATGCAAATCTGTTTGCAGATTGCTAGAAACAAGATTTACTATCCCCTTCTTTTCATTCCCCTTCCTTTCTTTTTTTTTTTATTTTTTTTTAATTTAATTTTATTTTGCTTGAAATATTGAACTATGAAGTGTCAACTGTGAGGCTGTCAATTTTCTCCACTTCCCTTTTCATTCTTGACCCTACCACAGGGGATCCAGAAAGAAAGAGATCACATATTCCTCCAAAAAGCTGTCCGTTTGCTTGGATTACCAGAACTGGGGAAGTCTTGTAAGGGTTCAGATGCTGACACATCACTACAGACTTAACAGCACCAATACACACCAGCAGTCACCTTGGCTGCCCCCCTCACAGAGAGAAGCAGGGAATATAAAGCTCCTATCAGCTAAATTAGGGATGCATGGCTCTCCTTTAGGCCAACGTGTTTGGAGACAGAACATCTCCTGCTGCCTGAACAGGGGTGCTTATCCAAGTGTGCTGATTACATAAATGTAAATGGTAACTATTCCAGTGTGGTTCCTCACACATGGCTGACCAAAGATCTTTAAATTAAGGATACTATCCAGTTTCATAGGTGAAATACAGAAACTGATAGTAACAGAATCAGCTTCAAAGAGGAAAGAAAAAACATCCATCTATGTATAATCTTTTTTAATTTACCACAATCTAAATAATAACTATAACATACAATATTAACATATATATAATAAAATAAAAATAAATAATATTCTCAAAAATAAAATATACTTAACTATTTTCTGTTTCTAGTGGATAATTCTCTGCATATGGACAGTCCTTTTTGTTTTTCCAAGGCTCTGTTCTCAAGAGTCCAACAAACTGTTGAAGTTTGTGTTCAAAATTAGTTACTGGAACTACTTTCAATGATTAGGGCAATTTGTCTTATGCTAACTGTGCTCATGCAAAGCTCAAATGAGCTGACCGATACATGAGCGTTATATTGTAGGACTGACACCTAGGAAACCTGATTAATAATCAGGGTTGGCATTTTACACTCTATGCTATTAAAGACAAATAGCAAATCCTAGTTTAGGAGATGGAGACCCTGGAAATGGTTAGGATACAGCAAGGGCATAAAAGAAGCAAAACTTTGGCAGAAATTGGAACTCATTTTGCTACTCCTGCATTTCTGACTAACTCTGCTCAGTTATTCATCTGCTGGACTTGGGTCCTCTATGTGAGAGCAACTGATCCCAGGTCAGGTATACAAATGGGTGCTTCTAAATTTTTTATAAGGTAAATAATTTGCAGACAAATTCTTCCTCAATCCGTGGACGATGAAGTATGAAAACACTACATTGCAGATCCCTGAGGTTGGTATTCAGTGGCACAGGGTCCGGTTGGAGGCCTGACACCAGTGCTGTCCCCCAAGGTGTGTGTCCTACCGGTCCCAGCACTGTTTAACTTATTCATCAATGACCTGGGTGAGGGGCAGAAACCTCCTCAGCGAGTTCTCTGGTGACACAAGGCTGGGAGGAGGGGCCAACACCCCAGAGAGCCGTGCAGCCCTTTGGAAGGACCTTGACAGGATGAAGAGATGGGCAGAGAACCTCCTGAAATCCAGCAAAGGCAAATGCAGGGTCCTGCACTGGGGAAGAACAACCCCAGGCACCAGGATGGGCTGGGGCTGACCTGTTGGGAAACAGCTCTGGGGAGAAGGACCTGGGGGTCCTGGTGGACAATGAGCTGTCCCTGAGCCAGCACCGTGTCCCTGTGGCCAAGAAGGCCAATGGGATCCTGGGGTGCATTGGGAAGAGCACTGCCAGCAGGTCAGGGATGTGATCCTGCTGCTCTGCTCAGCCCTGGTGAGGATCACCTGGAGTTCTGTGTCCAGCTCTGTGCTCCTGGAGAGACATGGAGCTCTGAAAGAGGGTCCAGTGGTGTTGGGGTGTCCTG
>VZTI01003098.1:0-15385 GCA_013397865.1 Struthidea cinerea | reverse complement strand
TTTTTATTTATTTTTTATTATTTTAATGCTGATTTTTTAATATTCATTTCATCCTTATATGTATATTTTATAGGTATATTTCATTTTTATACCAAATTTCATATATTTTATATTTTGTATATATTGTATATATTTTATACATTTAATATTTACTTTTATATCTTTTTTATTTTATAGATAACAAACAAATACTTTTGAAGCATAAATACATTTTTAGATATTTTTACATCTATTTATACCTAGAGAAAATTTGTTAAAATTAAAAAAAAAAACCACTATACGCATTAATTTTTAACATTTCGTTCCACGTTTTTTGGCAGATTTGGGAACCCCATGGATTTTGGGTCGAGAAGGGGCGATTTTGGGCAAACTCACTCGTGCAGGAGGGGCCGCACGACGGTGCTGCCGCGGGCGTGGGCCTCGAGCATCAGCGAGTACAGGTGGGGCAGGAGCCGGTACCGGACCCCAAGCACAGCCCGGGAGAGATCCTCGAACGTGGAATTCCAGGCCACGGGGTCCTGGCGCTGAAACGGGGCGAAAAACGGAGATTTTGGGTTATGGGGCGAAAAACGGGGATTTTGGGTCATGGGGTGAAAACCAGTGATTTTGGGTTACCGGGTGAAAAACAGTGATTTTGGGTTATGGGGTGCAAAATGGTGATTTTCAGTCATTGGGTGAAAAATGGTGATTTTGGGTTATGGGGGGGGAAATGGTGATTTTGGGTTATGGGGCTAAAAACAGAGATTTTGGGTTATGGGGTGAAAAACAGGGATTTTGGGTTACTGGGAGGAAAATGGAGATTTTGGGTGTTGGGGTGAAAAATTGAAATTTTGGGTCACGGGGTAGAAAATGATGATTTCGGGTCATGGGGTGAAAAATGGAGATTTTGGGTGATGGGGTGAAAAATGGGAATTTTGGGTCATGGGGTGAAAAACAGTGATTTTGGGTTACGGGGTGCAAAATGGCGATTTTCAGTCATTGGGTGAAAAATGGTGATTTTGGGTCATGGGGGGAAATGGTGATTTTGGGTTATGGGGCTAAAAACAGAGATTTGGGGTTATGGGGTGGAAAATGGAGATTTTGGGTCATGGGGTGACAAACAGGGATTTCGGGTCATGGAGTGAAAAATGGAGATTTTGGATCATGGGGAAAAAATGGCAATTTTGGGTCACAAGGTGAAAAGCGGTGATTTTGGGTCATGGGGTGAAAAGTGGCGATTTTGGGTCACGGAGTGAAAAATGGAGAATTTGAGTATGGAAAATACAGGGAAAATATGGAGAAAATATAGGGGAAATATTGGGAAAATATGGAGAAAATGTGGGAAATACGGGGAAAACATGGGAATTACTCAGAAAATACGGGGAAAATAACGGAATTATGGGGAAAACATGAGGAAAATATGGAAAATACAGGGAAAATATGGAGAAAATATAGGGGAAATATTGGGAAAATATGGAGAAAATGTGGGAAATACGGGGAAAACATGGGAATTACTCAGAAAATACGGGGAAAATAACGGAATTATGGGGAAAACATGAGGAAAATATGGAAAATACAGGGAAAATGTGGGAAATATGGGAGAAAATATGGGAAATATGGGGGAAATTTGGGGGAAATATGGGAAATATGATGACGATATGGGGAAATTAGGGAAGATATGGGGAAAAGATGGGAAATACACGGAAAATAGGGGAAATACAGGGAGAAATACAGGAAATGTGCGGAAATGTGGGAAATATAGGGAAAATATGGGGGGAATATAGGAAATATGGGGAAATATGGGGAAAATATGGGAAATACAGGGAAAATATGGGGAATATGGAAAACACAGCGGGAAATAAGGACAAAATATGAGCAAAATAAGGGAAATATGGGGAAAATGGGGAAANTATGGGAAATACAGGGAAAATATGGGGGAAAATATGGGGAATATGGAAAACAGCGGGAAATAAGGACAAAATATGAGCAAAATAAGGGAAATATGGGGAAAATGGGGAAAAAGATAGGGAAAATATGGGAAATGTGGGGAAAATACAGGAAATGTGGGAAATACAGGGAAAATATGGGGGAAATATGGGAAATATGGTGAAAATACAGGAAATATGGGGGAAATATGTGAAATATAGGGAAAATATGGGAAATACAGGGGAAATATGGGGGAAAATATGGAGAAATATGGAAAACAGTGGGAAATAAGGGGGAAATATGGGCAAAAAAGGAAATACGGGGAAAATAGGGGGAAAACAGGGGAATATAGGGGAAATATGGGGAAAATGTGGGGAATATGAGGAAAATACAGGAGGTGGGAAATATAGGGAAAATATGGGGGGAAATACTGGAAATATGGCAAAAATAGGAGAAATACAGGAAAAATATGGGAAATATGGGGAAAATACAGGGAAAATATGGGAACTACTGGGAAAACTAGGGAAAATATGGGAAATATGGGGAAGATACGGGGAAAATATGGGAAATACAGGGAAATTATGGGGGGAATACAGGAAATACAGGGAAAATACTGGGAAAATATGGGGAAAATATGGAAAATACAGGGGAAATATGGGGAAAATATGGGACATATGGGGAAAATATGGGGGGAATATGGGGAAAAATATGGGAAATAGCCACTTTTATGGGAAACCAAGTTGGAATTCACCCACCTTGGCTCTGTTCCCATTGTGGTTGCAGGAATAGGGATAGAAGGCCCCGAGCTCCATCCAGCGGGCGCAGAGTTCGTACGTGGGCTCCCCGAAAAACCCGCAAATATCGGCCCCACTCTGGAAACGGAACAAAATCCCAGCAGGCCGTGGCCAAAATCCACAGTTTTGGTTAATCGGGAGAACCGGAATGCCGGGAATGAGCGGGCACTTACGTAGGAGATCCCGAAGAGGCTGAACTCCATCATTCCTGCAAACAAATTTGGGAATTGTCAGAAACGGTCAAAACTTCAGCCCCAGGATCGGCCAGAATTCTCATGGCTGGGCTGAGTTTGGATCATTTTGGGATTGAGAAATGGGATAATTGGAAGGGAATCGAGAAGGAAAATTGAATTTGGGATCAAAAATGTGATTATTAGGGAGGAAACCAAGAAACATGGAATTTTGGCTCAAAAATATTAGTATTATGTAGGAAAACAAGAAGAAATATGGAATTTTGGCTCAAAAAATATTATTATTATGGTGTAGGAAACCGGGAAGAAATATGGAATTTTGACTAAAAAAATTTGATTATTAGAGTGGAAACTTCACTGAGTTTGGTTCCTTTTGGGATGAAAAATGGGATAATTGGAAGGAAACCAAGAAGAAAAATTGAATTTGGGCTCAAAAATGTGATTATGAGGAGGGAAACCAAGAAATACAGAATTTTAGTTCGAAAAATGTGATTCTTAGGAAGGAAACAAAAGAATAATAAAAGTTGTGATTAGCTGGAAGGAAATCGAGAAGGAATATGGAATTTTGGCTGATAAAATGTGATTACTTGGAAGGAAACCAAGGCATGTGGAATTTGGGGTCAAAAAAGGTCATTACTAGGGAAGAATACGAAACTCCAAGAAATACGGAATTCCGTCTCAAAAAAGTGACTACTAGGAAAGAAATCATAAAAGAACGTGGAATTTTACCCCCCAAAAAAGTGATAATTTGTATAGAAACCAAGAGAGAACATGGAATATTGGCTCTAAAAATGTGATTTTTGGGAAGGGAGTCAAAGAAGAATGATGGAATTTTGATTTTAAAATACGATTCTTGTGAAGGAAACAAAGAAGAAATCTGGAATTTTGGCTCCAAAATGTGGTTATTATGTAACAAACAGAAAATAAATACGGAAATTCGGCTCCAAAGATGTGATTATTAGAGTGGAAAATAAGGAATATGGAATTTTGGCTCAAAAATTGTGATTACTGGGGAGGAAACCAAGAACTGTGGAATTCTGGCTCGAGAAAATGTGATTGTTAGAGCAGAAACCAAGAAGAAATATGGAAATTAGGGACAGAAAATGTGATTATTAAAAAGGAAACCAAGAAAAACCATGGAACTGTGGCTCAAAAAATGTGATTCTAATGCAGGAAAATTAGAAGAATTATGGAATTTTGGCTCAAAAATACGATTATTATATAGGAAAACAAGAAGAATATGGAATTTCATCTCAAAAATGTGATTATTATATAAGAAACCGAGAAGAAATATGGAATTTTGGCCCAAAAAATGTGATTATTTGGAAGGAAACCGAAAAGGAACGTGGAATTCTGGCTTAAAAATGTGATTATTAGAGGGGAAATCAAGAAGAAACATGAACTTCTGGTTTGAAAAATGTAGTTATTAGGGAGGAAACCAAGAAATACAGAATTTTGGCTCAAAAAGGTGATTTTTTTTTAGGGAGAAAACCGGGAAGGAATATGGAATTTTACTCCAAAAAATACAATTCTTAGCGCAAAAAGCAAGAAAGAACATGGAATTTTGGCTCCAAAATATGATTATTTTGCACAAAATCAAGACGAAATATAGAATTTTGGTTCCAAAAAATGTGATTATTTGAGGTGATACAAAAAATACATGAAATTTTGTCTCAAAAAATGCAATAATTAGAACAGAAAGCAAGAAGAAATATGGACTTCTGGCTCAAAACTACGATTTTTATGTAGGAAAATGAGAAGAAGGATGGAATTTTGGCTCCGAAAAGATTACGATGTCGGAAAATGAGAAGAAAGATGGAATTTTTGCTAAAAGAATGTGATTATTTGGAAAGAAACCGAGAAAGAACATGGAATTGCGGCTCAAGAAAATTTGATTATTAGAGTGGAAACTTCACTGAGTTTGGTTCCTTTTGGGATGAAAAATGGGATAATTAGAAGGAAACAATGAAGGAAAATTGAACCTGAGAAGGAAAATGCGATTATTCCATGGGAAAACAAGAAGGAACATGGAATTTTGGTTTGCAAAAGGTGGTTATTGGGGAGGAAACAAAAAAATACCGACTTCCGGCTCAAAAAAGTGATTATTAGGAAAGAAACCAAGGAATATGGAATTTTGGCTCCAAAATGTGACTATTAGGAAGGAAATCAAGAAACATGGAATTTTGGCTCCAAAAAATGATTATTATATAAGAAAATGAGAAGAAATATGGAATTTTGGCTCCGAAATATGGTTTCTGGGGACAAAAATGAGAAATACTGAATTTTGGGTCAAAAGCCGGGATTTTCGGTGCTCACCGATGATGGATTTGTCCAGCTGGTTCCAGGCGGCCGTGTTGTCCCCCAGCCAGTGCCCCACCCACTTCCCGCTGCCGGGGAAGGTCGAGCGCGTGACAACAATCCCGCGCTCCCCCGTGATGTTCCGCAGGATGCTGGGGGGAAAAGTCCGGAATTTGGGAATTCAGGGCGAGGTAAAAACCAGATTTTAAATTTTTTTCGTATATATTTATATTTTAAATAACGATCAGTTCCGATTTGTCTAAAAAGGGCAGTATCAAAGTTGATCTTTTGTCTTGGAGTGGAAATTTCCCTTTCCCTTTCCATTCCTATTTCCATTCCTATTTCCATTCCCATTTCCATTTCCTTTTCTATTCCCATTCCCATTTCCCTTACCATTCCTATTTCCATTCCTATTTCCATTCCCATTTCCATTTCCTTTTCTATTCCCATTCCCATTTCCCTTTCCATTCCTATTTCCATTCCTATTTCCATTCCCATTTCCATTTCCTTTTCTATTCCCATTCCGATTCCCATTCCCATTCCCATTCCCATTCCCATTTCCCACCTCCCTTTCCACTTTCCCAAGTCCCTCTTTGGACCCATTTTGTTGATTTTAATGATTTTCACTTCGGAACGGCCGGATTTGGGCCGGGAACCCTTCATGGCGAAAGCCCAACACAATAAAAATCCGAATTCTCATGGAAAAGGGCGGAATCACCAATTTTTGGGAATTGCTTCGAGTCTTTCAGCCTTCCATTGACCAATTAACTGCTTTTGATTGATTCCTTTTAATTGATTAATTGCTTTTGGATGATTAAACCCCTTTAACTGATCAACTGCTTGTGACTGATTAATTCCTTTAAATTAATTAATTGCTTTTGATTGATTAATTCATTTTGACTGATTGATTTTAATTGATTAACTACTCTTGATTGATTAATCCTCCTTAACTCATTAACTGCTTGTGATTGAATAATTCCTTTTAATTGACTGGTTTTGATTGATTAATCCCCAGTAGCTGATCATCTGCTTGGGATCAATTGCTTTAAATTGATTAATTGCCTTTTTAAATTAATCCCCTTTAACTGATTCCTTAATTGTGATTCTTTTTAATCGATTAATTGCTTTTGATTGATTAATTCCCTTTAACAAATAACTGCATGTGATTAATTGCTTTAAATTGATTAATTGCTTTTTTAAATAAATCCACTTTAACTGATTCATTTATTGTGATTCACTCTTTTTAATCGATTGCTTTTGATTGATTAACTAAATAACTGCGTGCGATTAATTGCTCTAAATTGATTAATTTTTTTTGTGTTCCCCTTTAACTGATTAACTGCTCATGATTGATTAATTCCCTTTAATTGAATAATTGCTTTTGATTGATTAACTCCTTTTAATTAGTTGATTGCTTTTGAATAACTAATTCCTTTTGATTAATGAATCCAAGTGTCTGGAAATGTCCTTGTGAGTTACAGGGATGTTTGGGGGGTGTTTTGGGGCAAAATCAGTGGAATTATTCACATTTAAGCAACAAAGACCAGAAGGGATTCAGACAGCAGGAAAAAAGGGGAGAAAACAGAAGATTTCCAGCAAAAGAAAGGTGGAACTCTCTGGTATGAGAACATTGAAAATGGGTGTTGATTTTTGAGGAATTTCAGGCCGGAAAAATGAAAAATAAATCGAAATAAAAGGATAAATGTGGGCAATGGACTCACTCGAAGGTGGGCTTGGTCTGCGACCACCCGTAGAGGTTGTGGACATCGTAGTGGCGCACGGGGGACCCGTCCGGGAGCTGCTGCCCCCCCTCCATGCAAATGGTCTTGAAGCTCAAACCCTCGGATTAGGATCCCAATTCTGCAGGAAAACGGGAAAAAATCCACCCGGAGTCCCTCAAACGGTGCCCAGGAATGGTGAAAACATTTGGTTTTTTGTTTAATTTGAATAATTTGCAGCGGTGTTCACTGTCTTTAAGGATTGGGGGTTGTTTGTTAAATTTTTATTGGAAAAAGTATCTGGGGTTTTCCAAACTTGGGTTTTTTTTGAATTTGGGGCTTGCTGGAATTTGGTCTCAGAAGTTTGGGGGGTGATGGAAATGGGTTTTTAGGAAAATCAGGGGATTATAAAATGCAGTCTTCTGAAAAGTTGGAAATGCTGAAATTGGATTTCAGAAGCCCAGGAAATGATGAAAAAGGATTTTTAGGAAAAATACGAAACGCTGAAATTGGATTTCAGAAGTTAGGAAATGCTGAAATTTTATTTCAGAAGTTCAGGAAATTACAAAACCGGATTTTTTAGAAAAATTAAGAAATGCCGAAATTGGATTTCAGAAATCGAGGGCGTGATGCAAATGAAGTATTAGTAAAACTGCGAAATGCTGAAATTGGATTTCAGAAATTCAGGAAATAATGAAAATGGAGTTTTAGAAAAGTTAGGAAATGCTGAAATTTGATTTCAGAAATTCAGGCAATTACAAAAACGGATATTGAGAAAAATTAGGAAGAGCTGAAATTTGATTTAATAGATAAGTAAATGCTGGAATTTGATTTCAGAAATTCAGGGAATGCAGAAAACGACGTTTTAATAAAATCAGGAAATGCTGAGAACGGATTTCACAAATTAGGAATTGCTGAAATTTAATTTCAGATATTCAGGGAATTATTATTGTCATTATTATTATAATTAAAAATTATTTTAATTTTTTTAGAATTTTTAAAGGCTGAAATTGGATTTCATAGGTTAGGAAATGCTGACATTTTATTTCACTAATTCAGGAAATCCTTTGAGTCCCAACAATCCCATGTGAGGATCTGGATCTGTGGGGTGACAGTTTGGGTGTCTCAAGGCAGAAAATCATTTTTTGGACTGTTCTTATAATAAATTGTGTTAAAATCCACAGCCCTGACCATGTCCAAAGCAAAATCCCAAAAGAAAAACAATCAAATCCCGCAAAACTCCCAAAAATCTAAATTTTCAGCAGTTCCAGGCACTGTTTTCACCAACAAAGATAGAGTTAAGAGCGCTGAATTTCCATTTTGGGCTCAGTCTGGGTTTAATCCATATTTAATCCACATTCAGCCCATTTGGAGGGACCAAAAATGTTGGAATTTTGGGATGTTCCCAGACTTACGGGGCATGTAGGGCGGGAAGTTGAGGTCCCGATCCCGGCAGCCGCCGACAGTGCCATGGACGAAGCTCGCAGGCTCGTTCATGTCCTGAGGGCGGGAAAAACAACAGAATTCCTCTTAAACTGGGGGAATTCCTCTTAAATTGGGGTAATTCCAGTTGGTTTAATTCCTGAGTCTCACTAAAAGTCAGTAATTCCCATTAATAGTAAATAATGAGATTATTTAATGAAATAAAGAGGAAAATTCATTGTTTTGGGCCCACTTGGTTTTTTTCTTTAATCAACAGAAAATTTTCCTGATGGGAAATTCCCTTCGCGGCCAAATCCTGAATATTCAGAATATTTCACTTCCCACAGTTAAACTCCCATCAAATTTATTGAGAAAATGAAGGAATTAATGAATTATTAATGTATTAAAGAGATTCCTCGGGGTAAGAGGCTTTGGGTTCCAGGATTTCTTCTGGATCCACCAAATTTCTGTGAAAACCCCGGTTTTCCTCTCTGGAAAGTAAAATTAAGATGGGAAGTATCACTAAATAGATGAAAATTAGGGAAATCTCTGAATTTGGTAAGTTTGGTGGCAGCCAGGCACCAAAGCAGGGAAAATAATGGGAAAATGCCAAACATTTCCCTGGATTTTGGGATTTTTTTGGTGAGTTTCTGTATTTAGAAGATTTATTTATTTGTTTGTTTTTCCTATATTTTTGTGTATTTACTTTCTCTGTATTTCTCTATTTGTTTCTAATTATTTCTTATATTTTCCCCTTTTTTTCTGTATTTTTATTTCTTTCTCTGGTTTTTTTCTGTATTTTCATTTTTCAATATTTTCCTGTATTTTCTCTCTTTTTCCTGTCTGTTTCTATCTTTTCCCCTACAGATTTTCTATGGTTTTCCATATTTGTTTTCTATCTTTTTCTCTACTTATTTCCTTTATTTTTTCTATATTTATTCCTACATTTCTCTAAATTTTCCTTTTTTATATTTATTTCTCTGTTTTTTCTCCGTATTTTCTATATTTTTCTCTACTTCTTTTCTACATTTTTCTCTACTTTTTTCCTCTATATTTCCGTATTTTTCCCTATCTTTTCTATACTTTCTGTGTTTATTTCCTACCTTTTTTCTATTTATTTCCTCTACTTTTTCTATATTTATTTTTATATTTTTCTCTATTTTCTATTTTTTATAATAATTTCCCTATTTCCCCCTCTTTATTTTTTCTATATATTTTCTAATTTTGCTTTCTAATTATTCTCTATTTCCTTATAGATGTCGCCAGAAATAAAACAATCAGGAAATAATAAATAAATTAAAAGACAATTCTAGGAACTTATTGAGGTAAAAAAACCCAATTAACCAACAAAACCCAACCAGAATGAAAAACAACAGCAAGGCATTCAAAATAAATAATAGAAAATTTGAGACAAAATTTTTCAACAAATAAATCAAAATAAATCCATTCAAATATGAAAATAACTTTTACAAATAATTAAAAATAAACCCAAGAACAATGGAGTAAAGAAAGATTTTTAGGATGGATTTTTGGGATTACACTCAACGACACTGTTGGAGTTTTTGGGAAGGGGGACAGCCTTGATTTTGGGTTAAAATCCCCCCAAAAAAATCTCATCACGAGGTTTCCCACTCACGATCCAGAGCCCATCGAATTTGATGCTGAGGGAGGAATTCCGGGGGTTCTCGTAGACCTCGGCGATTTCCCGCGCCCACCATTCCAGGGTGGAATTCCGGAAGAAATCCGGGACGGCCGTGTAGGCCCGGTACAGCTGGGGGCGGGAGGAAAAGGGGCGTTAACTGGGCTTAAATCCACATAAAATTCATTTAAAGAGGAATTTATTGGGTTTAAAATAAAAATGTAGGTTTTTTTAATTAATAGAATTTATTTTTAAGAAAAATAAATATGTAAAATTAATTCTATTCAAAATTAATTATATTCAAAATTATAAATGTAAAATTACCACTCTAATTACTTAAAATAATATATTTTAAATTATTATTTCATTAACTGTAAATACAACTAATTATTATTATTTATAATAATTAGTAGTTATAATTAGAACTATAATTAATTGTGATTAATTGTAATTCATTATAATGTAATGTAGTTATGTTCTAGTATAATAGCTAAAAGTGATTATTAATTAGTTCTAAACACAATTATAAATGAAAATATAAAAATTAATTATGTTATAAAAGTTAAAAATGATAAAATAAATAAAGTCATTTATAAAAACTTAATTCAGATTTTTTATATGGATATAATTTTTTAAAAATTGGAATTTTATTGAGACATTTTTAAAAAGAAGTTTAATTTCTTTAGAATAAAAATTAAATTTTTTACAGATAGAATTTAAGTTCTTTCAAAATACATTTCTTTTTAAATAGAAATTTCTTATTTTTAGTAATACTAACAGAAATTTTTTAAAAGAGAAATTAAAAATTTAAATATAATCTTAATTATTTTAAAATAGGAATGAAAAAATATGAAATTAGTTTTATAGAAATATATATTTTTAAATATGATTTTTTTAACATAAATTACAATTTTAAAAATACAAATGCAAGGTTTAAAAAATACATAAAATTTTTTGCAGAAATATCATTTTTTAAAAGAAAATATAATTCTCCACAAACAGAAATTGATTGTTAGAGCAAATTCTTTTAAAATAGAAATTGAAATTTTAAAAGAAATATAAGTCTTTTAAAATACAAATATAACTCTTCAACAGAAAAGTTTGAAAATAAAAATGTCTTAATAAAAACCTGAATATTTAAAAATAAAAATTACGGTTTTTACAAATGGATATTTTTTAAATAGATGATTGATTTTTTACAGAAACTTCATATTTTAAAATATAAAACTTCTTAAAACAGAAATTGCCTTTTTTCAAATACAGTTTTATTTTTACTGTTGAATTTTAAATTTTTAGTATAACTTTTTCCACAGAAAATTTTAAAAATAGAGACCTAATGTTTTTTAAACTTCATTTTAAAAATAGAAATTTAATTTCCTTTTAAAAATTACTGATTTGCTGCATTTTTTTTATTTCCCTGGCAGAGTGATTGGGGCATTTCTGGAATATTTTTTGATTATTTGGGGATTTTTTGCTGTTCTGGTACGAAACTGGAGCAGTTCCTGCAGAGACCTCGATTTCCTCAGCAAGTCCCATAAACCTGAGGAATTCCCCGTTCCCACTTTTCCACCCCAAAATGCCCCCGTTCACCTCCACTTGGGTGTCCCAGTCCAGGGAATCGTTCACCACCACGTTGGGCAGGTCCGGCCACACCTGGGGGAGAGGAGGGGAAATAATTAAAATAATTGCAATCCTTAATGAATAAAGTATTCAGATTGAACTGACTTGATTTCAAATCGGATAGAATTAAAACTTTGAAACTTACAATTAGTTTGAAACATGAAATTTAAATTCTTTTAAGAAAATTGAAACTAAAATTAATTTTTAATTCATTAATTTAAAATAAAATTAGTATTTTTTTAATTCTCTGGATTTATTTAATTTTAATTGTATTTGTAGGTGTTTATTTTATTATATTAATTTGTAATTTTAGCCTTATCTTTTTATTTTGTTGGGGGTTTATATTTTTGTTTACTTATCTTAACCTTATTTTTAATTTACTGTTTAGATTTTATTGTTTAAGATTATTTAATTTTTTCAATTCCTTCTTACATTTTACTGCTTAGTTTTTATATTTTTAACTTATTTAATCTTGATCTTATTTTAATTTTTAGTTTATTTTTATAATTTTTATTGTTCCCTTTTAATATTTTTTCTTTATTTAATCATAATCTTAATTTTGCAAATTGTTCATATTTTATATTTTTTCTTTAATCTTACAATTCTTTTCTTTTTTGTGGGTTTTTTACTGTTTATCTTTTGTATTTTATGCTTCTTTTATCCTAACTTTATTTTAACTTTTTACTTCTTTATTCTTTTACTTTATTTTTAAATTTTTCTACTCTTTATATTTATTTTTTAAGTTTTCTTAAGATCTTTTATTTCTTCAATCCAATCTTAATGGTTTTTTGCAACATTTTTATTTTCTCATTCATTTTCATTTTACTTTATCAGACAAGATTCAACTTCCTCAAGTAATCAAATTAAGGGACAAAACTCCGAGCGCAAACAGCACAGTGCACCACGAACCACTCTGTCAACGAAATTTGTTAATTTGGGTGATATCAACAATCATGACAGGATTATTGGGTTAATTTTGGGTGAAATAATCAGGATTTTGACCTTGGCGTAGATGATGTCGTTGCTGTCGGGCCACTTGATGAAGACGTCCTGCTCCACCCCGCGGTCGAAGGCCAGGTAATCCGTCTCATTGGCCGAGATGGCCGGGTCCTGAAATTCAAATTTTAATTGAGTTTTAATCCTCATTTTTAACATTTTTACCTAAATTTAATTTTTTTAATGCTTAAATCATGGATTATGTTTTAATTTCCAATTCAGTATTTTAACTTACACTACATTTAAATTCTTAGTTAGGTGCCAATTGTAATTAAAAGGTTTCATTTTTAATTAAATTGGAATTTGCAATTAAATCTTTCCATTTCCTGGCTCAGAAGGGCTCCCTCAGCCCCACCCCCCTTTGCTCCTCCCCTTCTCATTAGGCCCACCCCCTTAGCTCCTCCCCTTCTCCATTAGCTCCACCCCTCTCCCTTAGCTCCTCCCCTTCTCCATTAGCCCCACCCCTGTCCCTTACCTCCGCCCACTATCCCAAAGCCCCGCCCCCTTTTAGCAATGACATCATCACCAGGATGAGGATGGAGCTCATCCCATCCTTTAGCCCCGCCCCCTCCTTAGCCCCGCCCCCTTCAGGGATGACGTCATCACCAGGATGAGGACGAAGCGCATCCCATCCTTTAGCCCCGCCCCCTCCTTAGCCCCGCCCCCTTCAGGGATGACGTCATCACCAGGATGAGGACGAAGCGCATCCCATCCTTTAGCCCCGCCCCCTCCTTAGCCCCGCCCCCTTCAGGGATGACGTCATCACCAGGATGAGGACGAAGCGCATCCCATCCTTTAGCCCCGCCCCCTCCTTAGCCCCGCCCCCTTCAGGGATGACGTCATCACCAGGATGAGGACGAAGCGCATCCCATCCTTTAGCCCCGCCCCCTCCTTAGCCCCGCCCCCTTCAGGGATGACGTCATCACCAGGATGAGGACGAAGCGCATCCCATCCTTTAGCCCCGCCCCCTCCTTAGCCCCGCCCCCTTCAGGGATGACGTCATCACCAGGATGAGGACGAAGCGCATCCCATCCTTTAGCCCCGCCCCCTCCTTAGCCCCGCCCCCTTCAGGGATGACGTCATCACCAGGATGAGGACGAAGCGCATCCCATCCTTTAGCCCCGCCCCCTCCTTAGCCCCGCCCCCTTCAGGGATGACGTCATCACCAGGATGAGGACGAAGCGCATCCCATCCTTTAGCCCCGCCCCCTCCTTAGCCCCGCCCCCTTCAGGGATGACGTCATCACCAGGATGAGGACGAAGCGCATCCCATCCTTTAGCCCCGCCCCCTCCTTAGCCCCGCCCCCTTCAGGGATGACGTCATCACCAGGATGAGGACGAAGCGCATCCCATCCTTTAGCCCCGCCCCCTCCTTAGCCCCGCCCCCTTCAGGGATGACGTCATCACCAGGATGAGGACGAAGCGCATCCCATCCTTTAGCCCCGCCCCCTCCTTAGCCCCGCCCCCTTCAGGGATGACGTCATCACCAGGATGAGGACGAAGCGCATCCCATCCTTTAGCCCCGCCCCCTCCTTAGCCCCGCCCCCTTCAGGGATGACGTCATCACCAGGATGAGGACGAAGCGCATCCCATCCTTTAGCCCCGCCCCCTCCTTAGCCCCGCCCCCTTCAGGGATGACGTCATCACCAGGATGAGGACGAAGCGCATCCCATCCTTTAGCCCCGCCCCCTCCTTAGCCCCGCCCCCTTCAGGGATGACGTCATCACCAGGATGAGGACGAAGCGCATCCCATCCTTTAGCCCCGCCCCCTCCTTAGCCCCGCCCCCTTCAGGGATGACGTCATCACCAGGATGAGGACGAAGCGCATCCCATCCTTTAGCCCCGCCCCCTCCTTAGCCCCGCCCCCTTCAGGGATGACGTCATCACCAGGATGAGGACGAAGCGCATCCCGTCCCTCCGGATGCGCTGCACGAGCGCCGGCAGCCCCTGGAAGCGCGGGCTGAGCGTGAAATCCAGCTGGCGCTCCATGTAATCGATGTCGGCGTGCTGCACGTCCTGCGGGACACCGGGAATGTCACCAGAGAGGGGAAAACGGGGCGGAAAGGGGAAAAAACAAAACACGTGGGGAAAGCGGAAAAAAGGAAAAATGGGGGGGGGAAGCGAAAAAAAGACAAAATGCGAAAAAGTGAAAAAAAGACAAAATGCGAAAAAGTGAAAAAAAGACAAAATGCAAAAAAGTGAAATAAAGACAAAAATGGAAAAAGAAAAAAGGGAAAAGGAAAAAATGGAAGAAAGAGAAAATGTGAAAAAATGGGGAAAAATGGGAAAAAAGTGAAAAAAGTGAAAAAAGTGAAAAAAGTGAAAAAAGAAAAAGAAAAATGGGAAAAATGAAAAAAGAAAAAAGGAAAAGGAAAAAATGGGAAAAAAGTGAAAAAAGTGAAAAAAGTGAAAAAAGAAAAAGAAAAATGGAAAAAATGAAAAAAGAAAAAAGGAAAAGGAAAAAATCAGAAAAAGTGAAAAAACAGAAAAAGAGGAAAAGAAAAAAGGGAAAAGGGGGCAAAGAAAGCAAAAATAGGAAAAATAGAAAACAGAAAAAGAAAAAAGGGAGAAAATTTAAAATAAAGAAAGGAAAAAATGGAAAAATGGAAAAAATCAAAGTCAACAAAGCAGAAAAATAATAGATATAAAAATAAATTTTAAAATGAAAGCATAAAAACAAAATGAAAAAATGGAAAAAGAAAGAAAGAAGTTAGAAAAGTGCCAGAATGCCAAAAATGAAATAAAATATTAAAAAAATAAAAATATTAAAAATACATTTAAATAAAAGAAAATAAAAAATTGT
>VZTI01003096.1:85990-110503 GCA_013397865.1 Struthidea cinerea | reverse complement strand
GGCTTTGCTCGGCTCGGCTCAGCCTAACTCGGCTCGGCTCCGGGCGCTCCGGGCGGAGTTGGAGCTGAGTTTCAGCGCTCGGCGCGCACCGGCTGTCGGGCACCTGTAGGAAAAGCGCCGTGCCCGGGATCTGTGGGTTCTGGGAATGGGGAGCAGCTTGGAGGGACCCGGGGCACCCGCAGCCGGGGCTCCACGGGTGGGAGAGTTCCCTGAAAGGCTGCGGAGAGCGCTCCGGGAGCAGCTGGGTGATGGCCGGGATGTGTCCTGGGAGCCTGGACGGGGTGAGCTCCACGGGTCCCTTCCCACCCCAGCCCTTCTGTGAGTTTAGGTGGAATTCGGGCTCCTGAAGGGAATGAACTGCAGGTGGCAAAGATGTGGAGGGAAACCAGCCAGAGGTGGGAGGCGAAAGCGCTGTGGAAGAGTTGCCAGCCACGTCCTGCTTTTGGGAGCTGCTGTTGGGCTTGCGCAGGTTGTGAGGTGGGGGAAGCCACGTGCGTTTCGTGGCAGATGGAGTGTCACGGTTTTTGGGCACTCTGGGACGATGGGTGTTGTACGTGCGGGTAACAACGTCACGCTGTGCCCACCCTCGGGGGTTTTGGGGTGCTGCAGGTTGGCTCAGGTGCTCTCCAGCACCTGGTCAAAGTCCACGGCTTTCTTTCTGCTCATAGCAACGATGTCCAGGGTGATAAAAACCTCGGGGCGGCCACGTTTGTGGTGTTCAAAGGATGCCTAAAACCAGTATTATGCCTTGAGGATGCTGAGAAAAGTTGTTCCATCCTCCGGATGTGCTGGCAGGCCTGTGGCTCAGAGGAGAGGGAATCTTTGGCGAGGCCTGGCTGCTCAGCAGAGCTTCTCCACTGGCCACGAGCTGTTCTTTTCCTGGTTCACCCGAGGTTACCCGTGAAACTCCCTGGCATGTGGCTCTTCTGCACGGGATTCCCTGACAAACGCTGGCCTGTGCTCGGCACTTCCCTCCTCAGTCCGGTTCTTTCTAAGAAACCTGATGCTTCTCTGGAGGCTGGGAGATGCCACACGCCAGCCTCGGGCCTCCCGAGCTTTTTAGCCTATCAGAATAGTGAAAATGAGTTTCTCTAATTGGCCATTTAGATGCTAATTTGCTTCTCCCAGGCCTATGCCAGATCAGCGTGCCCCGGAACGCGAGTCAGAGAGAGCCTGCCGTCTTCATGAATTATTCACCTTGCATAACGCACCTGCCTGGCTGGGGATCAGGAGGAAATGGGTCCAAAGTCTGATAAATAAAGATACACCTTGGCAGGTGGAACAGTGCTGGCTTTCCTCCCCGGCATCCAGGGGTGCTGGGAGGCTGCTTTGCTTTGGCAAAACCTGTTTTTTTTCACAGCTCACCATATCTCCAGCAGCCACACTAACGAGTGCCTCTCGTCAATAAAGGATTGTTGGTGCTGGATGTCGGCTTTCCTGTAGAGCTGATTTTATCTTCACGCTCACAGGACTGGCATGGATCTCCGGGGCATTGTATTTTAAAAGCCCTTTATAAATTCCACCTTAAAAGCAGTTTGGCTTCTTGTTGCTGCTGCCGGGATTGGGAAGCAGCTCTGGTGGGTAGGAAACTTCTTGGTTTTCCCCCCAAACCTTATCCTCACCCAGTTCTTTGCCATCTTGGCCTTACACAACAGGGACACCTCCCAGCTGGTGTTTAACTGGGCCAGCTGGTGTTTACTTGGGGTGGGCCAACCAGAATGAGGATCTGAATGAGGTTGTCCCCATTTTGCTGGCTTAGATTGAGCTTTCATGGGGGAAAGTCTGTCTGACTGAGTCCTTAAGTTGTTGTCCCAAAGCTTTGTGGTGCTTGTTTGGACGATGTGTTCTGGCCCGGGCTGCAGAGCTGCGAGTCCAGCCTGATCACGTTGGATTCCCTCTGTCTCCTGGCTCTCCATCTGCTGCTGAGGGTTCGTAAGGAATGGCAAAAGGCTGCTCCTCAGCCGTGCCCAGGTGGCTTTCTGCCTGAGAGCTGCTGGGGATCTCCTGGCCCTGCTGTGCTCGTGCTTGCTGCCTGCTTAGCCCTTATAAAATCATTTTACGGCATTTTATGGGTGCCCACAGCAGGCACCCGCTGAAGGGGCTGACAAACTGCTGGATGTGGGTGTGAATGAGCAGTTCAAAGTGGTTTGTGTGCGAGAGAAACTTCTCTGAAGCCCTGATTCAGCCTTGCTCTGGCTCCGAGACTTGGCCAGACCTTCAAAGCCAAGCGCGCGTCTTCTGCACACTCCTACAGCCCCCGGGGCTTTTCTGCCGCTTCAAACCAGCCCTGTGCTTTGAAATACAGCTGCGGGGCTTTAAAACACGAGGGGGAGAGTGGTGTCTGGAGCAAAAAACCTTCCCCTGCGGCGCCGGGGAGGAAAAGGCACCGGCCGGTGGGCTGGGTTAACCTTATCAATGCCCGCCACTCATTTACCCTCTGTCATGGCAACACGAGCAAACATCACTCAGTTGCCAAGGTTCCCCCGGGATAATGGGGTCTGGCAGGAGCAGGGAGTGATTACGCTGCTTCCTTTGAGGGAGCAGCCGCTAAAAGGGAGAAACGGGCCAGCAGGTACCTGGGAATCCTGCGGGAGGTGACGCCCCAGGAGCAGGAGAGGTAATTACACAGCACGGCTTGGGAATTGGGAGCTTGGCTCCAGCCCACTGTTTAGTTTGGATTTTTTTTTTTTTTTTAATGAAGTATTTTTTAAAAAATTGTCTAATTAATTTCCTATGAAAACAAATTAATCTAGACACGAGGTGCTCAGCTGAAATAACCAGGCAAATGAAAGCTGACTGGAGGCCTCCTCCTGGGCCTGGGTAGGACATTTTTGTCTTTGCAGGGCTCTGAGGAACTGATGCTCCGTGGGCACCTGTAAAGGGCTGGTGCAGGCTGTGCTGTCACTGCATGAGGAGGTTTTTCTGCTGCCACGAGCGCCTCAGTGTCAACCCTTCAGCTTTAACTTTGATGTAGTCAAGGTAAAGTCAAAATGTCTGAGGTGGAGGAGTGGGGAAGGGACTTGGTGTAGTGAGACGATGCTGAAAAAGCAGGCTGGTAAATTCGGGACAGGGAAAGGTTGAGGCTGTTAAATACAGAGCTGCAGCCTGGGTCAGGCACTGCGTGATCCAGGAATCTCTGGAGGCTGGGAGGGTGTTTTGGATAAGCATTGCTGTGTTGTGCTTTGCTCTTATATTCTTCTTTAATCTGCTCTGGCAGCTGGTGAGGTGAGCTGCTGTGTCTGTGCTCAGTTATTGAGCTACAAGACACGATGCCCATGTTGATGTTCTGCTGAGAAAGCCTGGCTTCCTTCTCAGAAATTCTTTGAAGAGCACCATGTCCGAGGGCTGTGTCTGCCTGCCATTGTTCCCTTCGCTCAGGCCCCACTGGAAGGCTTCTCCCTCCCAGACTGAAGTCGTGCTCTCAGTTCTGGTTGCCAGAGTACAACTCTTATCGTGGAGGCAGCAGAGGCAGAGCCACGTCAGAGCTGCAGGCGGGGATGTGCTCGGTTCTGCATCCTCCAGGATGCTCCTGGCCCCACATGAAGGGTCGGCTCTGCGGGGCAGCGCTCCTCCCCTGTGCTCCTGTGCCAAGGGCAGCCAGGTGGACTCAGATTTAATGAGGTTTTGTTTCACATGACTTCCTCCATCACAGGAAAGGAATGAACAGGTGGAGTGGTTTTAAAGCAGGTCATACAGTATGGATAAGAGCTCCCCTTTGAGTTCTGAATTCGGGTAAAACGCAGAATCTTGGAGTGGGAGGTTTTCTTTCTGTGACACTCAGTGCTTGTGCTTTGCTGTCACCCTGTGTGCAGGGCACTTGCAGGTGAGCCAGGAGCCGTGGATTTCTCTTGTTCTCTCACTGGTAGAGACTGGCTGCTTCTACCCCTCAGTAGTTTGTTGAGAGGAGAGGAGGACAGGGAGGGGATGGCTCGGTGCTAACTGGAGTATTTCTGAGAGAGTGCGAGACTGCACGAGGGGGATGTTTCACCACAGCCCGTGGAAATGGCTCCCCAGGCTGGTGTGGTGTTGCTGTCTGGGAGTTTCTGATTTCCCTGTACTGCTTGTCCTGTACCGAGATAAGAGGGAAGATGCCTCACGCCTTCCACTCCTCTGGCGTCATTCCCATGCCCGTGAGAGCCAGTCCTTTCCCTCCAGTCCTGCTTTTCCCCCAGCAGACCATGCCCTGCAGTCTCATTCCTGTTTCCTTCTCCAAGGTGTGTCCCCACCAGGCTTTTTCCAGAGGCAAAGCCAGCAGCTCCCATCAGAGGAGACAGCACATCCCAGCGCTGCCGAAAGACAACGCTCCTGTAAATATTGCAGGGAATAATCTCTCTGAAGACTCTTCTGGGATCTGATGGTTCTTTAGGCTGTGCTTTGTTTGCCTTCTCTCTTTGCAGATGCTGCTCAGGGAATGGTGGAGGGCAGAAAGCGTATGCTGAGTAACAGGAGGCAAAAGACCATGACATTGCTTGTTTCTGTTCAGTCACGCTGAGCAAAGCTCACTGTGCTGTGAGGCTGGAGAATGCCTTGAAGCCTCTCCTGAGAAAAATGCTCAGCTCATGTGCTCTATTCTGACTCGCCTTCAGCTCTGGTAGAGCAGATAAAGCTCTGCTGAGGAGGGGCAGATGCTTCCAGCACAGCTTTTGCCACCCTGAAAGCACAGCTGCTGGCAAAGCAAACTCCTGTGCCCTGGCTGTGCTGTGGGGCCCATCTCCAGCTCCAGCTTTTATTCCAAAGACCCCCCCCAGCCACCCCAGGCTGCTTGCCTGGAGCCCTGTGTGGACACAGAGTGTGGGCTGTGCTATTCTTCAGGTGTTCCTGAGTGGGAGGGAGGAATCCATGGTGCAGCTGAAGAGTAATTTAATATATGCATTTGTGTGGGGGGCTACATGTGCAGATAATCCTGTAACCACACATCACAGGCTTGGGAAATCTCTGGAAAATCCCAGATCAGCCATTCTGTGTCAAATTGTAGCTTCTCTCTGGTTCTAACCCAGGCCTGAGGGCGGGAGCCTCTGTGTTCCTTTGCTGTTCATGCCCGATTGCTCCCCGGTGTGTGAAAACGCTGTAGGATGTGTGTGGGGAAGGTGTTCGCGGTGTTCTCTTCTCCCTTGAGATTGTGAGGCAGATTAAAAGAGCAGGAGGTGTTCTGGGACCGAATGGAGATGCAAATCCAGTGTGTGGCACTGAGCCGAGCGGGGAGAGCAGTCGGTGCCAGGGTTCAAGGATTTCTTTTAGGGACGGTCTCTTTCAAAAGCCATCACCTTGACTAATGCAGTAAAGGTTTAAAAAATCATGTGTGGCACTTCTGTCTGTCCTTCCTGCCTCAGCCCTGTTTCCTGCAGCTTTCCCATCTCCTCCATGCCTCGCTTTGCTGGACAGTCAGACTGCGCCGAGCCTTCCCCCTTCTCACACACATTTCCCCTTGCACTGGAAGAAATCTGTGCGGAATTTCCCCTCTCCCCTCCTGCCTGTTGCAAGCAGTGCATTTTCGGGTTCTTCCCCAGACACTGGATGTTCAGAGAGGAGGGGACTGGTCCATTGTCCGTAGCTCTGAGGGCTGAGGTGGGGTTTGGCAGGAGGGAGCTGCCAGTCCTGTGCCACGGGCCTGCGTTTCCGTGCTGGGGGACGCGTGAGCTCAGCCCAGGAGGGAGAGTTCGATGTGCACAAGCTCCGTGTGAGGGGGCCAAGGCCATCGGGCTGTGCCTGGCACAGCAGCACGGAGCTCTGCGTGGCAGCAGCAGACAGCAGGGGCAGGCACAGCCCTGCTGGCTGAGCCTGCTGGGGATTGAGGCTGGGAAAAGCTTGGGAAGCGCAGCACAGCTGGCAGGTGAGGCACCCTGCCTGCCGTGGTGTCTGGTTGCTGGGTGCCAACCAGCACGACACGCGTTATCTCTGCCCAGCAGGTGCGCTTGCAAAGCTGGCAAGTGCCTGTGCTGGGGACAGGTATTAATACCTGGAAATTCGTGCGTTAGGGCTGGTGAGGCACTCGCTCTGCTGGAGAGCAAATCCAGCTGGTTGAAAGCTCGCCACGTCAAGTCTGGGTTGGCATCCGTCGAAATCTTTTGGCTGTGCCTGTCCCTGGGTGCTTTCCATCCATCTGAGCTGCTGGTAGGACTCAGAACTGCTCAGCTGCGGAGACTCTTCGGGGGATGTTTCTCCCGGGAGCATCTGGAAGTTGGTTCTTGCTGCCTTTTCTGATCAGTTCAGTGGAATTTTCATTTCAGGAGGAATCACTGGTGTGACCACGGCGGGGACAGGAGCCACAGCAGGAGATCTGCTGCAAGAGGTGCTGTCTTAAGCATCAGAGAATGCAAACAAGCTGCTATTGTAGGCTGGAGTTATAAATATCAGGCTATTATGGAGGCAGTTTTAATGAAGGAAATGACTTGCCACTATTCATGCTGATTGTCGCGTGGGTTTTTGTTTGTTACCCCATTAAGAGGTTAAAAAAAAGGCAACTGTAGCTTCTTTGTGTCCTTTGGAGTGGCTTTCTCTGTCAGAACTGCAGCGCTGGGGCTCTGGATGTGGGGAGGCAGAGGTTATTCTCACAGACAACGCTTTTCTCTAGTTCGAAATGAAAAATCAGGACTGCCAAAGAGTGTCTGGCTTTTTTTTTTTTTTTTTTTCCTTTTTGAGAGTATACCATAAAATCTAAACTTCCAGCCTTGCCTTCTAGGTACCTGGAGGTATTTATTGGCTTGTATTTTACGAGGAGGACGGTATGTTTTTATCTCTGTCTGTGGGTGAGAGTCTGCGTGCTCGCACCGTGTGTGATGCTGGCAGATCACCTCTGTTTGCTTTGCTGCAAGAGCGGCTGCTGTTTGCTTCTTTCAGGTGTGACCCCTGCCACCCCTCCCCAGGCTGGGGCCATGGCTGACATGATTTTTGGCAGCGGGACGGGCCCCTGGGTTTGCCCCAACGACCGGCAGCTGGCCCTGCGAGCCAAGTGAGTGCTCTCCACCCTCCTCCTCCTCCTCCCCTCCTGCCCTCAGCTCTGCTCTGACAGCTTTCCCGGTGTCTCTGTGCAGCGCTGGGCTCTTGGCCTCCTCCTGCACCCATGGCAGTCAATCCCACAGCCCTCCCCTGGGTGATAGGAGGGGTTGGAGGCAGCCTCAGATCTCTGATATATCCTAAATATAATTGATAGCATCCCCCGGCTGCCAGCACCCTTTTGTTTTAGGAACTTGTCATTCGAGCTCATCTTCCCCTGAAGTGAAAATTACTGCATAACCTAAAGACTAAAAGGGTGGGGATGAGTCAAGCAATAGAGCTGCATTTTTCTCGGATGCTTTCCTTCCCTGGCAGCTGGGACCGTGCCACCTCTGCTCTTGCCTGAGCCCCTGGGCTGCAGAGGGTTAGGAAATAGGGGAACACCCCACGTTTTGAGGGGGCTGTGCGAGCAGTGCGCTCCCCTGCCACTTCCCCAGCCTGCAGAAATCCTCAGCAAGACAGCGGTGCCCGAGGATGCGTTCTCCTTGCAGCCATAAGTTTATGCAGTGACCTCCAAACCCCTCCTGAATGGTAATTAATTAATTGGGCTGTGAAAGCTCCTGCCTGTCGCCAAGTGAGCCAAGGAGAAACATCAGCTGCTGCGTGTGAAGTCCTCGTGTGAACCTGGGCTGGACCAAGGGAGGGTGTTGCCAAATTTGTATTTCCAGGCATGCCCAGGGATTTGTGTGTTCGAACTGAGGGCATTAGGGGTGTGAGATCTCCCAGGGAGGAGGGTGCAGGTGATCCCTGCGTTCGGGAGCCTGCTCTTGGCATTTGTGGTGCCTGGCATCAGCACCCATCTCTGCGAGGGTGTCCCAGGAGAGGCAGCCCCAGGGCAAACAGGAATGGGGGCTTGGAGTGGGAAAATACAAGCTGGAGCAGAAAGGGAGGTGAGAGGGCAGGGAGAGGACAGCACAGCACTCGGTGCTGCTGGAGGGGTGATGTGGAAATGTGGTCAGAGAGAGGAGACTCCTGCTTTGGGCTTTACTCATGGAACAACTCCCCTGAGGGGAGGCTGACGTGGGTCTGCGCCGGGGCAGCTTTGGCCTGTGGGGCAGGGCAGGGGTTTTGTGCTTTCCTTCCTTTCCCAGCTGAGTCCTGCCCTCCACCCCCTCCCGCAGGCTCCAGACGGGCTGGTCGGTGCACACATTCCAGACGGAGAAGCAGAGGAAGATGCAGGCTCTGAGCCCGAAGGAGCTTGAGGTCATCCTGGGAGTCATCCGCAAGGCAGAGAGGTTGGACGTGGTGGAGCAGCAGCGCATCGGGTACGGTCACGTTCGCTGTCCCCTTCCCTCCCGAGGAAAGGTCAGCACAGACAGGAGTGGCTCTGCCAGCTGCCTGAGCTCAGCCTCCATCCCTCAGAGCACCCCTTAGGTCAGTTGTTTTCCCCTCCCATGCTGCTCGTTTGCAGGTGACGGCCACTGGGGAGGGTGCCGTGTTTTCCCTCTCTCTGAAGCCTTTTCATGCCTTCTTTGAGCCTTGGGGATTGCTGAGGCTGCAGCCCTGACACAGCCCCTGGAAAATGCAGGCAGTGGCTCTGGAAGAGGCCGGGAAGATGCTGGGCTGCTGCTCAGGGTCACTGCTGGCAGCACAGTCAGGTTTTCCCTTGTCCGAACCGGGCCCCTGGGATTTTTGCCTGGAGCAGAGAATGAGTTTACGTTCTAGTTGGCTGGGCCCTCTGGATGGGGTGTGCTAGCTTGAATTATTTAATTTACAGGCAGCCTTTTGCTGCTGCAGGTCCCCGTTTGCTCTCGCTCCTGCTGCAGGTCTGGCCCGGGCTGTGCTGTGGTGGTCCTACGCTGGCTGCCTTTCAAGCCGGGGAGCTGGGCAGCCCTGCAGCATTTCCAGCAGCGTTTGTGTCCGTGAGACAGGAAACCCCAGCGACTCCCAGCCCGTGTCCAGCAGGCCCAGCTTCCTGCTTCCCTGCTTCCCTGTGCAGCGCTCGTTAGCGAGGGCTAATGAGAAGGGACAGCGATGTTTTCGTGCTAAATGGGGGGCCCCAGCAGCAGCCGGTGACCCTGAGGGCCTGGCTGCTGCTGTGTGGTTGCTGCTGGAGCTGCAGCAAGTGGTGAAGCATTCTCAGAAATGCCTTTGTTCACTCCCAGGAGTTCTTTTGTGCCGGAGTCCAAGTCGAGGGTCATAAATCCAGTAATGATGGCCGGCTCTGGCCGTGCAGCCTGAGCTCCCCACCACGGGCAGCACCCCCTTCAAACAGCCCTTGCTTTGCTCTCAGAATGGGCCCTTCCTGGTGGAGGGGGCATCAGCACTAATGAGAACGGGACTCATGGACAGCGGGATCGCTTCCTGCTGGTGCTGCCGCTGATAAATGGCCTGGCTGCTGCTGTCCCCCTCTACAGATGGGCGGCCGAAGGTTGCCAAGCAGTGATCTCACGGCAGAGCAACCTTGCTCTGCATGCTCTCCACACCCTGCATCCTAATTGCTTCTCCCGCCTCCCTCCCCTCTCCTGGCCCTGCTGTTGCAGACGTTGTGCATGCATACGTGCTTCCTGTCCTCCAAATGGGCTGTGGAACGGAGCAGGGAGCAGTTACTGGCGCTCCTGTGCCACAGCCAGGCTCGTTTTGGTCTTTGGGCTTCAGTCTGGCCTTCCTGCTTCTGATGGGACATGGGCATGGCAGTGCCTGCCCTGCTGCTTTCAGGGAGATGGGAAAGTGGAGAGGGCTTGGCAGGTTTAACTCCTCTGCCTTCTGCCAGTGCTTTTTTGACTGGTTCTGAGCACTTAAAGCTTTTCCTGCAGTGCTGTGACCGCTGCTCTGCCTCTTGCCCGCAGGCGCCTGGTGGAGAGGCTGGAGAACATGAGGAAGAACGCGATGGGGAACGGCCTCTCGCAGTGCCTGCTCTGTGGGGAGATGCTGGGGCTGCTGGGCAGCTCCTCTGTCTTCTGCCAGGACTGCAAAAAGGTGGGTTTGGTCACACGTGCCTGTTCCTGGCAGCAGAACTCTCTAGGAAACACCACCTTGGAAGCCCCCTTGGAAGCTGGAGAGCTCTGCAGGGTTCACTGATTTTATTCTCATTGGTGCTGCCAGACCATCGAGTTTTCTCCTGCAGCCCGGGGATAACAGGAGATTCCCCAGGCTCCTGAAGTGCCTGAGCTGCACTCAGTGCTGGGATGGGCTGTGCCAGCCCCCTCTGCATCTCCCAGCTGGCGTCTGCACAGTGGGACAAGGGGCAGCCATCAGAGGCTGCTCACAACAGAGCCTGTGAGCTGCTGCTCACGGCAAGGTCTGCCCTGAGACCTTCCAAGGGGGCTCAAGTCCATCCTCAAGCTCCAAACCAGTGTAAGTTTTCCAGCCCTGTGCCTCAGGGACTGCCTGTGTCATGTGCGTTGCTGACAGGGAAAGAGAGCCCTGCTCTGCCAGCAGCCCAGGGATGATTCCTGCTGCTCTCGGCTCCACAGCCAAGGGGTTAATCTGTATTGCTGTGGAGATGATGATCTCCAAGGCAACCACCTCATCCTGCCTCTGCTGGGAGCCTGGTTTTCCTGCACTTGAAGCCCATCTTCCCCTGGGGAGTCACCTCTGGGAGTTCCTTCATCTCAGCGTGTTGCCTGTGGCGAGGTGAGGGCAACCTGCTGGGTGCTGGAGTGTTTCTGCCTGAGCAAAACCTGCTGCTTTACCATGGGCTGGTTCATGCTGGCACCTCTGTGGCTGGGACGGCCTTCTGTGGCACTGCTGGCTTTTGTGGGACACAGTTCCCGTGCAGAGCAGGCTGCTGTGAGCTCTGCTGCCGAGCGGGTTCCTCCACTGCAGCCCGTGCGCAGAAGTCGCTTGGGGGATGCAGGGATTATGCAGAAGATTCCTTCTAAGGCAGTGCCTGGGAAAGGAAGCACAAACCTTGGAGCCCCTGGGTCCTGAACCACGGAGACAGCAGCTTTTCAGGAAGGGGTGTGGAAGGAAGCAGCAGTGGGAAGTGGAAGGTCTGGCTGGAAGGAGAGCAGCTCTGAGAGCAGCGTGGTCTCTGCGCGCTGCGGAGGATAAAGGGCCGGTGGCTGGCAGGAGGCTCTTGGCTGTTTCCTGTATTTCAGGCATGTGGAACAACAGGATGTGCTCTATTCCTGCCTTCTTCCCGTGGCAGTTCTGCTCCCACCTTGTCAGGAGCCGGCTAAGTCACGTTGCCACAGGGCTTTTTATCCAATTTCCTGTGAACCCTGTACACTGTTGAGGAGGCAGAGGCTGCTCCAGACACTTCCCAGCCCTGTCCATTTGCAGGAGTGATCCTCAGCTGGTGGCACGGTGTCAGCCTGAGGTACTGGGAGGGCTGTGACCAGAAAACCCCAGAGAAAAGCTGAGGGTTTTTTTTTTCCTTTTTAAAATCTTTATTCCCTTTTTGTCTGGAGTCTGCTGGGCAGTTCAGCAGCATTCACATCCAGGCTGATTTAAGTGAGATCCTACTTTTCCAGGGCGCATTTTGCAGCTGCTTTCAGACTGGCTGCACTCTTCAGCTCTGTGCCAGCCCAAGGCGACGCTGCCTGGGTGCCCTGGGCTTCTCCCCTTCTGCTTTTTAATGTTGTGGAGTGAACTCGGGGAACAGCCAACCCTTCAGCAGAGCACAGAGTGAACTGCTTGTTCCCTCTTGTCCAGGGATATCCATCACTCATGCAGCGCTGTGTGCAATGAGCAATTTGTCAGGGAATTATGGATTTTTAAAGTTCATTTTTTTCTGGCAGGCGCTGCTCTGTTACCGTGTCACTGCAGCCCGTTTAATTCAATAACAGGAATTTGTAACGATGCACCTGAAACGCAGCAAAGAATTTACCTTCAGCCAGTCCCTTCTGCTGAGCTGAGGTTCTGCGTTTCTGGTGGGTCTTCTGAGTGCCACTTCCTGCTTTGTAAAGAGTGCTTTTAACGTCAGTTTTTATTATCTGGGAAGTAAAGGCATCGTGGCAAGACAAAGGTGCGTGCAACGCCAGGTGTGTTAACGACAGCAGCAGTGAGACAAAGCCCAGCGTGCCGCTCACCGTGCAGAGGGGATTGCTGTCGTGTGGAAAAGGCCAAGGATGGGTGGGAGAAGGAAGTGCTTTGTCTTGTGTTTAACCAGAAATGGGGCTGCATTCAATGCCCCTGATTTTTATGTCTTCTTCCGAGGGGTTGTGAGCGATGCTCACCTTCCCAGCTACTCTGCAGAGGAGGGGAGGAGGAAAACACCGTTTTAGTGTTGGGATTCTTCAGAATTCGTGGCTGGGAGTAAAATCGGTTGGGAGCTTCCACTAGAGGGAGCGTTTGAATGTGCTATCCGTGTGGAGATTGGGATCTTGGAGGGTATTTCAGGCTGAGCTGCTCCCTCAGGTTTTGGGTTGGGGGAGGGAGAGTTTGGGGTCGTTCAGGTGGTGTCTGTAATCGAATCTGCAAATCCCCCTTGGCTTGGGGAGCACCATGTTGAGGGTTGATGCACCAGACCCAGCAGGTTGTTCATTATTCCTCTGGGAGGACGAGGATGGGGGCAGGAATAGTGGGATGGAGAAGACGAGACCTTCATCCCTGGACACAGGAGCAGCCTGGTGTGGGGGACATGCAAAACCTTACCTGGGGACATCCAATCCTCGTGTTTTTCCTCTCCTCTTGTGGGTGGCTTTTCCTCTGTGGGGATCAAAGGTTTCATCCAGTTTCTCATTCAAGCTGCACCCAGGGCTGATAGGCGCCAGCTTCATTATGTAATGTTGGGTGATTCAGGTTGCAAATGGCTCGGAATGCCAGCGGAGACTTGTAGGTTCCCTCGTGCAGCAATAAAGGCTGTGCAGAACCAGCAGATTCAGGAAATCTATGGAACCATGGCCGTGCTCGCTTCCTAAGCAGCCACAGATCAAGGAGGGCGTGCTGAGCTGGAGGGGAAGATGTGGGGTTTGAGACCACGGGCGTGAGGGGAGGGAGGAGAACATTCCCAGCCCTGCACTTGTGCCTGGTTACAGCAGCTTTCTACACCACAGAGACTGGGGGGCAGGATTTAGGGGGATAACAAAGCTGCTCTGGAGATACACCTGTGGGTGATGGGGTTTGATTTGTTCTTCTTCTCAGCTCTCTTCTCGCCCTGAAGTCGAGGGCTGTGCTGTGGATTTGCCTTTGTCTCAGACAGGCTTCAAGCAGCTTCCTACAATCAGCTGTTCTCCAGGATGAACGGGAAAATTGCACCATGGTTTAGGTTTTTAAGGAAAGCAAAACAGAGCTGTTGGAACAGGGGTTTCTCAGCCTCCTCTCCCGCAGGGGCTGTGGGGAGCTGCTAACACCACTTTTTTTTTCCCCCTTTTTTTCTTTTTTTCTCTCTCCTTCTTTCAGAAAGTTTGCACCAAGTGTGGGATAGAAACTGTTGGAGCCCAGAAACGCCCTCTGTGGTTGTGCAAGATCTGCAGTGAGCAGAGAGAGGTAAAACACAGCTGTGGGGAGATGGGGCTCAGCAGCGTCCACCTGCCCACCCCAAATCTGTGCAGAGCATGTGTGGGCTCTTCCCTGTGCCTTGGAAGGCAGAAAATGGCATTTGGGAGGCTTGGCTGGAGGCCAGGCAGGCTCAAACACACACGGTGGTGACAACTTTGTTTTATGAGGGGGTGAAGGGGAAAAACCACACCTGGAGCCTGGCTTTGTGGGGTTTCTCTAGCTCTGGCCATAGAGAGACTGTTCCCTTACACCCTTTCCCTCCTCGCTCTGTGGCAAATAATCTTGGCTAACTAGTTTGTTTTTTTTTTTTTTTTAAATACAGCTTGAGAGATGTAGAGCATAAGTGCAATATTTGTCCCACTAAAAATAACTAGGATTGCAGCCTTTAAATCTGTTTTCCTCCCTGCCTGCAAAAATCCCATAACTTGCCAGTGTGTGAGACTTCTAATGCAGGTCTCTAAATTTTTATATCCTTCATCCTTGACTTTACACTGAAAAAAAAAAAAAAAAAAAAAGTAATGGGCTGCCTCAATTCTTGTCTGCCAGCCAGCATCCACCAACATCAGAGCTCACTGCTCTGTGCTGAAGTGAGGTCTGTGAATTTGTTCTGTGATTACAGATGGATTTTTTTCGCTTGTTCCCATCAATTTATTTTGGGCTTTCGCTTGTGGTCCTTGAGCATCAATCCAGTCCAGTTTTTTCTGACCAGTGTAACCTGGGTGCTCTGTTAAATCAATTTTTGAAGTGCAGTGAGAGCGTTTGTGCAGGTGTTGGAGGTGCTGAATTTATTTTATTTTTAATATTAGTTGTGGAAACTTTGCATTGCTTAGGTTGTACATTGGAGGGATTTTTTTGTGGGGGAGCACTCGCAAAATCCATGTTCAGGTAAGACGAGGGGTGCATGGATGCTGCTGGTCTTTAAATTATCAGCAGCAGTGTGGGTAGGGCAGGAAGAGAGCATTGCAGCTCCCTGGATTTTGATAATAATTTGATACACTGAATCATCCAGATGTTTTGAATTCCAGATAGAGATCCCAAAATAGAGAGCGAGGCAGGTGCAGGTATTCTCTGCGAGGAAACACAGGGACTAAAATTTACTTTATTTCTTTTTTTCTGTGTTTTTTTTTAATCTCTCTGTACCACTGTGGGTTTTTTCCTATTTCTTAAAAAAGAATAAGTAACCTGGTCACTGGACAGAGGATAGGAACATGTCCAGCACGTGTTATGTGTGGCCAGAGTGTGAGGGTATGATAACCTTCAGCACTCACTCTGCGAGTCCTGAGATACAGCCAAAGTGCATCCCTGATGAAAATGGATGGACCTTTCCTTCTCAGACTAAATTATAGCCTCAACTTGCCTCTCAACCCTTAGCTTCTCCTTTATTTTTCCATTCCCTTTCAGGTGGGTTCAAGTCTGTCTCCTTTCTTGTTTACGCTGGTGCTGCTGCCCTGAACAGGAGAAGGTTGGAAGGGTCACAGTGTGGGCACATCATCAAATCACACATCCCCTCTGTCTTCCCACAGGCCCTGCCTTTATTTTGAGGGATTTGGGAACTGAGAATTAGCAGAAGCCTTGGGGCATGTCAGCCAGGGCAAGGAAGTTGAGGCAAATCAGGATAAATGCCTGGAAAGTGGCTTTGATGGGTGGCTTTGGTCTTCCCTAAGTGTGTGAGGAACAGGGATCCAGGCAGGGAGCTGCAGGAATGCACTGGAGCACTGGTGGAGTAACAAATCAGTATCACCCATCCTCTGTCCCCTTCTCAAAGTGGCTTTAGCCACCGTGGCCCACCGGGACCTCGGGATGGTGGGGCTGGACATCCCCATGCACCAGCTAACAGTGCGTGGCATTGCCCCCACACCTTCCAGGTGATCATTTATCCCTGCAGGCTGGATTGGAGCCAGCGTGAGTTCAGTGACACGTGGTGCCCGTCACCCGCTTCGGCTGCGTGGACAGCACGGGTGCTGGCCTCGGTTGTGGTTCAGTAACCACCCTGCCTGGCTCAAAATGAACACCAAAGCTGTCGTTCGCAGCAGTTCTCCAGGCGAGTGCTTGGTGCCCACAGGTCCCTCTGGGAATCCCAGCCTCAGCCGCTCGGAAGCGTTCTCTGCTGCTTTCTGTTTCCTTGAAAACCTCCTCTGGGAAGGCTGTGCTGCATAGCGATGAGGAACGAGCTGCTCTGACACTGTCTTATTTCTGGAGAGTGGAGGCGATGGATGGGCTCTGCCGGCTGTTTCCCGGGATTCTGACTGCATCCCAGCCATCCCGAGCAGAGCAGCGTGCTCGGCGGCGCGGGATGTGCCGGGCCAGGGTCTCCCAGGGGCCAGGAGGAAAGCGCTGAGTTCTGGCAGAGCCTGGATGTTGCTGCTGGCAAAGGGAACATCCCCAACATCCCCACGCCAAAGATATAAAACAGGCCTCACCTGCCTCAGGCCAGAGCCGCTTGTCCCAGCTGTTTCCAGAGGGAGCTGATGGAAACCCCTCCTTTGCTCCTCCAGGATTCTGTGGATGTTTTTCTTTGCAGCGTCTTTGCATGGCAGTGGAATTGAGGATGATGTGGTTTAGTGCTCCTGCAAGCAAGGGTAGAAGCAAATTCAGCCACGCTCACATTTGCTTTTGAGGGCAAGAATCTCCCTTCTCCTTCCCTCCTCGTGCCACGCTGCCTTTCTTGGCTGCGATCTTGCTTTGCCTTTCTGCAGACAGAGTGTGGAGGGCTGAGCCTCCCTGGGTCAGCGCTGCCCCTGCACGGATCCCGTGGGGAGCTCAGGGATGCTGAGCCCTGACTGCAGCCAGCACTGGCTGTGGCTTTGCAGTGGAACTCCCCCGGGAATGAGCTCCCAGGGCAGGAAGGGAGCAGCTCCTGCCGTGCACAGGGCAGCTGTCGGAGCAGCAGAAGGTGCCTGGCAGGAGGGCTGGTGGGTGAACACACAGCTGGAATGATTCCCTGCTGCCAGGCCTCCGGCAGAGCACGATAGCAGCTCGGGCAGCAGTGCCCGTGCTGAATTAGCTGTGCGTGGCCGAAATCTGCCTCTCACCTCCTGGCCTGAAGGGGAAAAGGGACCTGCTGGGTTTTGTCAAATCCCTGCCCAGCCCTTTAGCTCTCTGCACGGCCTCATTTTGACTGATCCCGCCCGGCTCTGCAGAGCACCTTCCTGAATTGCCCCTTTATGTCTATAATTTTTAAAAAATATATATCCATAATTAGCGAGGCTATCATTGTAATTAAAATCCTCTTGGAAGCATTCGTGCACATTTACATTTGAATTGACACATCCAGAGCTGCAGGGATAATGAAAGCGGTTTCGGTGGGGTGGGGGGAGAGAGCTTTTTTTTTTTTCTTAACTCCCTCGAATACGAAAGAGAGTGTCAGCTACCAGGGGCCTGTAAAAGTTTTAATTTGCCCCCTCTGCTTCACTTTCCTTTTAATTCCTTCTCCTTCACTACACGGCATTTTCATGGCTGCCTGCATTTCTCAGTTTATCCCAACAAACCACGCAGGGGAAGAGGATTTTTGCGCTGGAGGAACGGAATCGTCTCCTCCCCTTTTGCCCCCGGGGCTTCCCTTTTCACATACCCGCTCCTACCACTTGGAACATTGTACAGCAACATGGCTCGGGGTTATTCCTGCCTGGCATGACGATTTCCTGGCAAAACACCCCACGGGTGGAGAGGGGCGTTTATTTTGGGCGACTCCGGATTGAATCGGAGCGATGTGCACCTGTTTGCAATTGAAAGAACTCATCAATAGCCTCTGCCGTATTATTTCGGGGGTGGCAGCGAGCAGTTAGACTCAAAATAGTGTCCTCCAGAATAGAGCCACGGCAGGGGAAAAAAAAAAGAGGCCTGATTGAAAGGGGGATGATAAATGGTTGAAGGCTGGCAGCCACTGCAGCTCGAGAAATGTCGGGGTCAGGGGGGCGATAGATTTTGCTATTCCGGAAACAAAGCCCCGCATGGTAATTTCAGTGCCTTTTAATTTCCTTCATCCTCAAGTGCCGAATGTGGGAGTTGACAACAGATTGCTGTAAATAATGTAATTGGAAATCTCTGTGTTACGGAAAAGCGGATGAATGCAAATAACGAGGCTGGAGAGCGCTCGCTCCTTCTGCGCTGCCAGCGGTGGCTGCGGCGTGCCAGGGCCGTGCTGGAGAGCTGGGACAAAAAGTGGCTGTGTGGGAATGTGCTGCGGGCAGGGGATGCCAGCAAGGTCCTCCCGGGGTGGCCGCATCTGCAGGTGTCTTTTTCTTCGCTGTAGCCCACGAGAAGCTGCTTCCCCACCTTCTGGTATTGCTGCTGTCAGCGTGGGGAGCGAAACGTGGTGGTTTTCCTCTCACTGAGCTCGGGTTGCTGTGAAGGAAAGGGCTGCAGGATGGGAACAGCTGCTGCATGGCACGAGCAGGAGGTGGTAGAGCAAAATGTGGCTTTGCAGCAAGGATCCTTTCTAAGCATCTCTGTTTAGGGAATGTGGTTTGGTGAGGAGAACTCTGGGGAGGCCGCGAGTCTTTGTTATGATTCCCTCAGCTGTGATCCACCTCTTTATCAGCAAGCCCTGACGTTTTCCCTGTTCAGGAGCTTGTTTTAGCTCTTGTATGCTCAGGGAAGTTCGAGCAGCAACGTGGGTTTCACCAGGGCCCAGTGATCCTCTGTGAGGTCCCCTTTCCAGGCTGCACTTGAAAATGCTCGATGAAATCCCCATCTGCTTCTGCATGTGTCACTCCAGAGCTGCAATGATGGCTCAATACAGCTTTAATGGGAATATTATCAGGGTTATAAAGGGCATTTATCTGTCGTGGCCACGGCTGTCCCTCTCCCTGGTGAAATTCCAGCTCCGCCCAAGCTCAGACCGCTGTGGGGAACAAATTTCGCCTTGACGTGAACTGGTGGGAGCAACATCCTCCCCTCCTTGGCAAGAGTAGACTCCTGCTCATAAACTGGAATTTTACTCTCAAGGCTCCTTTACAGATTTATTAATTTAAAATCAAGCTAGAACTTTGCTGTCAGGCCACTCTGGCCATCAATCAAATGCCATCAATAGCAGTCAGCAACACCGACCTGTTTTGATCCAAGGATGCTCAAACTGCCCCCTGTGCCCATGTGCAGAGCAGGACGTGATCCGTGGTCCTTTGGGATGGGCTGTGCTGCAAACCTGGAGGGGCAGAGGGACTGAATCTGTACAGGGGAGAGCATCTTGCTGCAGCTGTTTCAGAGCTGATTTCAAAACAATTTCGCTGCTGCCATAATAGGACCAAACTCTATTAGAAGCACCAATTTAAAGGGAATATGTATGCAGAGAATCCATTTCATAGTAGTGTTACCACATCAGAGCTGGGTGTATTATGTCATTAACTCTTTCTGTAACGACTTGCTCTGGGGTGGTGAGAAACCCGGGGGTGACCAGCCTTTGTTCCAGCCATCCGTGCTGTGTCTGATTGGTTTTATGGTGTGCCTAAATTGGAGCTCGCCTGAAGATAATAGGTCTCTCCAGTGCTCCAAATTGAATTACAGATGTTGCAAGGTCTGTTCAGAGAGTGGCTGCACCAGAGGGCTGTCTCCTCCCCAGCAGTTTACCCAGGGAAGGTGTGTGTGCACCTGATGCCCAGTGTGTGTCAGGGACGGACAATTTCCACCGGGTGCCAACGCTGTCCCTGTTCTCCTGCTGTGCCCCGTGGGTGCAGCTGCTCCCAAAACCTCCAGCCTTCCTCAGGGAGATCAGGGCTTGCCCAGCCTGCAGCTCCTGCCTGGGCCGTGTTTACCTGAGCTGCAGCGGGCCGAGCGCTGTGCGGAGATGTCTGTCCCACACTTCAAAAATCTGTTGCGTTTCCCGACTCTTGGAAAGCAGAGCCTGCTCCTGCGGGGTGCCTGTGCTGCTGCACACACTGTACCAACTGCTGTGCCGTCCCCACGTGCCGGCAGAAGGGACAGGAGGAGCTGTGTCAGCCTGTGCCTGGCTGGCTGGGTCACTTCGGCTGTTGGCACAGTGGAGAAGGAGCTGGCGAGGTGCCCTGCCCGCCAAACCCGCTCTGTAGAAGAACAACTTGCAGTCTCGGGAAATTGGCTTCCCAGCTTTTTGCCTGGAAGGCAGGCTCGCCATCCTGCTGGGTGGTTTCCCAGCAGGGAGACGTTGGTGTAGCTGCAGGGTGCTCTCACCTCCTGGTTTGCAGATCCTGCTGTGATGCACGAGCCTCTCCTTGCACGTGTGCTGGGTCACAGAGGTGTTTGCTTTCTTCTGCTGGCTGCTCTTCTTTTAAAACCGTATTACCAGGTCCCCCTCTGAATTCAGATCACCTGCACTTGGCTTTCAAGACCCCAAACACAGAGATTTGAGCTCTCTGGACTGGGAACCAGGCAACCATCTGTGTCACGGTGCTGCTGGTGTCCTGCTCTTTGTGCCTGCATGAGAACAACTCCTGAATGCCAGGTGCTGTCCCTGCCCTCTGCTTTGATTAAGCTCTGAAGGCAAATTGCAAATGTATTGCTGCAATTGGGGATATCTGCATTTGCACCCACTGCCATCACGATGAAACTGTGGGTAAAATGCTTTGGGAACTTGGAGTGGAAACCCTGATCATCTCCTTCGCTCGGAACAGAAGTGTAAGAAATAAAAAATGATATTTTTACTATGTTAACTTATTTTTTTGCCCTGGCTGTGTCATTAGCTCATTATCAGGCTGCTGGAAGGCACACGAGAATTAGGTTTGTAAGAGGCCATTTCTCCTTGTCTGAGCTGCCACCCTTCTCCCTTCCCCTGGCTTACAGCAGGCTTTATATTAAATATACTTAATAGAGTGCCTTCATCATAAGCTGCATTAAAGCTAAATTGGAGAGGAGAGGCTGTTCTTACAGGAGCTATTACAGTTCAGTGCTCGAGGTCCATTTCCTGCTGCAGGTTCGGGTTATTTGAGTGCCGTTCTCCTCGTTCTGGGGTTTTCAAGCTCGTTTTACACGATCTGGCTTGGCCTGAGTTGCTCTGGGAGATGAGCACTGAGGCTCTGCTGTTGGTACAGCACGAGGCAGCACTTCTGCCATCACCCTCCGCCCCTCCTTCAATCTGTACCTGCTGCTTCTTCACAGCTGGGGTTTTGTAGTTGTGGAAGGAGGTGGATCTGGGCTGACAGGGGTTGGGGAGGAATTTGGGATCGGAGGGAGCGGCTGGGCCGAGCTTGGCGGGGAGCTCATTTTGTGGTGGCTGTGCTCTCTTGCTGTACAAGCCCAGCTTGAGCTGTCATGTCTGTGTCTCTGGCAGGTCTGGAAGAGGTCTGGGGCGTGGTTCTACAAAGGGCTGCCCAAGTACATCGCGCCCTTGAAGAGCAGCAGCGGCAGCAGCAAACCCCTGGAGCTGCAGCCACAGCCCTGGCAGGGCGAGGTGGTCGTGCCAGAGCCCGAGAGCGTCGAGAGCAGCCGCTCCTTCACCTGGGCCAGGGGAAAAGGTTGGTTGTCCCACCCAGGAAGCAGGTGGGAGAAGGACCTGGCTTCTCCTGCTGCTGGCAGGATCCCAATAATCCGGGAAGTTCTCTGTTGGAGGTGTTATCCCTCAAGGTGTGGCGTGTTCCTCACGTGGCTGTTGGAGTTTATGCTGTGGTGTGTTTTTTGAGGATTCACTGATATTTAAGTGCACGTTGATGGCCCCGACTTGTCCCAGTCCTCCTGCACTCCCCATCCTTCGTTCCACCCCTGCTTCCCTCCATTCCTTGTAGCCCCCACTGTTTTTCTGGGATGAGCCATGAAACAGGCACCTGCCTGCAGTCAGAGCCCGAAGAGCTGCTCCTGGTGGACATCACTGTGCAGGCAGGGCTGACCCAAGGCTGGTCTCATTCCCTCCCTCCTTGGGGCTACCTGCTCCTGGCTTCTGCTGCTCTGCTGGGCAGAGTCCTCAAGTCACTGTGAGCTGAGTTAGAAATTGCTCTGCCAGCGTGTGAGTGCTGCAGAATCAGAGCTGCTGCCGGTCTGCTTTGATTTCTCTTCCCTTCTCTCTGTGTGGATTAGCAGAACTGTCTGGCCTCTCTCCCCTTCTGTCTTTTGCTGTTAGATCCCCTCAATTGGAGAAGACCTCTCAAGTGAACCAGCTGCGTGCACTCTTCCACTTATCAGAAGTGCAGGGGGAAATAACCTTTTAATAAAGAAACCTCAGGAGACTTGGGTTTACAAACCTTCCCTTCAGGGCCCAGCTAAGGAAGCACTCCCAGCCCTACTGTAACTTTTGTAATTAAAGACAAATTAGATCAATAATAGATGGTTGTGTTTCCCTCCAGGAGATGCTTGGAAGGAGTTGTCTTAGCCGAGGGACTGATTGGTGAGGTTGTTTCTTGTTGACACGATAGAGCAAACATTGAGTTGAAGCTGTTGAGCCCAGACCTGGCCTGCTGCTTAGTTCAGCTTTTCAGCTGAGTTTTGTTTTTTGGAGAAGGCTTCCCCATAAATACAGGCAGGAGCAGCAAAGGAGCAGGGGGAGGACAGCAAAGTGACCTTTGGTGAGCTGTGATGTGGGCGGCGAGCTGCCTTTCTCCCTGCCCTCTGCTGTTTGTCTGGCTGCTGTTTTATGGGTCGGGTAATATTAATTTATGGCTTTATTTTCTGGTGCTTTCTTTCCCTGTTGCCCTTCTCTGTGAGGCTGCCTGTCCTCTGGACGGCTTTCAGTGGGCACTGCGGGCTGGAATTCATCTCTGGAGCTGGCAGCTTGTGCATCTCCCCCCTCCTTTCACCTCTTTTGAAGCTGCCACTGCCGGGACTCCTGCTGTTTGTCATCCCAAAGCTCTGCCGTGTGCAGGGCAGCCTCCTTCCCCCGCGGAGATGCGTGTCCACGGTATTGCGTCGTGAATCTGCAGCGGGAGCTGGACTCAGCTTCCCGAGGCTGCCTGGTTCCCCCCGCCTGGCTGATAGCATTTGTCAGCTCACACCTCGCTCAGCCTCACCCAGACACGTCCCTTCGGCTCCGAGCAGAGCCCTGGTGCTTGTTTGGCAGGATGTTCCCGGGAACGAGCCCTGGCATTTAACACGCCTGGCTCTGACAGGCTGCTCTCCGTGGGGTTTCCATTATCTTGGCCAGCCCTGGCCAGCCCCTCTGCTCCGCTCTGATGTGCTGAAGGAGCCGTCTCTGAGCTCTTCAGGGATTCAAGTCAGGCGGGGCCAGCACACTCCTGCCACGGCCCCTGGACATCCTCCACGCCAGGAGCTGCCTTTCAGCAGCGATGGGAGGAACTTCCAATGTCCCTTTTCCCCCTCAAAAGCAAGGGATCAGTGCCAGAACCTGCGTATCTGCTCCCACTGCGGGAGGCTGGGAAGGCAGCAGGACCGAGGGAAGGCAGGAATGTGCCTCGAGGAAGAAAAGCCAACCCCGCCAGGCAGAAGTTTTATTTTTGCACACCCGGTATTTCTCCCGTGCTTGCTGACACTGGGATTTGCTGGTGCCTTTGGTTTTCCTGTTATAAACAAGCAGTTGCCATGGGAACCCTGCAATTAGTTAAGGCACAAATGTATTGTCAGGAGGAGAATAGCAGCAATATTTCTCATGCTGGGCAGCAGCTCTGCTCCACGTGCTGGCATGTGGGTGGGATTCTGCGCTGGGTCAGGGGTTGGGAGCAAGAGCAGCGGGGCTTTCCTTCTTCCAGGCTCCGAGTTCTGCAGGGAAAACGTGGAAAGCAGCTGGGTGGAAAGCAGAAGTGTGATCCCTGAGCTGTTGCACTGCTTGGCAGGAGCGCTGCCTGCTGCTCCGCTCGGCCTCCGGGGGATTTTCCTGTTCCAAGCACTGGGACGTGCCAGAGGCACCGGAGCAGCACCTGGGCAGGGGGATGCAGTGGGTTTGTCCTGTGTCTGTGAGCTGGAGGCCAAATCCCTGAGGGATGGAGCAGAGAGGGATGTGCTGGGGTGTGTCGAGCGCTCTGCAGGCCGCCAAGGGGAACATCCAGCTTGCCAGCTTTGCAGTGGCAAAGCTGCAACTTGTGCTGCTCCTGGAAGGGAGGAGGTTGGGTCCCGTCACCTCTTCCTTCTTGGAGCAGCGCTGGATGTGATCTGGCACAGGAGCTGCCCTCAGTGGGACGCTGGGCTGTAATAATTCTCATCATCTCTCTCTTTCCCACCTGCAGCGACCGGGAGCTGTTGCCCTCCCTGCTCCCTGGATTCGGTGCTCGCCAAAAATCCGGGTGCTGCAGGGCAGCCCTGCTCGGGGATTGTGCTCCTCCCGCTCATCCTGGCTGTGCTGGGGTTGTGTGGCTGCTGGAGCTGTGATTCCCACGTGCTTTTCCCGAATTTTTGACAGCTGCAGGAAGTGCCAAGCGCTGCGTGCACCAGGCTGAGCCCTGCCCTGCGCTGGCAGCACGAGGTGCTCGGCCGGCTCTCCCCGTGCCAAAAGCACAGATTTAATAACAGATCCCAGCCCCAGCCAAGTGCTCCTTCCCCCTGGCCTCAGCACAGCCTCCCCACGCCCTGATTTCCCTCTGGGGATGAGTGCAGCCAGCACTTACCCTCCACCATTCCCTGTGGCTCTCTGACGCCTCTGGCTTGGGGATTGAGCCACGTGTGGAGGGACCCTGGGCTCTGCCAGCAGCTGCAGGGCTCCAGGCCCTCAGTGGGTGACCCATTCCCTGTGGGAATACTGCTTTTCTAGCAAGTTTTATCTCGGCATAGTTTATTTTATGAGCTTTTACTTCCAGTCAGCTGGAGGTAGGGAGGGATAAATCTGTTCCGTTCTCGGAAAGAACAGCTGTCCAGCGACTCTTATTGATATATCAGCGACTGCTGGAACACCAGATTTAATACTTCTGGGCTCTGGAAAGTGCCAGCAGAAGGTCTGGGAGCTTTGGATGAAGGATTACCTGAAAGGGAGACGTTGGTGCAGTGAGTAGAACACACTCTTATTGGCAGCAGAGGAAATGAGAGCAGACAGGGCTGGTCCTGCGGTGCGAGTGCCTTCATGTCATTAATATTTCCCTCCTCTTGTGCTGGCTCTCTCTGAGCTGCTGAATGGCAGAAGGACAGGCAGCTAAAGTCACCTCCGCTGATTCACCGGGGCCTTCTCCAAATAAATCCTGGCCCCCAGCATTTTCAGAGGATTCTTGGAGGAAGGAGCTGTTCTGAAGCAATGGATTTAATGAATCCAGGAGGCCAAAAAAAAAAAAAAAAAAAGGACGGCCAGGGGGAAGA
>VZTI01003096.1:4228-85969 GCA_013397865.1 Struthidea cinerea | reverse complement strand
AGATGACGGCCAAGTGGAACAGGAGCTCTTTTTCTAAGAGAACTGAGTGATGAGATGGTCAGAATGACTCTTACAGCTGAGATTTTTTGGATTTTAGAGGAAAAAGCCCCACTCTGGTATGTATGGATTGTTTTTAGCAGTGTTTACATAGAACTCCCCCCCTCTCCCAGGGAGTTCTGGGGTAGTAATGAAGATGGTTTTTAGACAGACCTCTGCTTTGAGGACTCTTAGCCAGCATCGCAGCCCCCCCCAGCTTGTAAAGGAGCTTTTTTCCCTCCCACAGCCCCTTTCCCTGCAGGTGAGAGCTCCCATTCCTGATGATGCCAGGAGGAGAAGGCAGCAGGGAGAGGCTGTGCAGGGTGTGCGTGAGGAGCTGCCTGCCAGGGCAGCTTCAATAACGCTTTGCAATAACACTGGCAGCCAACTTTAATATCCTCAGAGATGTTAGCACTACTTTAGGTATTCATCTCTCTTTTTTTTTTAGATGAAATATTTTGTGTAGTACAGATCTCTGCCTTGAATACAGGAGTGCCTGCAGAGGAATATTTGACAGCTCCTGCTCTGTGCGAGGGGAAGGATTCCCATCCTCCTGCCCTGGGGAGTGCTGAAGGGTTTGGGCTGACACAGAGAGAGGAGCTGACAGCTCTGGGTTACCACGGCACCCACGTCCCTCTCAGGCTGGGCACTGCGAGCAGCACGGCGTGGGGGCAACGTGGTTTGCTCAGGAGAAGAGAGAACAGCTCCTCACAGGAATGTGAGCTTCTAAAGACGTCCTGATGGACCTAAAAAAATCGGTGGGGCTTCCTTTTTCCACAGGAGAGGCTGGAGGTTGCAGTGCTGCCTACTTTGCATCCCTCATGGGCCGATTTTGTACTTTTTACCAGGAGTTGTGACCTGCTGTTTGAAGTGGCTGCTGAGCTGCCAGGAGAGCTGGTATCTGCCTGGTCAGATGGAGCAGTGCTGGAGGTGCCATCCCTCAAACAAAAGACAGATTTTTTTCCCATTACCTCCCTCCTTAGCCCCACCATTTCTGGTCTGAGATGAAACCATCACAAAAACCCAGGAATTGGGAAAAACACCTTTCTCATTTTACCCAGAGCAGCTGGCAGCTGAGTTATCTTTTGCACCAGTATAAGCAGGAGAGGTGTTTGCATAATTGCATGGAAAAGTGGAAAGAACCTGCCAGTTTGGGAAGCTGTGTCTGGCAAAACGAGGCTCCTTCAGCTCTTTTGGAAACTACGGAGAGTGGAAAGCAGCAGGACGAGAGCCAGGATTCAGGGGGGAGAAAGACACAGAGGAAAAAAAGCAGCTTTGAAACGGAAGAACAGTCTCCTTGAGGAAAAGGAGTGACCCTTGCCTTTGGAGCTTCGGGGGTGTGGGAGTAACGTAGTTCTGGGCAGTTTGCTGCTGGGGCTGGTTTGATGTGCTCGGGATTCACCTGGTGTTTTCCTCTCAGATCCTGGAGGCCCTGCCACACTTGAAATGCAGCTTGGAGGGAAGCAACCCCTCTCTCCACGTTCCCCAGGGGTGGAGCAGGTGCAGCCAGGACTCCTCCACCTGCAGCTGAGCAGGAACCACCCCTTCCAGGGTCACTTGGTGTGGGAGGCTTGCTGGGGTGCTGGGATGGGTCAGTGGGAGCAGAGCCCAGTGCCTGGAGCAGCAAAAAGTGGCACAGGAGCACTCTGGTCCCCCGTGGAGCCGGTCAGCTTTAGGAGAGAAGCACTGGAGGTGTCTGCACCTGCTGGCGCCGCTGGAGCGTGTGCAGCAGAGTTATAAATCATCTGTAAAAAGTTAAACCACATCATGTCTGAGAGGAAGAGCGAGCAGCTGTGGGGGAACTGCAGGTAGGGTCTCCTCTGGAGAGGGAGAACGTGATCAGCGAGTCAGCGTTTGTTCCTGTTTTATTTGGATCCATCTGGCACCTCTTTGGGAAGTGTTATGAACATTGTGAATTACTGTCTCTCTCCTCTCCTCCCCCTGATCTTCCCTGCAGTGGTTTCCAGTGACAGCGAGAGCGACTCGGAGCTCAGTTCCTCCAGCCTGGATGACAAGCCCGTCCCTGCGGGATCAAAAGGCTCTCAAGGGAGAAAGCTCCAAGCGGGAATGGGTGAGGAGCCGCAGTTCCGTGTGGCTGGAGGGTGGGAAGTGTGAAGTGCTTGAATGCCTGGCTCTTGGCTCAGCTGCTTGCCTCCCCTCCTGGCTGTGGCTGTGCCAGGTGAGGGTCTGAGCCTTTCCCACCGGGATTTCTGCCTGGGTCAAACAGCTGCTGGTCATTCCATGGCCTGCAGCATTCCAGGGGCTGCCCTTGAGGCTGGGAGCAGCTCCTGGCAGCACATCCCCGGCCAGCTCCTCACTCCCGGCTCTACAGCACTGGAACCACTGGTGGTTTTTGGGAGCAGAGCACAAGAACTGGGGGTGACCCTGCTCCTGAGGGCTCCAGGCTGGAGCTGGGATGTTGCTGCTCCTTTAGCACCCAGCCCTACATCCACACCCCCTTCCCGCTCCCTCAGCAGCATCTCTGTCCTGTCCCTGCAGCACCCACGAGGGGACCCAGCCAGGCCGTCAGCAGAGCCCTGGGGGCCCCCCAGCCCCCCACGCTGTTGGGGAGCCACAGCAGCCTGGGCAGCGAGCAGGGGGCCGAGCTCAGCCCCCCAGAGAGTGGCCAGAGTGACCAACCCTCGGACAGGCGTGACAGCGACGCCGGCACCAGCGCCCCTGGTAAGCTGCACCCCCTCTCCAGGCACATCCCTGCTTTTGGGGCTGAATTCCCTGGAAGCACAGCTTTCCCAGAGGCACACAAAGCTGGGTCACTTCTCCCTGCTTCTTTTTTGTACTGGCAGATGCTGTCTCAGTGTCACACCTTCTTCCCTGAGTGCAAAAGCTTTTCTGCAACATGAGTAATCGTCCGGGGTGGGAGCTGCCTGCACCCACGGCCAGGAGCACTCAGAGCTTGGGGCTGTGCCCCTGCAGGGGTCTGGAGCTCCTCTCTGTCCTGCAGAGCCAGCAGAACAGATTGAGCTTCTCCTGATGCAAAGAAGTCCAGCGGCTTTATGAGACTGAGTAACATTTTTTCCTGAAGCAGGGTGGCTCTTAAAGCCAAGTATGGCTCTTCCCAGAACTCTGCAGTGCAGAAAAAAGACACTTTTCCCCCCTCAAAAATCTCAGAGCAATTAAGTGACTGGGAAAGCAGAGGCTGCTATCACACCTGAAGCAGCTGAAAGAGATGCAAATGTGTTCTCTCTGCAGTTCCCACTAATTCAGTCCCTAACCCCTCAAGTTATCATTCAGCACCGCTCCCTCCCGAGCATTGCTGCCCTCTGAACTGCCTCTCCTGTTGTTCCTGAGCCCGGTTGGTGCTGGGCATGTTGAGGCATAAATTGGATTAGAGAGAGCAGGTTCATCCCTCAGTGCAACACGGAGTCGTGGTCCCCTTCCCGGTAGAAACAGGCGGCATGAAATTGTTTCTCTGCTCTTCCCTCCCTCCCCAGCTTTCAGGGACTTGCAGTTTTCTTTCATTTCAGTAAAAATCAAACAAGTGATCCTTCTGCTCTCTCCTTCCTCCCCCTGGGTTGGAGTCTGCCCTGGACTGGGTGGTTTATTTTAAGCTCCCATTGTGTGTGTGGAATTAGAGAGGGCGGGTTCCTGTTGTGGCCAGGCTCTGCTGCCTGTGGAGAAGAGCTGCAGGTTGTCCCGAGGGATTGGGATGGGTGGGGAAAGCAGGTGTGACCCCTTTGGGTGCTGCTTCTGATGGATGGAAGGATGGATGGATCCACTCCTGGACAATGTGTTTGCACTCAGCATTTTGTAGCTTCTCTGCCTGCTCTTTGAGCCAACTGCTGCCTGGCCATGACAGTGCAAACAGCGTTTCAGAGGCAAAAAAAAAAAAAAAAAAAGCCTTTTTCCTGCTTAAAAACTCCTTATGCAAAGCTTGGCACAAGGGGTCAAAGCTTTCCAGGGGGATCTCCCCGTGTAGCTGGGGGAGAGCTAAAATGACAGGCAGCACGGGCAGATGTTTAAAAAAGGAGAACTGCAGCAATCTCCTGAGGCCAGTTAAAGCTGGCCCTGAGATGTGGAGAGGATCCTGCTAAGGGAAAGGTTGAGCCAGGCTGGCTGCCTAGGGAGTTTCTGTAAAGATCTTTGTTATGTCTGGGGTCGTTTATTCCCCAGCCTTCCCGCAGAAGGAGCTGCTCTGTTCGGACCAGAGCCCTGGCACAGGGGCTCTGTGGCCTCCCAAACCCAGGGCAGGGAGGCAGGAAATCACCAGGGAGGACTTCAGGATCCCTCTGGGTGCCTCTCTTTGCAAGCAGAGGCTGCTCTCGCTGTTGAGCTCTGTGCAGAGTGATGGAGCTGATGGGTGCTGGTTGTCGGGACTGGCAAAACTCTTCCCGGCATCTCCCTTCCTGTGGGACGGCCCCGAGCTCTGCCCTGCCCCGAAAGCAGAGCAAGGGGCAGAGATCCTTCCTCATTTCAGCTGCAGAACGGGGCTGTTAAAAGACGATTTTCTGTGCTTCCTCTGAAAGGCTCCGCACCTTCAGAGCCCCACGTCAGCAGCAATTTTTGCCTCCTATTACCACCTCGGGTGTTGTTCCACCGGCGACTTTCTTTGCGCTTCCTTTTCTCACCCCTGCCCTAACTCCGCTCTCGAGCGCAGCTTCGCAGAGCGCTTCAGCATCCCGAAATCCCGGGCCACCTCCAGCGCAGGGAACTGGGGAGCGGGGCTGCAAAAGCTGCTGCTCTCGCAGTCCCGAGCTCTTTTCAGCCTGAAGGCCGAGCCAGCAGCAGGGTGGTGGCCGAGGGAAAACAAGGAGCTATTAAGGAGAGGTTGTAGGTTTCCAGCGCGCTGCTCCGGCTCCGGCTGGGGTGTGCTGAGGCAGATAATGAAGCCTGGAGTTTGTCATCAAATGACTCATTGTCAGAGCTGCGTTGGGATTCAGGCAACCTCAGCCCGGGAGCCAAAGTTTCAGAAGAGTGGTGAGTTGAGAGGCTGCCAATTTTTTTTTTTTTTTTTTTNCAATTTTTTTTTTTTTTTTTTTTTGTTTCTACCACCTGCTCTCAAAGCCTTTCAAAAGCATCATTTTCTGAGGGGCTGGTGCTTCTCCTGCTTCTGAAGCTCCGGTTCCTGGAGGTGCCTGCTCTGACGTGATAGCTTTCAAGAGGGAGGTCACACACTTGTTTTCCTGCAGAATGTTTTATCCTAAAGAAAATTAAATTTGCACATATGGAAAGAGCACAATCTCCCTTTTTTCCTCTTGCTTGCTGCCAGCTAGGGCAGGTGACTCACCTTGTTCTGGCTGCACAGCTGATGCTAAAAGATGCCTTGAAAAAAGAGCAAAATCCTCATTTGTGTTGATTATGACATTTTTATTAAGGAAGGGGAGTATTAAACAGAGTGAAACAAAGAAATGATCAATATCTTACAGCAGTTTTCATTAGCCCAGGGAGAGCTTTTAACGGAGATCACAAATTTGAGCTTGGGGCTGCTGCAGGGGGTAAATTAAACAAAAGGCATCTTCCCTCAGATGGAGTTCTGCATGGGCAGGTGCCAGCTGATGGGGTTCTCAGCATCTTCTGAGGGCCTTGTCCCAGGGTTGGGTGACTCCTGTTTGCTGTTCCATGAGCAGCTTGCTGGTGGGGAGTGGTGAACGAGCTTGGCATGGGCTGTGGGGCTGGAGAAAGCTCCGATTCCTGCTGGAAGCAGGAGGTTTGAGAGGCAGCCACGAGAGAAGCTGATGAAGGGAGTGCAAATCACAGCCTCCCCATCCCTGCCTGCTTGCCAGTGTGTTGTCTAAATCATTAATACTTAAAGAGTGGTGCAGCAGCTGGCACTTAAACAGAGCCACGTTAAACAGGGGCTGGGGCTGGGCTGGGAGCTGAGACAAGGGTGGCACTGCCTGGTGAGGGGTAAGAAATGTCCTGGTTTGCAATCACGGGGTGAGACCTGCTGGAAAAACCCCCAGATGCGAGCAGGTCCAGCCTGGACCTTTCTCCTGCAGCTCCTAGGTACCTCCTTTGAGCTGCTTTGTGCCGGGAGAGAGCTGAGGAAAGGGCTTGGAGCTGAGGGAGATGGACAGGGAATGCTGCTTCCAGCTCTCTTAATTTGGGGGGATTTATGCCCTGTCTTTCAGGAACTGGCTGGGTTTAGAAATGAGGTGGTGTCTCTCTGTGGCATCCACTTTTGCTCATAAATATTCAAGCTGTTAATACATGAGCCAGGCAGAGCCATCCAGCATTATTTTCATGGCAGGAAATTCTCTGGGCATCTTTGAAGTTAAAGCATTAACTGCTATTTTCCCTTCCATTCTTCTTCTCAGATGTCTGCTTTGCTCCCTCGGGGATGATGAGGAGGTAACATTTTGCTTCAGTGGGTCTGACTACTCCATTCCATGTAGGAAGGAAAAAAAAAACCTTGTCCTAACAGTAATTAGGCTCCAAATGGGGTAGTAATTTCTTTAATGACTTTCTTCACGGCAGTCTTTGGGGAGCTGACTTTTGTTTTCCTGTGCTTGGTGAGAAAGTTGCTTAAATGTTTTCAGATTTGTTCCTTGTTTGTGTGAGCCAGTGTGGGTTTCCTGGGCTGGCTTTGCAGCAGGGTGGAAGAGGTCGGTAATCCCTGCCCTTGCTCCCTCTGCCTGCGTTTAGGGCCCAGTTTAGGAAGGAGAGAGGGATCAGATATGAAGGAAAGACCCTCACCCACACCCAGCCTCTCCCACCCAAGCCTCTGCTTCCTTCGCTGGCTGCCTCATCAAATTTTGGGCTCTGCTCTTTATCCCCCTTTTGCTCAGAGCTTGCTGGGATTGAGTTTTCCTGCTGCCAAGGAGGATAAGTTTTCTGTCTTCCCCCAAGTGAAAAAATTGAATTGTGCCTTCATGGCTGAGGAGCTTTGAGCTGCCTCTGCCTCCTCGCATCCACGGAGCACCGAGTGGTCCTGCTGTATTTATAAATAAAAGATAGCTCTGGGTAGTGGCAGCGTTAGGAAATGATTCAAGGTTTGCATTCCAGATACAATGCATTTGTAAATATGAACCTCAGGAGAAGCCTGTGCCCCCTTCCATGTTTGAGGGAATTAAAATATTTTCATCCTCGAGTGGTAGAAGCAAAACATTTTCAGCTCTTTCAAGCCTGCCTTGAAGTTAAGTGAATAAAGGCTCGAGTAACTAAAAAAATAAATTACTTCAGCTATTGCTGTAATTCTTTATGGAGTTTTAAATTGAAGGCTTCTTCCTTCAAAATAGAGGGATGACAAAGATTCATTCTCTCGGCTCTTTCACTCAATATATCAGGAAACAAGCCTGCTGCTGAAGATGGAGCTCCTATTTTTATGCCTTCTTTCACATTGCAGAGGTCTGTGCTGTGGTCTTTGATCAAACAGCCTGTCTGGCCTCCTGCCCCCACCTCCTCAGACTTATTCTCTGCCCTCCGCAATACATTTGCTCCTCGCGCTCCCAACTTTCTGTGCAGCGTTTACACAAAGCACCAAGGGCAAGAGTGGATGTCATCTTCCCAAACAGAGCAGGGAGGAAAGAGCAGGGGAAGCCGGTAAGATAGAAGTGAAAAGCCTGGATTTTGGAGTCTTTGTAAACACATGGAGAGGTTTTATGGCTCGGGAGGTTATCTTTTAGCGGGGAAGTCAGGCAGCAGCTGGTGGGGGGAATTTGCCTTGGGACTCCTTGTGCCTTGAACGATTCACGTTGAACGCTGTGGTTCCCCTGTCCTTTCTCCAAGAGGAGGAGCAGTGTGTCCCAGCAGAGCCTGGGTTTTGCCAGGGGGGCTGGAATGATCAGCTCGGGTTTGTTTAGTCAACAGGAGACCAAATCTGGAGCAGAGCAGGGCCTATCCTGTGCCCATCCCCAGCCGTGGGCAAGGGCCACATCCTGCTGTGGCTCCTGTCCATGGCCCATGGAGAGCAGGAGGGTCTCGTGGCAGATCTGCTCTGTCACCCCTCAGAGCTGAGGTTTGGCTTTCTGCCTGACCTGGGGAGCGGGTACTGAAGGGCCAGTTCTAGCAGCAGAACTCCTTAGTTTCTCCTTCTTTCCACTTTTCCTTCCCCTGTGTTTTCTTTCTTTAATCAAGTCTAATGGGCCCTGACTGCTGGACTAATGATGCATAGATGTTCTCTTTATTATTTTTAGGAAGCTCTTAAAATGGCACCAAGCACACAAAAGCCATATAAAACAACTTTGTGGAGTCTCTCCCCTTCGCTGCTTTCCAGACAAAACTTCTGTCTTTATTTATTCTGCAGGCAAACGACGACTCCACACCAGAACACGACTCTGATGGAGGAGAAGACGGAGCTGCTTTCTCCTGGATCCAGCACTCCTGTTCCTTAGGCTTCACTCCAGACAGGGACTGCTGCCGGGGGTGACTTTGTGATGCCAGCTCTTCCACAGGCACCACAGGGACAGCACCTGCCTGTCCCCTGTGAACCCCAAAAGAGGGGCAGGGGCTGTGATTCGTGCTTGGCTCCCATGGGAAGGGGCTCACTCCTTGTGTTTGTTGTCGTCGTTCTGGCTGGAGTGAGTTTGGTGTGGGCACCAGGAACCAGCCGCTGAAGCTGTGCTCCTGTTCCCTCCCTCTCTCTCTGCTCGGGGTAAAGAAACACTCCAAGGAACTTGCTGGGATTTTCCCGCTCCTCCTGGCTGCTCACTGGCCTGTGTGAGGGTGTGGGGTCAGGGGAGGTGTGTGTTCGCTCACCCCCTGGCCCAGCTGGCTGCCTGTGAGCACCCGAATAGGATAAAAGCTTTCAAATTACTTTATCCTGTAAAGCTCTGCAGATTCCCCTCCCACGTGCACACCTTACATGAGCAAGAGCCTTTCTTTTGCCTTTTTCCTGTAAGTCTTGAGCATCTCGCTGGCTGGGGTGGTGTCATCGTGAGTCAGGCTGTTGAAAACTGCGTGCCCCGCTCCTGCTTATTCTCCAGGACGGACAATTTGCCTCAAAGATGAGAAAAATCAAATTACCTCACATCTCCAGAGCAATTAGGTCTTTGAAGACCTGAACAAAACCCACACTGGGCTGGTAGGAGTCTGTGGATTTTATTAAATGCTTTGGAGCTGACCTGTCTATTATGAAGAAACAAAGGATTCCAAAAAGCTCCCTCGGAAATCACGGCGTTAAAGGCAATTTGTGCCCGTTAATGTCAGCCTTTCCCCTCGGTTATTACTCTTTTTGTCCTGTTTTCCTTTGCACTGGGCACTCTGTGTGTATGGTGTGTTCCTACAAATGGCTGCAGTATGAAGATAGATGAGGTTGGGTGCTGGAACGCTCCGGCAGGAGATCGGAAATCAGTCCTCGACTTTCTTTTTAAATGAACGTGGCCCAACAGAGGACCACTCCCTCGCCTCTCTCCCAGTTAATGTGCTGTGGCAGGTTGCTGGTGAAGTGCTTCCAACCCTTCCTCTGTGTTCCTGCCCTTTTACAAATGAAAACAAAACCTTCGGGCCGCGTGGGCTCGCTGAGATGGCAGAAGAGGAAATCACTGAATGAGGGGGTCCACACCATCAGTGCTGGAGAGAGCAAGGGGTGAGGTTGTTCTCCACTGAGGGATGTTTTATGGCACGGTCTGTGTTGTTAACCTGGCCATTAAGGCTCGACCAGCTGCGTCTCTGGAAGGGCTCGTGCCAGAATTATTATCTGTATCTGAAAAAGTAACTCCAGCTGTCAGCTTTTGCTGAAATACTGGTGTGGTTTCAGAGCTGTTTCTTCTGAGGGCTGCAGGGACTTCAGTTTCCGAAGTGTTTAGCCACCAAAAGGAGTTCTGTTTTGCCTTGAAGCTTTTGACAGTCCGAGTGAGGCTTGTCGTGCTCATTACTGCAGTGCCTCAGACAGCCTGGCCTGCCAGCCTAAGTTAATTCCACAGCAGAAGGAGAAGGAAAAAGACTTTTAGGAATTGACTCTATTTTCTTTAAACCTGTTACTTTCTCATCACCAGCTCTACACTGAGTTGGAAAGAGCTTTTAGAACGGAGAGTGTCATTTCTAACTCCCCTTGAGTTCCTTGTGCTTCACTCCTGGGCAGTGCAGGCAGGTCAGTGGTGTCCCCATTCCCACTCCCACCTCCCACAGCATTCCCCACGCTGTGGGGTGCCAGCTCTGCACAGGACCATTGGGAATCCTCCCAGCTTGCTGTGCCACTGTGAGGCATCAGCCGGATGTTCACCTGAGGCCAGCTTTTATAAAACCCTGTCAGAGGTAAATTTGGCATTGCTCTGGTGCCAGTGAGACTGGAAACTTTTCTTTCTTGCCTCTATATTTTAACTCTGTGGGGTAATTCCACCTGAGTTCGAACCGGAGTTGTTCAGCCAGCTGTGGAAAGATTGAAGGAAGGATCTGGTCCTGGACAATGTGATCCAGGCACAACTGAATGGGACAGAGGATCATCCGCAGCCCTGGGCACTATTTTATTTTGAAGGCCACTTTTCCCTTTGTGGTGATTCTCTTGGTTGTGTTTTGCAGCTTTTGTTGGAATATTATCCTAAACCTGTCCCTGTCTTTTGAGCTGGTTCAGTGTGGGCAAGAAGGGCTCAGTGACTGTGCTCAGTCTGCCCTGGTCATTTGTGTTTATTATTTCCTTGTTCTCGTCTCCATCCCTCACAGCTTCTCTCTGGTGTTTCACTACTGCAAACAATAAAGCTTTTTGCTCAGTGGCAACTTCTCACCGTTCTTGAAACACTAAAAAAGTTCTTTTATTTATAGATACTCTCCAAATCCTCCAGCAAGGCAGGACAATAACCCAGCGAGTGGAATTGTGATTCATGTGGCTGGAGTTTAACTGAATTCTGCACTTGAAAGTCATCTTTTGTCTTGTCCCCTCCTCGGTGCCGCGTGCTGGCGGTGGCTGGGGCACAGATTTGCTCCTCAGCCCCTCTGTGAAGGCTTTCCAGGCTGCAGCCACGACTCTCAAAGCAGCACCAATTGTGCTTTTGTCAAGTGCTGTCCCCCCAGCCTCCCGAGGCTCTCTGGCAATCGGGGTCCATTTAACCTGGCCCACGGGGAAGCGTCTCTGCGTCTCCTCGTCGTTCGCCGAGCGCGCGCGGCCCTGGCTGCTCCTGTTTGCCTCAGCGCTCAGCCTCAAGGTTTCAAACAGCTTTTTAATCTGTTTTTGCTCTCCCCATTCTAAAAGCACCTCGGTAATTGCTGTCGGGATTGTTCTGCTGCGGAGCTGCCATTAGTCCAAGGATGGAGCGTGTCAAGGACTGAGCAGCTCTTGTGTTGCTGCTTCCCCCTCTCCGCTTGCCATGACAACAGGCACCAGGTGGGAGAGTCGGCTGGGGGTTGTCTCCGAGGCAGAAACGCTGCCCGTGGACTGCCAGGTTCCCATGTTTGGGTTTTACAGCTGTGTTTTGGAAGGGGAGGGCAGTGCTTCTTCTCTTAGAGCCGGCTGCACGCTCAGCGTAGCCAAAACAAACCGGCTCCCAGCTGGTGTTTGGGCAGCGTGGTTCTAGCCATTATTGAGTCTGGAGAGTCAGCAGGAGTGCTTGGGCACTGACACAAACTGGCAAATAACCTCTGGAGTTCATTTGTGAGGTTAAACCTGGTAGGAGTTGCTGCCCTCCCCTCCCAGAAGGTGTTTCCCTCAAGGGGAGAGGGCTGGCGGTAGCGGTGTCTCACCAGCCCACCTCTCCCTTCTCTTCCTCCCATCACTTTGTTCCTCTCCACCTTGGAGGCTGCCCTTCCACCCTGTTCTGCAGGTGGGTGTGATGGACAAGAGAGTTCAGGGAAGTTTTTTGGAAGGGCTGATGCTGCCCTCACGTAATGAGACTTTCAGCAGGCGTGGGATGGCGGGTGATGGGTCAGCACCTTGGGGAAAACTTTCATCCTGAGCTGCTCATCCAGATTCCTCCCTGACCGTCTCCTCTACCAGCAGCATGTCCAGGCAGTGCTGGGATTGCAGTGAGAGGCATGAGATGAGGATCCATGGCGGCACAATCCCGGCTGTCACCTCCTCCCGGGTTGCCCTGGGACTGACCAAATGCTGCAAAGAGGCGTCACCAACTCCTTTTCTCACCCCTTCTCCCACCAGACTCATCACTGGAAGCACTCATTATCAGATTGCTGCTAATCAGAGCCTTATCAAGAGAGAGGTGCTGGCAGAGACACCTCCCCCCTGAGTGTGACTGGCTCCTGATTTCAGAGGTGACAAATTACCTCAGCTCTGTGGCTGCTGTTAGTTATCTGCAACTCTACAAACTTCTGTTCCAGCTATGCTGTCCCATCCCATGGGAGCAGCCCCTCATGAGTGGGAGCTGCCCTGGCCTCGGGTTTTGGGGCTGGGTTTGGGAGCTGGGTGGAGAGATCACAGCTCTGAGACTGGTCCTGACAGCCCTGCACTGCTGCTGGGTATTTCAGAGACTCGCCCTCGGAAGAATCCCCAGACTGATCCATACCCAGCCCCTGGATGGGGACAGCAGCTGGATCACCCAGAGCAGCTGAGCCCAGCATCATTTATTTCTCAGCTGGTGAAGCCAAGCCCTAGAAAGCAAGAAAATCTCAGTGAACAGCTGAGCCCCACTGCGGGAGAGCAGGGGCAGGAGGAGCAGCCATCGAGCTGCCGACGGGACAGACCTTCATCTTCAAATGACACTCGTGCAAAATTAAACTCCTCCAAGCAATCACACCGTGGCCGTTCAAATGGTGCCTTGGAGGAAAGAAAAATAAACGGAGAAATGCAAATTAGGGATGTAAATCTTCCTGCCTGCTCTGGGAGGTACCTGTTTAATTAGCATCATTGAGCAGCCTTGATGTGGTAAGTGCTAAATAGGAAATTTGCCAGATTTCCCCGGTTTTGATAGCAGGTGACTCGTGTTCTGTTTGAATTCCCACCTCGGGATTGTTTTTCTCTTCTTGCCAGAGTTGCTGTGCTGCCTGTGGCATGAGGAATTGGCTCTGGTCACCCGGGCTGAGCAGATGCCACTGCACCAGGGAGGAGCTGTCCTGAGCCCTCTGTGTCCTGGGCATCTTGGCCTCGGATTTATTCACGTGATAAATAAGAGTATCCCTGCGAGGGTGTGGGTCAGGGAGTTTCTGAGCCTTTGTTTCTCCCTCACCCCTGCCTACCCCAGCGCTCTGGCGCTAATTGGTGCCACATGAATCTTTTTAACACTGATAATGTTTGTGAGTTGTTGGATGCCTGGCCTGGGCTGCCTGGGAATTGCAGGGGAGACTTCCCCGAGGTGCCGCCGGATCCTCCAGGCACTGCCTTGCCAGGTTTGCATCCCTCTAGCAGGCTCTGGGTCGTGCTGTTGCCCAGATCCCTGTTCCTGACCTGTCACCGTGGGAGATGGTGGGATTAGGATGATGGAGTGCTTGGAGAGGATAAACAATAACGATGCCACACCCAAACAATGCCTTTCACTTCCATCCTTTCCTTTCCTGCCGGTTCCCCATTCAAGCTTAATGAGATCAGTGCAGATAATTTCTGTATTCGTGCAGAACATCCTTTTCCCTCCTGTGCTTTGCCAGCTGCACTGCGGTCGGGAAGGCGAAGGCACGCTTTCTCCTGCCTGGTTATGAATGGGTGCATCTGTTCCTCGAAGATAGGGGAAGGAGGGTGAAAGGACTGGAAAGGGAGGGAAGACATCAGATGCAGCCTGGCACGCTACCTCTGTGGAGAGGGAAGTGTGCGGGAGTCAGATTTTTTTGCAGCACGGGCTCAGTCCTGATGGATTTTGGAGTGGGTGAGACAGGAAAGGGGTTTTGCTTAATGGGGCAACCCCATCGTGCTCGAGGTCTGTGCCTGGGGCTGGTCCTGCTCCTCCCCGGCTGGAAATCACACCTGCCTTGCTCCCTGGGCTCTCTCCTGACCCGTGCCAGGGGCTGCACCCCCGACCCTGCGTCTCTGCATCCCCCAGGATCTGACAGCCCTTGCTGAGGTCCAGCCTGGGGGAGATGCAGGGCTAGAGGTTGCTGTACAGCAGCAGAACTCATTAACTGGGCTTTCTTTCCTCCCCCCTCCCTCTTTCCCGAGACAGGCCCGCTAGAGAGGCGAGGAGAGGGAGAGAAAGGGGTTTAATTTTCTGCTGTTATCTGGCGTGTCCAGCTGTGAGCCACGCCGGCAGCCCCGGGCTGATCAAACCCTCCAGGGGCCTCCATCCAGCGTCCCATCGATATTTTCAGTGCTCTGCCCGAGCCCAGGTCCCGGCAGTGATGCTCCAGCACGTTCCCTCCTCCTGCTGGATCCTGTTGGGCTCTTGCCTCATTGCCTGTGACATGGAACCATCAGGCATCAGCAGTTGCCTTTGGCACCTAATGACACAATCAGCTGCAAACGTGTTCCTCCTCCAAAGCAGAGCAGGGTTTTTTCAGCCAGAAATTCTGGTGCAGTCCCTCTGGCCCCTCTGTTTCTGTTTGTCACCTGCTTTTTGGTTCCAGAGGTTTCCAGATGCGGGAACAGCTTTGGAGTGAAATGCAATGAAAGCTCAAAATAAGGATAAAAGTTTCCCGAGGGGTCTTGACCTGGCTTTTACAAGGGAAAACGTCCCCATTTAACAGCCCGAGTGGCTGAGGCAGGGATGTGCTAAATGCCAGGCTTTGAAGCTGTGCAGGGAAAAGGCCAGGCTGCCTTCCTCACCTTCCTCACAGCAGAGCTGGGCTCTGAATCCGATCCCCCACGCTTGGATTCGCCCAAGAGAGCGGCTTCTCAGTGCTCCTTTCCTTTCCAGCTTCTTCACTGGCAGAAAGCAGCAAGAAGCCAAGTGGGTGTGGGTTGGTTTGGGTGAGCAGACCCTGAAAACCCCATTTGAGCTTTTATTGAGGCGGCAGCATCGTTGTGAGCACCAGGTAAGGGCAGAGAGGTCTGCTCCAGCTCACAGCATCCCTGGAACAAACTTCCCAGCGAGCTCCCTGCAGGATTTGCCGCTCCCCTTGCCGCTGGTGGGTTCTGGTAGGTTTAATCCCAAGGGCACTTCGGGGTTTTTAGCTCTTTGCACCTTGCAGGCCAGCACTGGCAGATAAATCCCTGTGATCTGCAGAGCTTTCAGGGGCAGTGAGGCTTGTGGTTCCCCCGAGCCTGGATGGAAATGCTTCGAATGCCCCTGGGCTGGCCCTGCTGTCTGTCTGTTCCCACGGCAGCCTTCGGATGGAGCCAACAGCAATTTTTTTGGGGGGGCTGGAGATGCCTGGGAGGGACTGGACAGCTCCTGGTCCCTCCCAGCTCGTAATTCCCGCGGCTGTGAAGGGGTTTGGTGCCTCCCCGAGCAGCTCTCCTTTAGGAAAGCACTCAGGGACGCGCAGCCAGGCAGCTGCCACCTCTCACCCTGCGATTTTGTGGGTGGGCTGCAGGACTTTGTGCTCAGGTGTCACTGCACTCCTTCAACGCTGCTGTGGAGCCCAGGAGGGGAAACTGCTGATTTCTTACAGCCCTATAAACCTGGTGTTGCCACCAAATTGTTGCCGTGCTGCTTTGGAGGGATTTTTTTTGCCTTTCTGTGCTCCGTGGTTGCAGAGTCTGTGTTTCTAGGCTAAGAAATCGAGAATCAAGTAATTGAATCTCCCTCCGTGTTCCTCTAAAATCAAGTAATTGAATCAAAGAGCACGTGATTTGAAAAGACAAGACAGAGAAAGAAGTTCATTTTGGGTTCCCTTTATTGGCCTCTTAAATTCTGAGCTTCGCAGCCTGCTGGGAGTGTTTTATCGATCCCTTCCCACAGCCGTGAGTAGGATGGACTTCACTGCCCGTTATCCCGGCACCTGGGAGGCAGCAGGAGCCTGTGGGAGCTGGGAAAGGGACAGTTTCAGCCTCGCTGACCCCGATGCTGAGGCTGGGGGTGCTGCTCCTGACCCAGCCAGGGGGGCACAATGAGGTGCAACCTGTGAGGAACACCTCGAGGAGGGAAAACTTCGCTGTTTGTCAGCACCTGAGTGTCCCTGACAGCAGGAGATGTCCCCTGGGGCGGAGCTGCCAATGGCCTGTGACAGGTCACCCAGGGAAGCTGCTGAGGATGCAGCTTCATTGGGATGCAAATGGATGTTAATTCATGTAAACATATGTCTCCGAGCAGGTAGCAGCTCGTGCCCAAATTATGCAAATGTTCTAATCCAATAATGCTAATGTCATGATTATCCAGCAACACGGGGTTCATTAATATGGTTCCTTGGCTCTTACACCCATCACTGTCAACACGATTACGCTGAGGCAGAGGCTTCCAGCATCCCTGGCAGGTGGAGCCGCCCTCGGGGAGGGAGGAGGACATCCAGGGCCTGGTGGCACCAGGAAGGACCCTTCACCTGCCACGTGTCCTGGCCCAGGTGCCACCCGGCTGCCACCCCTCCGGAGGCCCTTCCTCCCAGAAGGAGACCTGGAGCAGATTTCCCAGTTCCTGCGGAGCAGCCAAACCAGCCTTCCTCGATATCCGTGCTGTGATCAGATGAACAGGACTAGCAGGGCCATCTAGTGACTCCTCTGGCTGCTGAATGACCTGAGAGGTGCCCCCCTCAACGGGTTTCATTTTAAAGTTTGTATTTTGAGGAATCCCTCCGTCTCCCATTTTTTTTCAGCCGGTGGGTATCCTCTGCTCCAAAGTTTTGTTTTCCCTGGTTCACCACAGAGCTGGAAAATGCTTGGGCTTCCCTACAGCAGAGAGGAACTTTGTCCTGAGTCGGGTGACTTAAGGTCAGGCAGCTGAATAGCCCGTGGATTCAAGAGCATCCTGCAGGCTGGCCTGCCTTCCCCAGCCCTGCCAGGAATGCTGCTCTCCAGGCAGGAATCAGCTTGTCTGGGCTGTGGCCTCAATTTCTTCCCTGCTGACCCGCAGGTGCTGCTGTGAGTTTGTTTTTGTGGCGCATCTCTGAGCAGCCCTGCCCGGCTCAGGGAATCCGGGGTTGTTTCCCTCTCTGGCAGCCTGATCCTACAGTGGCTCTGTGGGGTCTCCGCTTCTTGCTCCTCCTCTTGCTCCTCTTCTTGCTCTTTCATTCGTGTTGCTTCTCGCAGTGCTGGCACGATGCTGGGATTCGGGGATGGGGCCAAGAAAACGCCCTGGCACCCACCCATGACGGATCATTCCCTCGCAGCTCATGGCTGACCCTTCACGATCCGGGGATGGGCAGGACATCTCCCAGCCCTGGCAGGAGCAGCAGGCAGGACAGAGCTGCCCCAGAGCTGTGACAGGTACAGGGACTGCACGGGGTGGGGATTTGGGGTAGATTGCTTTTGACAGGATGTCGTTAGCCTGGCGCGGATGTGGGAGAGGAACAGCTATAAAGCTCCCTTAATGCAGCCAAATTGCTCTTTAATACTGCAAACCCAAGATGTTGTTTCGTGAATCCCCGGAGCTTGCTCTGCTGCCGGTTATTGGTGGCCTTTTCTCTCTGCTCGCATCCAGCTCCGAATTCCCGGAGCGTGGGGTGGGAGCAGTTCCCCGCCGGTGCCTCCGTGAATCCCGGCTGCTTTCTGCCCTCACTTGGCTCCTCCTGTGTTGACTCTGGGAGCTGCTGTGACTCCTGAAATGCCTCTTCCCACCAAAATGTGAGCAGAAAGTCTCTCCATTTCCATGGCAACGGGGCCGGGCCCTAAATGCTGATGGGAACTCTGTTTCTGGACGTTTATGGAGTGGGAAGATCTGGGGGTGCAGGAGGCAGCGGTGCCCAGCCCCAGCACAGCCCTCCAGGCCAGCATCCATGTCCCAGCCACCACAGGGTAAGGTGCTGCTGCAAAATTCACACCAGGCTTTGCTCCTGCCTGCCTGGGAAGTCTCGAGGAGGAATGCTGTCATCCTGCTGCAGCTGGGAGACAGTCGGGAAGAGGTAAAAGCAGGGTAAAACTCCTGAGACAAGTCAGCTGGATAATCTCAGAGGACGTTGACTCCAGCTTGGAAAGGCACTGAGAGCAGATAAAATTAGTCTAATAGGAGTTGATGCTGCACAGGAGTCTCCCCTCCCTTGGTTGCAAGGGAGTGGGTCTGCATTTATCTCACAGGCACACAACAATCAGAGCCAGCACCGTGGGAGAGGGTGGCTCTGCCTGCCCTGGTGATGGCAAACCTCTGCTAAGGCTCTGGAGTTCAGAGGAACCCACAGATCATGAGGGAAATCAGACAAAAAATGTCTAAAAAGGTTCATCCCTAAGAAAAACCCGCTGAGGACTGGGCCCTTGGCAGTGCTGTGCCCCAGGTTTGGATGTCACTTCTCCTGGGCGCCGTTTGGGTGGATTTTCCTGTGCACAAACCCACCCTGGTGAATCGCTGTGTGGATTTACTCTGCGCTGCACAGAGCTGAGATTTGCAGCAGCTGATTATCCCCTCTGCTTGGTTTGCAGGTGCCTGGAGTGCTGGCAGTGGCGTGTCAGGGTGCAGGAGCAGAGCACGGCCCCTCCCCGGCAGGAGGGCAGAGTTCCCCAGGACTCCAAAAAATCAAGTGCATTAAAATTACAAAAGAAAACACCAACTGTTTTGGGATTCACATGGAAATGGCAGCATATGCTACCCGCTAAACATCAGCCCCTACCAAAAGCAGAGCTATTCTGGGCCCATCCTGAAGATGCAGGGAGAGCAGATGCCTGCCTGCCTCCCTCCCTCCTGGAAGCTCCTTTCCAGGCCCACCTGCAGGTAGCAAAATGCTGACCAGGAAGATTCCATCCACCTTTGCCGCTGCTTGGGTGTCTCACAAAGTCTCTGGGAAGCTTAAGCAATGTTTTGAGGGGAGAGGGCTCTTCCCTGCTGGCATTTGGCCCTTGCCTGGCTCTCTGCAAGGGTTTGTTTGTGTCTGCGCCGTAATAGGGTGTGGGCTGTATTTCACCACAGCGATTTTGTGCACAGCTAGTAATTGCTGGTTAAATCTGGTCAAATAATGGTTGTTAGCAGGGCCTGTTGGAGCACAGATAACCTCAGATATTATCCAAGCAGAGGAGCAGTGGGGGCCAGGGTGCACCGGGATATCAGCGCTGCCGGGGAGCCGTAATCGGCACAGCCTGGAATAAGCTCCTTAGGATTATTTTTGCCAAGTTTCCCGGTTATCATTGTTATTATTATTGCTTTACTTAGCGAATGCAAAGGCTGGCTGACCAGGTAAGGAGTGCAATCCCCCGGATGGGCTCAGCCAAGCCTCCCCAGCAATCGAGGGCAGGGATCTTTGAGGGGAAGCTGCCAGGAGCTGTGCGTCAGCCAGGAGACAGTGCCCTGAGCGAGCCAAGGAGCCGGGCACGTGTTGCTTTTCAATTAACCCCCTTCCCATGCACACAGCCATGCTGGAGCTAGGCTCATTGGAAGGAATAAAAAGTATGTTTCGTAGCTCCCAGCCAGGGGAACTGAAGGCAGTGGCAGTCCTGAGCCACCCCGGAGGGATGGAGGGGTCTCTTCCAGCAGTGTTGGCATGCCCTGGCAGCGTTGATATCCCCCAGTCCTGCCCCTGCAGCCAGGTTGAGCTGGTGGTACCTGCTGGCACCCTCTCCTGCCTGTGGCTGTGAGTACTTTCAGGCTTAAAAATGGTTGGGAAAAGCAAAATTCCAGCTGGGGCTGTGCAGGGTGGTGCTGCCTGTGTCACCTCCCTGGGGACACTGGCAAACCTCCCTGTGCCACCCCTCCGAGTTCAAGGATGAGATCCAGTTCCTCCAAATGAAGGCTTTAATTTGGCATCATCCCTTTGTGTTCTCTCCAGGCTCTTCTCCAGCAGCACCAGCAGAGCAGGGGGGTTCTGAGAGATTTTGAGTTGACAAAGAAATAGATGAAGAACCAGTGGGTCAATCACTGAATCCCTGGCAAGCAATGGGATGTGCTGTCCTGCTGCTGTGCTTTCCATTTGGAAAGGAATTGATCGAACTGGAATCAGTCCCTGCCCTCAGTGATTCAAACCTGGAACAGCAGAATTTGATGCTTAGCATTTGTGAGGAAATTGGTTGAACTGTGTCCTTTTGGATGCGTGTTCAACCCGTGCGCTGCAGTTTTGGGGGCTGTAGGAATATCCCTTCTGTTTGCCCACCAGCGGGGCTGTTCCAGAGGAGGAAGCTGGGCTGTGGCACAGGGAGAGTGAGTGCCACAGGCTTTTTCTGGGTGTGCTTGTGCCCCTGTTCAGGACAACACTGAAATTAAAACCTGGGTGTTTTCGGAGCCTGGGCTGGAGTTGGAGTGATGGTTCCTGCATCCCACGTCCCAAGTACAGTGTCACAGGTGCTGAGCTCAGGATCTTGTTTTCTTGGGAGAAAACATGGCTTTTGACAGGCACAATTGCTCTTTCCCCTCATCCCATCCCTGCTTTGATGGCCACCTCCTCCTTCCCTGAAAGATGTCCCCCCTTCCTACAGGGATGTATATTCCCTGACAGAGTGTCTTTGCTTCCTGCCAGGCAGAGATGTGGGTTAAAATTGGCATTTTAACATTTAAACCCTGTCTCTTCTCTCCTGGGGGGCTGCTGGGGAAGTCAGGTTCCCCCTTTCAGGGCAGCAGAGGCCACGTGCGTGGGCACAGCAGCAGCTCTGACTCGCAGAGCCAGGGATCAAACCAAGTCACATTCCAGGGCATTAGACAGACGGTGGGAATTAAGAGCTTTACCTGGAAACTGGCTTTGTATCTGCAAGCCCTGCTTTTGTCTTCCAGCCCAACTCTCTATTTTTGTCCCTTTCACCTTCCGTGTTGCCGTGTGTGACAGTGTGTGCTGCCAGCCCCAGCCACGCCTGGGGAGCCCTTGGTGAATTTGGGGCTCTTCAGCCCATGAGGAAACACTCAGGCAGTACGGGAAGGTAGGAAAAGTGTGGTTTATCAAAACCTAGCTGCTTTGGGACTCATTAAAAGCTAAGAAAAGGCTCCAGCTGCTTTCAGTAGGCTTGGGATAGGGCAGGGATGAGAAATCCCATCTGGGCTATTAGCAGTGAGTCTTCGTTTTTGTTTCTCTCAGTCTGTGAGGCTGGAGATGGGGTCTCCCTTGGGGCCCACTCCTGCCCTGCTTCAGGGAGTTTGTCTGCTTCAGTTCTGCCTTTTATGTCCCCTTGCTGCTCTTCTGAATCCCGGGGTGAGCTGAGCATCTCTCAGTGCGTGCTGCTGGGCCCCGAACCCGGCTGTGGGCTGTGGATGCAGGAGGAGGAAGAGCTCAGAGGTTCACCTTAATTCCCAGAGCCTCGATTTTCTGTCCTGTAAAGTAATCCTTGCCTATCTGGGCCTTGTGCTCTTTGAGGAAACATTTGGAACGACGATGACGCTTTTGTAATGGTAGTAACGGCATTAGGCTCTCACACGTAACTTGATTTTATTCATTTATTTATTTGCCCTTTCTGAGAGGAAATCGCTGCAGTTTTCTGGGCATCAGGCCCAATTTCTGCCTCGTTCTGTCTGAGTCCACACCACATCCTGGATGCTGCACCCAAAGATGGAGCCTGTGTGGATGAACACACCCGAATACGGAGGTGCCTCCTCGTGCTCGCCGTGATGCTCCCACCCGGCATCAGCCCACCTGCGAGATTTTCAGCCTCCATGTGTGAAGCAGGTGGCTTTTCCATCTGAATTAATGTCCTGGGAGTCCTTGGATGTGGGGAGGGGATAAAACTGTCTGACAGTGGATCCGCTGTTAGACCCGCAACAGGCAGGAGCCACCTCGGAGTGAAAATACGGCAGGGACACAAAGGAGCAGCGAGCTGTCTCCTGCTCTCCCAGGTCATTAGATCACCCTTAGATGTGCTTCGTGTCTAGGTACAGAGCAGTGACAAGTTTGGATGCTTCAGGAGAGAAACATTCACTTCCCCGTGAGGGCTAGATTAGGTTGGTTTGCCTGGTGTCAGTGTGTTATGACTCAGGGACGTGCGTTAATATTTACCAAAATCTGAATGAAGACAGCTCTGCATTAGACAGAAAGGTTGCGTGTCATTTTATTGGGATTTGGGGGGAATCCTCTGGAGAACAGGGCTTTGTTTTTAGCAGACACCTGCGTGCCAGGCTGCAGGAGACTGCAGCCCTGTGGGCATCGCTAAGGGATGTGCCAGGGTACCTGGTGGGCAGCTGGGCATGGTGGTGGGTGACCAGAGCACGCCAAGTGTCCCACCCTCACGCCAGACCCCCAGAACTGAGCCAGCAGAGAGGCTGCACTGGGGGAGCTGCTCCTCTGAAATATTTCAGACACATTTTCATGGGCAAGGTGAGTTACCGGGCAGCATTTGCACTATTTTCTCACAGTGTTTCTCTTCTGGCACTCCTTGCTAAAAAGTCCACTCCCAGTAGCTTGTGAAGGCACAGATTTATTGACTTGAACACAGGGGGTGGTGAGTAAAAACAGCAGTTTGAGACCAACTCCCTGAGCGAAGCACAGCTCAGCATTTTCAGGGGAGCCTGTGGCAGGAGCCTGCCCCTGTCCTGGCTGGTGCTGGGGCCTTGGCCATGCCCGGGAAGGAGCAGGAGGGGTGCTGAGCATGGCCACACTGGCACTGAGCCCTGGCCCAGGCCATGGCTCGCTCCTCTGTGATGCTGCGCCAGCCCCACGGCACAGCCACGCGCCGGCTGGCAGAGGCTGTGCCACCCGGGCCACGAGCAGGGGCCATGTGTTTCTTCAGCCCCTGGTCTGTTCCCAGTTCCAGGAGCTCGTCCGTCTGGTGCTGAGCTCCGGAGGGGACATTGCTGTGGGCTGGGGCAGCCAGGGCAGCCGGGATCCGAGTGGGGCTCTCCCTGCCCCGGGGAGCCACGGGGAGTGGGCAGCGGTGCCACCAGGATGTGGCACAGCATCTCCTTGGCACAGCCTGCGGGGAGCCGGGAGGGCAGCGGGGCTGCCACGGTCCCTGGGGGCTCTCAGGTTCCCCGAGGGCTGTCACGGTCCCTGGAGGCTCTCAGGGTCCCTGGGGGCTGTCACGGTCCCTCTCCACGGCGCGCCGGGACGCGACACTGCCGGACGATGGCTCCTGACACTGCCCGGTGACCTCAACCCCCCGGAGGGGTCTGGCAGGGACCAGCCCTGCTCCGGCAGGGAGATGGATCCAAGCCCACCTCCCCACACCCCATCCCCCCAGCTCCTGCCGGCTGCCCCCGGGGGTCCGGGGCTGTGCTGGGGAAGGGCCGGGGGGCCGGCTGCCCACGCTGGTGGCCGTGTGGCCGGGGCGGCGGGCCGGCCACAGCCCTCATTCCTCCGCTGCCGGGTACCGCTTTGTTGCTAGCTGGTGACATCACCCGAGAGCCCACCCCCTGCCTCTTATCCGTCTCTGTGTCTCGCTCATTTATTCCCCGGCAGCGCTGGCAGGAGCAGGGGCTGTGCGGGCGCCGGGGCTGGCAGCAGCAGCATGCGTGCGGCGACCGAGGCTCAGGGCGCGACAACCACGTAAGGGGCCCGCCGGAGCCTCCCTCCCCACCTGCCTCCGCAGCCCCCGGCAGAAACTTCCCTCTCCCGCACGGTCCGGGCTTCTCCGGCGGGGCTCGGCAGCGACAGCCGCATGCATGACACTCCGAAAAGGAGAGAAAATGACCATAAGTATCCAGGAGCACATGGCCATTGACGTCTGCCCCGGCCCCATCAAACCCATCAAGCAGATCTCCGACTACTTCCCCCGCTTCCCCCGCGGGCTCCCCGCCGCCGTCGGCCGCAGCAGCAGCGCCCTGCGCCCCGCGGTCAGCCAGCCCTCGGTCAGCCCCGCCGAGGCACCCCGGGAGGATGATGAGGACGTGGACCAGCTCTTTGGAGCCTACGGAACGACGCCCGCAGAGCAGCCGGCCAAGAGCCAAGCGCCCGAGGAGGTGGTGGACCCCGAGGGCTACGAGTCCGACGACTGCAGTAAGTTCCTAAGTTTCCGTGGGAGTTTGCTGGGTGCTGAGGGCAAGGGTGGGTGTCAGGGCTTGTTGCCCATCCTGGTGCACCCTTCCAGTCGTGCTGGCTGTCCCTGGGATCACACTGCAGCGGTGAGAAGCCCCCAGGTTTAGCCGGGGAGGCTCTCCCTGCGCTGCTCCGGGGTGGAGGGGGGCCCTGGGAGTGTCCGTGCCGCAGCCAGGCCGGCTGCTGAACCCGAAGTAGGGAAGTCTCCCAAGAGCCACCAGTTGCTGTTGTGGTTGGTGCACTTCTCTGCCTGGTCCCTGCTCGGCTCCGTGCCTCCAAGGGCTGCCAGCTGGGCTCAGACCCCTTTAATCCGGCTCGGTGGTGCAGGCTGCTCCAGCCACCCTGCTGATGAGCTGGCGATCCGCTCCAGCATCGCCCGGCTCCACATCGGGGAGATTTGTCGGGAATGACATCCTCCCGGGAGATCTCTGCCCTCTCCCTCGGCAAACTCTGGCGTGTCATCCCTCCATTCCTGCAGAGCCCTGCGGGAGACCAGGGGGGCCTTTGGAGCAGAAGGCTTTGGTTCTGGAGGATGCAGGTGTTTGCAGCAAGGGTTAACCCCTCCCCACCCAAAACGTCCTTCCCACCCGGCGCCGAGGAGCTGCAAGGCAGCTGCTGCCTGGCTCTGCCAGGCCACCGGGATAACACGATTTCCCTCGGAGTTAGAGAAACCCCAAGGGCTCGGTTCAGCCCAGCCTCCGGGGGCCAGATCCTGCGAGGGGCTGAGCACAAAGTTTGGAGCCGGGAGATGCCGAGGAGGGGAGTGGGTGCTGCTGAGGGCTGCTGCGTGCTCGTCCTGGGGGAAGGGGAGGCTGAGCTGTTTACGGCCCAGCGCCGGGCAGGCGGTGGCTTTCCCTTGGCAGAATGTCACAGCCCTGCCTCGGCATCGCTGCCTCGCTGCCGGCCACTGGGCTGCTGCCATTTATTCCACAGCCCGGAGTGCGGCCCCGAGGAGGGCTCCCCGAAGGGCTCTGCCGCTGCAGGGTGGCACGGCTGTCCCTGTGTCCCCGTCTGGGCACAGCCCCGGGAGAGGCTGGGTGCTGGGTGCCAGCCCCGAACTGCCACAGCCTCTGTCCCCACGCCGGTGTCGGGGTCACGCTCTCCGTGGAGAGGCGACAGCTCTGGCACTCCCGGGGAGAACATCTCTGCTAAGCCGTGCTTGTCCCAGCCGGGCAGTTAACGGGGACTTTAACCGGCTTTGGGTCATTTGCTGCTCTAATTATCCCATCGTCTTGGCTCACCCTGGAAGTAGAAACGGGAGCAACTGGGCTGCAGGCCCAGGGGGGTGTGTGGGAGCCAAAGCACCCGGGGCCCCAGAGTGCAGCCTTTTCTCTGGGTGACTCACATGGAGATTGCCCAGGGCGCTGCATTCTGCGTTTATCCGTCGGCGATGCTGGATGCAGGATCCTGGATGTGGGATCCTGGATGCTGGAAGCAGCTTGGCTCCGTGCCGGGGCCGGCGGCTGTTTCTCTCACCCTGGCTGGTGCTAGGAAGTGTTTCTTGCAGCGTAACAGGTGTCAGGCAAACTGCTGAGGCTGTTTTGCCAGAGGTGCTGGGGTTCCGGCTGGCAAAGGCGCAGCGGTGCCAGGAGCAGAGCGGGGAGGTGGCAATGCTGGTGTCTCATCTCTGGAGACAGCGCGGGATGGCCCAGACACCCTGGGGACACTGGCTGGCATGAATGTGCAGGATGAGACTGCCACTCCCCCGTATTTAGCAGCCGAGTTGTAAATCCAGGCAAGAGCTGCCTGTACCCGTTCCGCAGCCTGGGAGCAGGGAGGGGATCCGTGCAGCCTGACTCGAGCCATCAGCTACGCAGGGGAGTGTCGTGGAGCTCCCCCACACCTCTGGAGGGTGATTCAAGGCTGCTGCATTAGTCACCTGCACTAAATGTCCCCTGGAGAACCTGTCTGTGCCTGCACGTCAGGACAGCACTGGGGTTTCGGTGGTGCCAGTCCCCTCGGGTGGCACGCGGGGTTCAGGGAGGTCAGGAGGTCTCCGGGGATGGTGGTGTCAGAGCCTGGGTGCAGCACCCACAAATCGAGGTTTTGCCAGGCACACCTTGCCTCACTCCCCAGAGACGCTCCCAGCCCCGGAGAGGTGCAGGGAGAGGGATTTAGCCATGGCAGGATCCATCGGGAGGAGGAGGATGAGGATGGAACAGCTCCCTCCTCTTCGTCCCACCCGCCTGCGGGTTTCCCTCCTCCAACGCCAGGGCGATACTGCTGCTGGCTGGGTGGGAGGAGGAGAGCTGCCCCTGCCTGGAGAAATGCAGCAGTTCTCTGGGTTTCCCCAAGCTCCTTCCTGCCTGCAGTTACTGCTCCAGTCTGGGGGTTTCTTGGGTTTTTCCAGCAGGACCAAAGCTGCGATCCCAGCCCGAACTCCAGAACCCTGTCAGGGCTGTGGGGAGTGGGTGGGGTAGGTCCTGCCTGGCCCTGCTGCTGCTCACCTGGGCTGCTTGTCTGCACCCTGTTCCTTAAACCTTTGCTGAGTCGTGCTCCAGACCCCACCAGCAAACCTGGGAGTGTCTGTGGAGCCAGTGGGAGCTGCCTTCTCCGCAGGGTGGGGCAGCGTCTGCTCCCATCCAAGCAGGGCAGCCTGATCCAGAGATCCGGCGTCTTCAGGGAGCAGGGACATGGCGGGGGGATACGAGCATGGAATTGGTGCTTTGGAAAACTGAGAATCCCCAGGCTGCAGGAGACAGGTGGAATCCTTCCAGAGATGGGCAGGGACCTGGCGGAGGTGGGAGGACAGGCAGGGCCAGCCATGGGAGGTGGCTGCAGAGGCTCAGCTCCGTGGCTCTGGGCACCTCTCCAGCCGCCTGTTGAATGCAGCGAGTGGCAGGGAGCAGCCAGGGCCAGGGAACCAACACAGCAGATAATGAGTGGAGACATCTGGGCTGGCTCTGGGATCACTGGGAATTGCATGGAGCCAGCTCTTCCCATCAGACCTGCCAGCAGTGCTGCTGTGAGGATTTGCAGGGCTGTGGTGGGCACCCGCTGCCATCCCCTGGGAGACCCTGGGAGAGGGACTCATCACAGGACTCTTCCTGCAGCGGGTTTGTCCCCAACAGAGCTGCTGAGGAGGTGGAAGGAATGAGGCAGGAGAAGTGGGAAATGTGTATTTGGTGCAGAAGGGTGGTTTGGTGCTGTTGGACCAGCGTCTGCTGTGAGCTGAGAGGACCGGGCAGGAGGCTGGGAAGGGAGATTCATTCCTGCTGCCTCGGGACACGTGGCTGTCACCTCATCTTTGGTTCCCCTGGCTGGTGCCCTGTGACAGCAGCAGGTCCCTGGGGTCCCCAGCCACCAGGGATGCTTCCCGCCCAGTCGGGCAGCACAGTGCCAGGGAAACTTGGTTTGCAAGGAAAATAAGCAAATGCCAGCTAGATGGCAATGTGCCACCTGTGAGGAGCTGGCTCTCGCCTCCCATCTCCACCGATTTCACCCAAATGCTGCTGCCCCTCCGCTGCCTGCACCTTCCCCTCCGCAGCACCAGCAGGAATTCGTACCTGAGGGACTTTTAAAGGTCTCTGGAACCTCTGCACGAGCAGAGGTAGAGACACAGTCCCTGTGAGGGAGCACTGCCGGGCTTCTCCCGCAGGGGACAGCTCTGGAGGGAGCGGCCATCCTCCTTTAACAATCAAGTTTCCAGCCCTTGGAGAAATGCCCCGTTCCCTGAGCTGCTGTTTGGCTTTGGAAAGAGGCTCTGGTCACACTGGAATTTCCTCCCTTCCCCACATGTGTTTGGCTCTGGGTTTTCAGGTGCAGAAAGAGCCTGAGAGCTGGGGGCTGCGGCGGGAGCCGGTATCCCTGGAAATGCTGCCCCATCCTGCTCCTGCCAGCACTCTGGGACTGTTCCTATACGCACAAACCCAGCCAATTCCACGGCATGCCCAGTTTTATTTATGGAAGAGCAGGCTCCTGATCTCTGGAGCTGCAGCAGCACGAAAACCACTTCTCCAAAGTGCAGCTGAGAGGCCAGTCCTGGTGCGCGGCGGCTCGTGACGCCTGCAGCGCCACACGAGTTATTTAGAAAGACTCTTATTTTGAGCAAAGAAGATAATTAGGCAGGCAAAGCCATCTTGGAGATATTAATTACTGGCTTGAAGACGTAAAGAAGAAGGAAGGTCTGGAGGGGTGCAGGGTCTGCAAGTCACCTGGCAGTGCTTTTGGCCAGACAGGGGGAGGCAGAGGAGACGGCGAGGAACGAGCTGGGTATTTACTTCTGAAACGCAGCTCCTTAGCATATGCTGCAACTGCTATTTATAAGCTTTGAATCGTCTTTTCAATCCAGATAAGGCCAAAAGAAGTAATTTTTTCTTGCTCAGGAAACTAAACAAACGCTGGTTTCGGCAGAGCACAGCCCGAGCTGAAGAAATGTGTGTGGGCAGAGTCACACCCCGGCGGCCCAGGGGAGCCTTGGGGTGTCCCACGGGGTGACTCTGGATTAGCTCCTCTCTGGTTTCCTGTGGGATAGATGGATGTTTGGAACGTGCTGGTGTGGGTGAGCTCTCACTCTTTCCTGCTGACCGTCCCAGCAGCGATCCAGGTGCAGCCTGCACATCCCAGTCCCCCGAGGAGCCTTCCTCTTCCCAGGAACTGACCATGGCCGGGGACACCCTGAAGTGCTGGAGATGAACATGAGGCAGCAGGAGAGGAAAGCACAGGAGGGTGGGATGGGTCTGTCCAGGCATCCCTCCTCCAACATCCACGGAAGCAGCATATGGCCGTGGCCTCTGGCATCTCTGCTAATGAAGGAGCCACACAGCTGCTGGATAACGAGGTTCCCTCCTCCCACCAGCCTGCCCAGCCCTTCACCTTTCCCAGTTTCAAGGTGCAGGAGGAGACACAGAACCAGCACCCCTTGCTCCACCACGCTCGAGCTCAAGGGGTTCCCAGATCTCTCATCTTTGTATTTAACACTGAAGGCAGTTTTGGGGGGGTCGTTAATTGCAATGCTGTATTTCATTAAAGGAGGAGAGAGGGAGAGATTTGAAGGCCATCTCTAAATTGAAATTGCTGAAAGTCTAATTGCTGCTGACATCAGGGACCATTTAGTGCTGTAAAACATAATTGCATCTCTGAACTGTTCTGAGCAGATAAGTGTTCCTCTGAACACTCCTCCTGGAGAAGACAGAAGAGCTGATGAGCATCCATCAACCAACCTCATGAAGAAGCAGCTCCCTGCTCCAGAGCTTACCAGGGGCTGGTACCGTGTGTCCAAAGCGAAGAAATATTCATTGCTGCAGATTTTAAGCGAAAAACCCATGGCCAGGCAGGGAGCAGCTGCAAGGGGGAGAAGTTGTGTTTGTTCCTTGCTCCTGATCTTGTTGAATTCAGCCACATCTGTGGATCTCCTGAGGAGGGAAGGTCTCCTGCCTGCGTGTTGGATCTGGTCCCTGCCAGGCTTTTTTGTAGGACTGGGAACGTCCTGCCCTGCTGACAGCAACAGATCAGAGGCTGCAGGAATTGATGGTGCCGTTTTCCAGGGATAACCCTGAGGGTTTTCCAGACCTCATGGAGGCAGTCCTCAAGCTCTTCCCCATCATGTGCCACTGGACCTGGTCAGGACACCAGGGAGGCAGGAGCACACACACAGCCACCCACCAAAATGCTCTTCAGCAGCCCTGCTTGGAAGTGGCAGGAGGTAATTCCTGCTCCTCCCGAGGAGTCATTTACCAACATTTTATATGGGGCTGTAAGTGCCCAGAATTACTTGCTGCCTTTCAGGACCTTTAAAATTATCTCCATTGCGAGGGAAAATTAAAGCAGTGGAAGAATAGGGACCTATCTTTTATAGTGCATTAAAAAACACCCAGCCTGAAGGTTACTGAACCTGTGCTTTCTGTAAGGGAGAGCTAATCCAGACAATCCCCAGCAGTCTTTTTACTGCTCCACTCTGATCTCCCTGGCACAAAATCCGTGAGCAGATTATCTCGGGAGCAGCAATGCTGATAAGCAGAGGGACTTAAGGCTTTTGGACTTCTTTTTAATTAGTTCTATAGTGGGGTTTTTGTGTGCACACCTCAACTTCTCCCGGTGTAGAGCTGTGCTGGGCTCTCTAATGGCAGTCACACCTGCCTTGGGAAGGGAAGGAGTGTGCTCCATCATCACTTCCAGGCCTTGCTGAAGCTTTTTCTGTGAGTGTCAGCGGCTCTTCCATGCCTTGGGATGAGAAGTTCTTCTCCTTGGAGCATCCCAGGCTACAGGGAGGGCGGATCTGCCGCCCAGCACTGCCCAGGCGCCTGCAAGGGCAGGGGCTGGGGAAGGGAGCAGAGCACAGGTTTATCACCACGTTTTGCCTCTCATCCCCCAGGTATAAATAGAAGCTCCTTCAGCCTCGCCTCACCCTGGGCGCTGCCAGGAAATGTCAGCAATGAACAATTCCTGCCGACTCCGCCGGCCTGTGCCGGGCTGCCCGCGGGCCTGGCCGAGCCCACGGCCGCATCTGCTGCTGGTGCTGCCCTCTAATAATTTCCCGGCCCACTGAATTAATCAAAATGCCCAAAGGTCAGTGGGAGAAGAGGCCACCTTCCCGTGCAAGTTGGATTTATTTTCCCTTTTAGAGCCCGTGTTAAAAGCCAGGCCCTGGCCAGCCCCTTCCCATCAATCTCTCCCAGTTCATGGAGAGGAAAGAGGGTCAGAACCCGCTAATGAGTTCAGCTTTCCTAATGGTTATTTTATCACTGGAGCAGAATAATTGTAATAATAATGATACATCCTGCCTGCTGTCTGGAGAGCGCCAAGCTGCCTTTGTAATGCCTGACAAAGGCATTTATTTATATTTTTTATTTGCAGCCTCCGTGATTAGAGGGCAGTGTTCAGAAGAGCCCAGTCGAGTTAAATAATCCTGGTAACAGCGCTCTAATTGCTGCCCTTTTCTTTTTTAGGTACTTGCTCCCCTAATTAAGATCACAATCGAGCTGCATCTCGTGTGGGAGGGGGAAAGCAATCGAAGAAAGGGGATTGGGTTGCTCTGCAGAGGTTTTGGGCCCAATCCTGCCTGCTGGGGATGCAGGATTCCCAGAGCCAGGGCTGGACGTGCCGCTGGGGTTTGCAGGAGCGGGAGCGGTGAGACAGTGCTGGTGTGGTGGTGGTGGCTTGCCTGCTCACTGTCTCGGTGTGCTGACCATTCCAGGAGCACAGGGCTAAGGAGAGGTTCCTGAGGGTTCACAGGGTGCTGTTGTGGGGTGCAGGGGTGGGTCCCACCCCTGGTGCAGCCGGAGGTCTCCTGCCACCTCCTCAGCCCCAAGCTGGAGCTCCAGCCTTGTCTCTGCCTTCACGGCTGTGCTGGATCCATCCCTGGCTGCTCATTCCCAGGGTGTGACAGAGGCTGTGGGACTGTCACCGTGTCCTTAATGTGTCCCATGAGTCCTGGGCATCCGCTGGCTCCTGGCTCTGGTGGCAGTGCTCACCCCCAGCTCCACCGCAGCGCCTCGGCTGCCAAACCCCACATTTCCCTCATCCCGTTTATAATCTCCATACAGCCACATTAGCAAATATTGTCCTGACGTTTCCACATCCCTCTGCCCAAAGGCAGACCCTTCCTTGGGAACTGAGACTCACCATCCACCAAAAAACCCTCTCTCTTTAGACAAAACCCCTCCAGGGCTGGAGCAGAGCCAGGGCTGGGGCGAGCCCTGCACCGCTGTCCGTGCCCTCCCATCCCGGGCAGCTCTGGGAGGAACAGGAGCTGCGGGATGTTTGCTCATGGACTGCCAGTGCTGGGAGCAGGACCCGAGTCCCCACCTGCAGAACAAGCTCCAGCTGCTGTGCTGAGGTGATTTTAGGTTTTGCCTGTCTTGCTGGAGCAGCACCCCCCGCTGCCCTCGCCCCCGGGGCAGGCTGGGGCTTTGTCAGTGTTTCCTGGCCGAACTCTGTTTGCCTGCCAAGCTTTTTAATTTGGTTTATAAATTGCCAAATCCAGCAGGCTGAACCGCGGGCCCCCTCCTGCGATAAAAATAAAATAACAGCCTGAACTCGGAGGGCCGAGCGGTGGGGCTGGCAGGAAGCGCTGATTAAAGGGCAGGTGGAAATGATGAGCCTCCCAAACCGGAGGTTTCATCTTCCGCTCTTGAGTGAAAAATGCAGATCTGGGAAGTTTTGCTGACTTGGTCTGCAGAGCCTCACACTTCTCATGCTTCCATCCTTGAGCTCCCTGTCCCCAGAGGCATCGGGGCACTGCTGCTCCTTCCTCCCTGCGGGATGTGCAGGGGGTTTAGCTGGGAATTACTCTGGGAATGTTCATTTGAGCCATACCCAGAGTATGGTACTGCAGGTTTGGCCTCGCCCCTCATCTTCCCCTGGCAGGTAAAACCCCACTGATTTGTGACTTGCCCAGACCAGGAGCTAATGTGCCATGAAATTGCTGCACAACGAGGGGGGTACATTATTCTGGCAGAAACCTCTCTGGGTATTTACTCTGCTTTAAACTCAAGGTATTTGCTTGGGAGTAGTGATTTTTTTTTTTTTTGCCAGCAGGCAAACCTGTAGCTCCTTTACCTTTGGGCTGGGAGATCACTGTGAAATTGCAGCAGGAAGGTTTCAGTCCCCTGAATATCCTTAAACTGCGTGGGTGCCTTGCTGCTATCAATGCTAGGGGGAAAAAAAAAGCGCCTTATTTCCTGCCATAAAGTTTGTCCAACTCCCCCCCCAGGCAGCAAACCCAGCTTTGATATTAAGCAGAACTGTTCTGGGTTTTATTTTGGATCTTTTTTCACGTTCTGAGCACAGCGGGAAGGTGCAGTTACCTTGGAAACAGCGGTGGGATGCTGTGTGGTGGCAGGGCAGCACTCAGGCAAACCCCTTTTGGGAAGGTGGGCATGGAAAGGCGGGGTTTGCTGGGTCCAGAGCCACCCTGGAAGTTCCAGACTGGTGTTGGGTAAAGCTGAGCCAGGAGAGAGGCTGCTCCATGTCCAGGCTTTGGTGTTCAAATCAGGCCTGGGAGCCTTGGCAAGGGTTAAGCCATGTTTTTGGAAAGCCTGTCTTTTTAAGGCTTTTCCTCTGCTTTGGAGTTGTGAGACGTGCTCAGATCATCCAAAGGGAAAGAATTTCTCAAATCAAAAGTACTTCTGCTGCTGAGGCTCCTCTGGTTTTGTTCTGGTCCCCTGCCCCATCCCTGTGTCCCTTCCCAGGAGATGCCGCCGTTCCTGGATCCTGCGGGTGCCATAAAGGAACGCTGCGCTGATTAAAAGCTGCTGGTGTTTTTCATTTTAACCAGAGAAGTATTTCCATCCTCACTGGGTTTAATTTACAGTTTGTGGCCAGATTGGAGCTGGGAAGGGATCCCACTGGTGGTTCATTTGTTTGAAGGTGTCACTATACAAATACACGTTCTGGGAATGCCAGCGGCGCTGGAGGGGAGGATGTGCCAACAGCAGCTCTCGGCTGTGTCCCAGCCATTCCCAGATCTTCCCAGAGGACACCCTTCATCTCCTGTGGGATGGGAAGCTCCTGGCTGCAGTGAGGCTGCTGAGGGATGGGGATAAGCCAGGTGAAAGCCCACGGAAGCAAAGCCAGTGCTGGCCGAGCTGTACCCACTCCTCCCTCTCACTCCTCTCCCAGAGCCGTGCCAGCCAACCTGGGAACGGCCGCCAGCCTCCCAGCACGAAGCCACGTTTCATAACAGGGCTCCCAGCAGGATGCTTTATGTTTTATAACGTCTGCAGCCTGCTCTCCAGCATCTCCGTGCACTCCTTTTGTTCTCGGAGGGAGAACAGCCCGTGCTTGCTGGGTGCTGCGGGTTAATCGCATCTCCTCTCCCTTGCAGCCACGCTGGGGACGCTGGATTTCAGCTTGCTCTACGACCAGGAGAACAACGCTCTCCACTGCACCATCAACAAAGCCAAGGTACGGCTCAGAGCTGGCTGTGGGAACAGCAAGGACCGGCTGTGCCACAGAAACCCAGCCCACGGCTGTGCCAAGCATCCCTGGCTTCCATCGGGGGCTCCGCTCTCTCCAGCCGCAGCCGCTCCTTCGCCATCCCAACACATCTGCCCTCTCCTTCCCCTCCACCCCGGCCTCTCAGGGCGTTCCCAGCAGCCGGGAGCCGGCTGCTCATCCCCCGTGAGGAGCTGGGATTGATGCTTTTCAGAGCAGCCCATCCCGATGTTGTTATTGACGCTGTGACCGGCTGTCGGTTTATAAATGGCTCTTTTAAATGCTGCTAATCACGGCCCCGAAGTGCTGCGCCTCAGCGCCTTTGCCGTCTGCGTGATTGAGGCAATTAGGGGCTTTTTGCACATTTGGGAGGAGAAACAGGGAGCTGAGGTCCTGATTCTGCCTCCGGGCCTGTGGAAGGTGCTGCTGGGTTCCTCTCTGCCTCACCCAGCGTGGATGACCAGAGCAACGAGGGCTCCGGGTGGGTTGTGGGGAGGAGACCTCAATCCCTGCAGATCTTGGGAAGGGATGGAGGGGTTTTACAGAAGGCAGGAGAAGGGGCTGTGAACTGAGCCCCAGAGGGTCAGACCACGCTGTTTGCCCTCAGAGGACGCTCCTCTCCCCTCCATGGCAGGTTTGCAGCCCCCACCAAGGTTCTCCATGTCTGGAATACAGCCTGTAGCACCAAAGCTTGATTTTGGGGATGAACATGGCGGGATCTGCCCCAGCACTCCTGGAGCTGCTCCTGGCAAGGGCAGCACCCCCAGCTCCCAGGCAGGACAGCCGGGGCAGGGCTGAGGCAGACAGTGGGCTTTGCTTCCCTCCCTGTCTCCTGCGAATCCGCCGGCAGCCTCTGGGTCAGGCTTCCCTCGGCGCACGCGGGAGCGGTGCCAAGGAGGAGATTTCTAATTGGGTTTGGAGTGGGTGGAAGACAGGGAGGAAGGAGAGCTGTGGGCAGCAGCTGATAAATCTCGCATCAGCGAGAGCACAGGCAGAGCTGACAAAGGAGAGCCCTGGTCCCTGCCGTGCCCACCCAGCTGATCCCATCCCACGGGGTGCGGGGGGACCCCAGCATCGCCCCCGCCCACGGGGAGGGCAGAGCCCCCCTCGCCACCCTGACATTCAAGCTCTCAAGTCCTGTTCATTTCCATTCTGCTCTCATTCTCCCATTTTTCTCTTTTATTTACATTGCCATCTGCTCGCTCTCATTTCATCTCTCGCCTGGGGAAAGCTGCCAAAACTTGACTACAGAAAGGTAAGGGCCAGGACCCCGCTGCCGGCGGCGGAGCCGGTGCTGGCTCTGGGGGTGTTACAAGCAGAGCTGGAGACGAGGAGATGGGGGAGAGCCCCAGCAGCGCTGGGATGTGATTCACCCTTGGACCAGGTCCTGGGTACCTCTCAGCCTCCAGGGAAAACGCCCTCGGGCTGTGTCCAACCCCAGCAGCTCCTGGAGCCTCAGTTGCTGCCAGCAGCCGTTCAAACCCGGGCTATTTCAGCCACGTGAGGCACGTTTTTCTTCCTCTCTGATAACCCCACACAACCTCCCTCTCTCCCTTCATTTTGCCTCTCTCTATTTTCTTTTAATCTCCAGCCCTTTCATATCTGCTGCTGTTCCTCACACGTGCTGTTATCAGCTCCTGGGGAGCAGGGCAGAGGGGAGCAGGCACCAGCAGCAGGTTCCATCCAACCTGTTGTGCCCCGCCACCGATTCCCTGCCCTGCAAACCTCAGCTGCTGGGGGCTGGGATGGTCACTCCGTGTGGGAATTTACCCTGGGGACATCTGAGGGGTTTCTTGGTGTCAGTTCACAGCAGGACCTGCGAGATTCTGGGTGTCACCAGACAGCTGGGAGCAGGCAGGAGAAGACAGGAGCAGGTAGGAACAAGGAGAATCAGGCAGGAGCAGCCAGGAAGAGGCAGGAGCAGCCAGGCTGCCAGCAGCCACCCCGCACCGATGGCTCTCGGTGCTGGCAGCAGCCCCGCCCGTCACACTTCAGGCACGGCGGAACTCAGACACGTTGTAGCTCAGCTCGGATCAATAGGAGAATAAATCAGGGCGTTGTGGGAGCTCATTCCTGGACTGCAGGAGCAGCCAGGCTGGCAGGAGGGCTCTCCCTCTCCGCTGCTGCCTTGCACGAGCCCTGGGATTGTGTGGATCTCTGCTGCCCTGTGTGGGACAGAGCTGGGATGGGCTGGGTGTGACCCCCTCCTAGGAAATGGGGTGGAAAAGGATTTGATGAACGTGCAGGCTTTGTGGTTTTGTGCCTTGCCATGCCACGGCTTCGCTGAGGGTCTCGCTTTGTGCTCAGTCCTACAGAGCCCAGCCTGCTATAGGGGATTTATAGGGCCGTGCAGCAGCACGGACACAGCAGGCTGTGCTAGCCTATAGCTCCAGTGGTCTCCTGCTTTTGGGAGCAAGGTGCCTGGGACGAGCCTCAGGGGGCTGTAGGGCAATGGTGAAGGAGCTCCTGGCCCCAGGCAGGCCATGCCAGGCAGCTGCTGCCTGTGGGAGCATCCTTGGGCTGCTCTCCCCACACCTCTGGCTGGAAAACACCCAGGAGTTTCCACCCCACTGAGCATTTGGCTGCTCCCTCCCTTCCAACCGAGGCGAGTGCTGGAGGTCTGCACTGAGCATTACTTATGGATTGACTCATAAATATTTATCACTGCAGGGAAATTCCTCCAGCTGTCTGCCTCGGCGGGACTGGCAGGGTAGAAGCGCAGTTTACCCCCTTTCAGAATGGGATGCCTCGGCCTGGGAGTTATCCAGGCTGGTTTTTGGGCAGGCAGCTCGTTGTGGGGTGAAGGATGGGATGAATCCATCTCCTGTGATCTCTGGACGCCTCCAGCGTGGCATTAATCGGCAGCCCGATTAGCCCAACTTGTAATTAAATCCTATTGATTAGCTAAATGTCACTGGCATGGGGAGCAGCTGGCAGAGCCTGGGATGCAGGGAGCTGTAGGTCTCCTTAGGACTGCGGCAGAGATTTTGGGATTGGGTAGAGGAAAAGATGAAACTTCATCTCAGCTCCATAAATCAGCGCAGCAACAGGAATTGTTGGAGCCAGTTGGATCTGAGGGGAGACCCTGCCTCTGTGCCTTGTCCCTCTCTGCCTCTCGTCCCTCTTGGAGAAGCTCCAGGCTGGTGGTCCCTCCACACAGGGGGAGCAACGTGGGTCCTCCCCTGGGAGGGATCATCCCCCACAGGAGCAGCTTTGCAAAGCAGAGCCCTGTTAAATGCAGCTGTTTGTGCCAAACACGTATCAAGTGACACGGGAGGGAGGTAGACGTGACATCAGGAGCCATTTTCCAGGCTCCTGTCACTCCGTCTTCCATAGCACATCTATTAAAAAAGCCTTTAATAGCCTCCTCAGAAGGTAATTTAATTGAGCTGAATTGATGGGTGAATTACAGAGCTGCCTGTCATTCTCCATCCATTTTCCCGGGAATCTGCCTGCTTGGTTCTGATTTCATTTGCTGTGCAGCCCAGGCAGGTTGGGCACCTCTGACCAGGGAGGTTGGGGAGAGCACGAGTGGATTGTGCAGGTGAATCCCCGAGGAGTGGGGACAGTCCAGCCCCTTCCTGCTCTGTCTGCCCATCCTCAGCATCTCCTGGAGCAGGGACATCACCCCAGGGGCTGCAGTTAAAGCAGAGCCGTTTCACCTCCATTCACTGCTGATATTTTTATCCTTCTGGCTCTGCTGTGGAAGCAAAATCCTCTTTGCTGGGCACCATTTGGCCTCCCTTGCCCCAGGGCAGCGCGTTTGTCTCCGTGGCGGAGCCCTCGCTCCAAATCAGAGACACTCCCAAGGTCAGGAGCATCCTGGACCAAGTTGTGCAGCTCCAGGAGGGCCCTGTGGTGCTGCGGGTCGGGCTGAGTGAGTTATTCCCTACCTGGGAAGCACGAAAACGATTCCCCCAGCATTTCCCTCCTTGATCTGCCCAAATCCTGGATGATTGCATCCCTTCTGCAGGCAGCCATTCCACCAGCATTCCATACAAGCGCTCCCCTGCCGCCGGATCCCTGGCAGCTGCACACACTCATTATCCAGGCACTCTGCTCGTCACAAAAAGGGTGTGAGGACTCTTCAGCATCCCCCAGCCTTGTCTCCATGCCCGGGCTGGAGCCGGGATTGGATGGGTACCTCTGCAGAGAAGCCCTGCTCTGATCCAGGCTCAGGATTGCCTTCAGCCAGCCCAGCAGTAATTCCTGCAGGGATCCCACAGCCAGGCTGGAAACAATCCAAGGACTTCCACGATGGAGCAATTCTCATTTCTACTTAGGACTGGTAAAATTTAGGCTCCGTTTTTCACGCTCCTGCCTTGCGGATTCTTTTTTTCCACGCAGCCTGTGCAGGTATGGCTTTGGGCTGGGTTTGTGCATCACCCCTGGATAATTTTCAGGTGGTTTAAAAGAGGAACAGAGGCACAGCTTGTGTCCTCCCTCTGCCCAAAGCAGGATCAGCTGCAGAGCATTGCTCTAACAAACCTGATCCACGTCATCCTTTAAGGGCTTGTAGAAAATCCACCAGGAACGGCCACAGCCAGCCTTTCCTTGGATTGGTGCTCCTGCAACCCTAGAATTCTCTGCAAACACCACAGCGTTTGGCTGGCACCAGCCTCCCACCGGCCTGGAGCTGCTCTTCCTTAATATCTGGGAGTAGGTAGGTGCTATCACACCCTCTGGGAGCGCTTGGAAGTGGCACCACAACAGCAGAGGTGTGTGTTTGCTCGGAGGCAATTATTAAATGACAGAACCCTGTAATTTCAAAGCTGGGAAATCACCGCGCTGATTTGCTTCACCCCCAAATTAATCGTGATGAGGGTGGCAGAGTCGGCTGCTGGGAGGGAGGAGTGGATGGTGCCACGTGCAGGTGAGGAGCTTCCCACGGCCCCTCCCGGGCTCCGCAGGCGCCGCTGGAATGCTGAGCCTGGATCCTGGAGAATCCACGCTCCCCTCCTTCCCCAGTGCTGGGGAAACCACGGTTGCTCCGTGGACCAGCGACATCCCAGGGAAATGGGCACTGGAGGATGGGCTCAGTGAGGCCACCCTGCCTGCCCAGCAGCCCGCTGCTATCCTGATTCCTGCTTTTTGCTGTTCCCTCTGCAGGGCCTGAAGCCAATGGACCACAATGGTTTGGCTGATCCTTACGTCAAGCTGCACTTGCTCCCCGGTGCCAGTAAGGTGAGACACCTTTGCACTTCTTCCTTTCCTGGGGCTGCCCTTTTTCCTTGGAAATCAGGCCTGGGAGAAGCTCCTCACTCCGTGGGCTGCTGCACCCAGACCTTGAATCTCTTGAGTAAAAGGTGCTCTCAGAGAGCAGGAGGTAGGAATTGGGGTTGAATCCATTCTTGTAGGGATAGAAAATGCCTTTCTGGGAAACCACTGGCTGGCAGCCAGGTGCCAGCCCTGATTCCATACCTTGGGAGCAGGAGGTGGGAATGCTGCACTCCGGGAAGCACCGAGTGAAACAATCTCAGCCATAAACAAATCAGACCCTTTTAGTTTTCTTTTTTTTTTTCTTTTGCCCTTATTCTTTTGCATTTAAAACCCCTCAGATCATAATAAAACAGAGTATAAATCATAAGGGAAATATTTCCATCTCCTTAGGTTCAGCGCTCGCTGGAGAGAAGAGTAATTAAAGATATTGATGTGTGGTGAGAGCTCGGTGTGAGTGACGGGGACGTGGAATTTAAATGCTTGATGTGTGTGTTAGGAATATTAATTGCACTCTTGTTCCATGCGAAAGGAAAGACCTTTTTTGGGGGGAGGTGTATTTACTCGTTTCGGTTCAGCGGGATTAATTCCTAACGTTCGGGGCGGCAGAGGGAGTTTTTCACCACGCTCCGAGTTTCCGCTGGAAACGGAGCCGGGAGCGCTTTCAGCAGCGATATTATCAGTCATTCCCGTGTTTTGCAAATCCATTGATTAGCATTTTCTGGTGGGGGCTGGAGAGGCAGGAGGGGAGGGCACGCAGGATCTGCAGGTCCACGAGCCACGGGGGGACCCTGTCCTTGCCCCCTCTGCCTCTGGATTGCTCCTTCTCTGTGCTTTGTTTCCAACAGCGCTGCCCGGATCTGCCCTGGGAGAGGGGAGCAGCCCTGGGGGCATGGTGGATTTGTCCTGGGCTGGATGTTCCTGCTCAGTTGTTCCAGCAGCAGGACGGTCCCTGAGTCCCTCGGGTGTTTCTGGCCCAGATTTGGGCTCTCAGGCACCTGTGGGTGTGAAAAGCAGGGCTGGGTCCATGCCCCATGCGGAGCTGGTTGCTGACTCCTGAGTCATTCCAATGGGAGAAAAAGGCACTCCCAGAGCTCAGCTCCTCTGATCTCACTCGTGTCCCTTCCCAGGGCAGCTTCAGCAGCTGGGTGATGCTCATCATGTCACCACCTTGGCTAAACCCACTTTCCTTCCCAATCCCTGGAGCCCCAACCCCAGGATCTGGTACCCACAGGTCTGAGAAGGCTCTGGGTGCCATTGGGGTGCTTTCCCTGCTGTCCTTGTCACCCAGGGCTCGTGAGTCCAAGGTGGGGAATGCAGCAGCTTCCCATAAAGATCCACAAGACAACTTTGAGGTATTGATGTGCTGAGAGTTTCTTATGCCCAGCAGCAGCTGAGGCAGGGATTGAGTTGTCTGACACCTAATTAGAGGGAAAATTGCTGCTCTGCCAGGCTGTGCCAGGCTGGGAGCCTGCTGGAGAAGCCCAATCTGCAGCCTCAGCCTCTTTTTTCTGCTCTCCCCAGGGCTCAGGGAGTGAGAAGATCAATGTCCCCTGAGCTGGGGAGCGAGTGCGTGCAAGGATGTCCCATCCACGCAGGGGACACAAGCCCTGCTGTCCCCATCCTCCTGCTCAGCAGAGCTGCTGGAGGGAGCTGCTGGTGCTGACAAAACGCCTGTCAAGGAAGTTGTTTGGAGTCAGGCAGGATCAAGAGCTGTGCTGGGAGCCGGAGTGCAAACAAACAGCCGGAAGAGCAAATTGGCTTTTTTTTGTTGAATCCAAAAAGGATTCTTTTCCCCTCCCTTGCTCTCCCCTACTGCTTAAATGAAATCCTGGTCCGTGCTCTGCCAAGGTTCCCATTTTGCTGGCTGTTTCCAGGATGTGGGATTGGGTTGGTTTGGAAATGAGGGAGTTGCTGTGTCCCTGCCCCTCTGGTTTTTGCTGGATTAGGGGTGGATTTGGGTTACGGCACTGGGGCAGAAGAGCGGCAGCACCCATTGCCCCTTCATCTCCAAACTGGGCTTCCTCTCCTGCCCAAACGGCCTCCTGGGGCCCATCCCACCGACCCCCACCTCCTTTGCTTTTCCAGGCAAACAAGCTGAGAACCAAAACGCTGCGCAACACCCTGAACCCCACCTGGAACGAGACCCTCACCTACTACGGCATCACCGACGAGGACATGATCCGCAAGACCCTGCGGTAGGGCCCCATTCCGGGCGGACACGGGTCCCTTCCCCTCCCTCAGCCCTGTGCCAGCCGTCCCTCCCCATCCCAGTGACCATCTCCCACAGGCTCAGCCCCGCAGGAGGGTCCTGGAGCTGCTCACAGCACAGCAGGGCAGAGTTACCCCCCAGCAAAGCCGGGAGTTTTTGTGAGTGCCCTGCGCACATCCATCACCCCAGAGCCTGATTTACAGGCGGCCTGGGCTGGGATAACCAGGGAGGAGCCTGTTCCTGCTGCACCATTAACTTCAGAACTCTCTGGCTGGCTCCTGCCTGCAGAGGTGCTGTGGTTTGGGTTTAACCTCTTCGTGCCCAGCTCTCACGGGCACGCATTGAGGCTTTGCGGTCATGTCTTGCTGAGAAAATCTCCTCAGGGAAGTTCTGGGCCCCTTTCAAAGCTGAGCTTTTTGGGAGGAAGCTGGAGACCTCTGTGAACTACTGTCCAACTAAACAAAGAGTGTGGGTCTTTATTTTATTACTTCATTTTGGTGGTTCAGTCTGTGCATTCAACATCTCCTGGCAGCACCTCCCAGGGGCTGAGAGAGGTTGTGTGAGGATGGAGGTGGGCAGGGGCAGAGCTTGGAATGATGCTCTGCAGGGAGCAGACACCTCTGAGTGCAAAGATTTTCATGTTTTGCCCTCTGTCCCAGCTGGATGAGGGCAGGAACTGTGGGCAGCCTCGGCTGCTCCATCACCACACCGATCTGGGACCGTGCTGCAGGCTTTGCTGAAAGATCCGCTCTCAAACAAAGGATTTTGCATCCTTCTCCAAGGACTCAGGGCTTTGCCAGCTCTGTGGCTGGAATCCCACCCTCCTCATTTGCAGGTGCCCTGGGAGTTTGTGATTTTTCCCCACGCCAAGAGCACAAAGCTGCCTTGTGAGAGGTCCTGCTCGGAGGCGAAGCGGGGCAGAGCCCACCTGTTGTGTGCAGGGAAACAGGAAATTCAGCACCCTGGATTATTATTTCACTTGGAAAACATTAGTCACGCTGGAAGGGCTGCAGGCTGGTGGGGCTGGGAAGCCTGCAGTTTGTTGTTGTTATTGGTGGGTATTTTTTCACTCCAGGCTTTGAAGTTTGCAGCCTCCTCAAGCGTGGAAATCGGTTTGTAAGGAGATGCTGGCTGAGTTGTTTGCCGGAAGGCGACAGGGAGCAGGAGGGCTCGACCCCCCACCCTTTCAGGGTCCTGGGAGCTGCTTCTCCCTTGGGAAGGGCTGTGATCCTGGAAGCTGTGGGATGGGGGATGCACCAAAATATGTGTGGGGCTGGATTTGCCTTTCTCCCCACAGAAATCCTGCGCTACCCCATCCCATTCCTGCCTGCCAGCCTGGGTGTTATGGAGCTCCTTGTGCCCTCCCCAAAGCTCAAAACTGTTCGTGGACCCCTGTGCCCCACCTGGGACCCCTCAATCCACAGGGGAATGTGGCTGGATGAACTTTAAAGATCATCTCATTTGGGCAGGGACACCTTCCACTATCCCAGGTTGCTCCAAAACCCATCCATCCTGGCCTTGGACACTTCCAGGGATCCAGGGGCAGCCACAGCTTCCCTGGGCACCCTGTGCCAGGGCCTACCCACCCTCACAGGGAAGGATTCCATCTGAACTGGCCATCTGTCCGTGTTTTGCTGTGGCTTGAGCTGTTTCTCTTCTATGAGCTGGCCCTTGACTCTCCCAGTGCCGCTTCCCACAGGAAACATCTCCATGCATTGTCCTGCCTTGGGTGCTTTGCTTCACCCACCCATCTTCTCCTCAAAATATCTCCTTTTCCATCGGGAAAGGCCAGCTTCAAGGCCAGGAGGGCGCTGGTTTTCCCTGTGCTGATCAGGAGAGGCTCCTGCCAGGCAGCTGGTGCTACTTGAAAGAGCATCAGTGATGCTCCCCCAGGTCCGGGTGGTGACCATTCCCCGGGAGCCTCCCTGGTGCTGAGCTGGGCAGGGAACTCAATTCCAAAGTCTCTTTAATGTAAAAATAAAGGCAGAGATCAAAGCTGCCGCCTCCCTGCAGCCTGGAGATGCGTCAGGGAAGCTGGAAAAGCACCCAGAACTCTTCCCTGCCCACCTGGTGGCACGTGTCCAGCGTGGATTGCTGGGGTGCTGCTGGCGTGGGGCACTCTGCCAGCGCTTGCAGCCTTTTTGGAGGGGACAAGTGGCATTTGTCAGAGCAGCTGGAGTAGGGACATGCCAGAAAGCTGGGGATTGCATCCCCTCCTGCCCAAGCCCCCCAAACCCAACTTGGACAGGTTCTCCCTCATCCCTGTGTGGCCTTGTCCGAGCTGGTGGGGTGACTTTGCTGTCACAGACCCCAGGAGCCATCAGGGTTCTCCTCCCCGAGGCGAAGGCGAGGTGAAGGCAGCACTGGCAAGCAGGATTTTGTTAATGAACCAACCCCCTCAAAAAGCACCAGATATTTGGGATTTCGTGGAGCGTGGCAGGTGGGAGGATCTCGAAAGGTCTCATCCATTCATTGAATTAAACATCCCTGAGCGCAGCCCAAGGCTTAGCGGGGATGGAACCACCCACCAGCCTGGGAAAAGGCAGGTTCAGAGCCATGCAGAGCACACTGCAGTGCACAGATGGAGGGGACTGGGGACAGATTCCCTGCCAGCACCGGGGGGGAAATCCCACCCTGGAGCCCCCATTCCCACCCGGACTCCGACCACAGGGTACAATGTCAGGGGGAGGCAGAGAAATGCTGCAGGGGAAACTGGAATAGGCAGAATACAATTAAACTCCATTTAAATAATGCATGTAATATGCAATAAATAAATTGCATTCATAATAAATACCTGAGCTGGCCAGATATTGGATACAATTATTCATATCCAGATATATTGGCGAGCTGATGCATTATTCATGGGGTACTCAGCTAGCCCACGAATGCCAGGAATTCTTTGTTTAATCATGTGTTTGACAAACATCATGACTCATTAAATGTATTATTCAGAAAATACTATTTGATCAGGGCTAATGGGCAGAGTGCAGCCGCTTCAAGGTTTGGGGTCCCAAATTGCTTTACTCTGGATGAATGAGGTTTGCTTGGAATTGCAGGTGCACTTGTAATTATAACTCACTGCTGCTGTGGTTTCTGTGCTCAGACTTTGAGGCATTTTGTGATGGAGCCCAGGATGGAATCCTCCTTCTTTTTTCTGGACAACTGGACTTTCCCAAGATGTTATTTTTGTCTCCTTGCCTGGTGTTGCCTGTCCTTAAACCAAGCCAGCATCTCCTGCTCCTCATGGAGAGCCTCCTGTGTTGCCATGAGGGATCTTGGACAGAGGGGATGCACCTCAGGCTCTGCTCTGTGTGTTTTTGTGGAAAAGGGTCCTTGCTGACCCCCATTCCCCCCTTTCCACGCTGGGAAAGAGGCCGAGGAACTCGTGTGAGGGAGCAGAAGCTGTGAGTCAGCTGCTGGAGCTGCACAGTGAGTCAGGATTGTAACCCAGGAGCCCGGGCTGAGTAGGAGGGAGGAGAAGTTTAATGAGCAGTGGTTGTTCATTTGCTGCTTAGTTCCCTTCCAAGGTGGTTTTCACAGCCCTTAATGTAAAGACCAGGACCCCACAGTGAGGATATCAAACCCAACACTGGGCTGGAGGGATTTGGATTAATAAGGAGAGATGAGAAAGGGGTGATGCTCCAGTTACAGGCCGGGGATGGAAGGTGAACAAGGCTGCCAGAGGCGTCTCGTGCTGCTTGTCATGGGGCTGATTTTCTAACCCAAGGCATAAGAATTCCATCACATCGATTTCTCGTAATGAAATCCAAGCTGCTGTGATTGCATTACGCCTTTTCCCAGAGGGAGGGCTGGAGCTTCCTGCTCATCTCACTCAAAGCTCGCTGCCTTCACTGATGGGCTGGGGCACTGCGGAGCTGGAAATCCCATTCCAGTGGGGGTGAGCTGCAGCTAGGAAGAGGAACTGGGAGAGCTGACACAAAACCCTCTCTGGGCATCACACACAGATGGGCACAAAATATGGGGACCCGCCTGAGAGGTGGCAGGGGTGCCACAGGGACAATGGGGCTGGGAGAGACCTGGAGGTGTCTCCAGCTCCATTGTGCCGCTCAGGGCAGTGGCAGTTCCCAGATGTGCCAAAAACTACTTCCTAAGGGACTTCCCCTGTCCCTGAGGGCACTGAAATGAGGCCCAGCGGGGTCTCTCCCTGTGTGACACTGGAGATCCTTCCCCTGCCACCCCCACCGGAGTTTTCCACGTTTCCTTCCTGGGCTTTTGCCCATCCTGAGGCCCCTGAGTCTTCACAGCAAGCAGGACGCTGTGTTTGGGATCTTGCTGTGCTTCTGGGGTGTATCTGGACATTGTCAGCAGAATCCTTACTCACGTTTCTAACAGGTAAAGCCATCCCAAACCCTGTCTCCCTGAGCGCCCAGGAGCCAGCACCGCTCCACAACTGCTGCGTGTGCACAGGATCCCGGGCTGCCAGCTCCCTGTGAGGCCACGTCCCCTCCTGTCCCCTCCTGTCCCTCCCCAGCTCTGCCCAGATGGGGTTCCACATGCCTGGCAAGTGCAGCGTTGCCTCTGGAGCTGCTGCTTCTCCTTTGTTTTTTTTTTCTTTACAAGAAAGACAAGAGGAAATGGGGAATATCGTGCCTGCATTTGAGATTCTCTTTGAGGATTTTACCGTGGTGGTGGGGTGGTTTTTTTCGTGGGTATCTATAGTAACGCTGCATCCAGCCACAGTTTTCCGGAGAGCAGCATTCCCTGTTTTCCTACTCGATTTTTTTTTCCCAAATCCCTTTCCTCTGCTGCTCCCCAGCCTTGATGATCCTTGTGCCGTGGCACCAAGACATCCCTATTGCTTCCTTGTTACTCATTTGTGAGTGTGAGGGTGGTCAAACCATCCTTGGATAAGCCACTAACCCATCCATGGATAACCCATCCATGGATAACCCATCCATGGATAACCCATCCATGGATAACCCATCCATGGATAACCCATGCAGATGCTGAGCAGGCTGAAGATGTGATGTGCAATTCGTTGCTCTCAGGTGGGATCACAGGGCATTATTTATCTTTAATTGCTTTTCCCCCTTCCCCCCGTGGTCCCTGGGGGCAGAGGTGCCCCCCGTGGGAGATGGACACCAGAGGGAGTGGGTGAAAGAGGAAACAATCAGGTACCAAAAGGATGAGAAGACTTTGTAAGAGTATTTTTTTAAAAAGGAGAAAGGATGTAAGGGCAGGGAAAGGAAATGACTTCATGGGCAGGGAGCCCAGCCAGTCCCTGCATGGCTCCAGAGGGGATGCAGGATGCTCCCTTTGGAGAGGGGTGGGACGGCTTTCCCCATCACCGGCACTGCTGGGGAGCAGCTGCTCCCTCAGGGCACCCTTCTGGCCCTCTCTGGGATTTCGGGAGCTGCAAGCAGAGGCTCCCTGCAAGCACTAACTTTTGCTCTTCTGTCGTCTCTCCCGACGCCCAGAGCGGGCTGGGAAGCAGCAGAGGAATGACTCATTAGCTGCCAGCTCAGGGAAAGGCATTTATAGCTTTTTCATGGAAAACAGCCTCGGCTCAGCACCGCGTCACTGCCCTCGGACGCAGCTGCCGTCACTGGGACCCCAGCGGGGCTGGGAGAGCCTCACCCGGCCGGGGTGCGGTGCTTTCCACGGGCTGCGTGTGGAAATCGCTAGTGGCATTGTCGGATTGGTGGGACAGGAGGTGGCAGACCCGCTCTGTGTCCCAGCCAGGTCACCCTGGGAGCCGCCACGCTCCCCCCCAGCCGTGCCTGAGCCCCTCGGGAAGGAGCTGTGTGGGAAGCCGGCTTCTCCCGGCCGTGCTGTCCGAGGGAGGCGTGAGGAAGAGCTTCCATGGCTGGGCAAAATGCAGCTCCAGCAACTCTGAATAATTTTGCTTCAGTCACTGACGACTTTGCTGTTTTAATGGCAGAGTCATTAGGCTGGTTGAGGCTCCAGCTCGGTTTTCTGACAGTGCCTGGGCTGGGATGGGAGTTTAGACCAGCGACTCACACCAAGAGCTGCCCTGGCCGGGCTGTGCCAGCAGCTGGACGCATTCCAGCTGCATTCCAGCTGTTTTCCAGCTGCCTGCAGAGGAGGTGCCCTGTCCATGGCCTGGGGAAGGGTGACCTCGGCTGTGCCCTCACTGGGGGGACCTGCAGTGCAGGGGACAGCCCCTCCCCTCTCCCCAGTGCCCCCGCTCAGCCCGTGCCCGTTGCAGGATCTCGGTGTGTGACGAGGACAAGTTCCGCCACAACGAGTTCATCGGGGAGACGCGCATCCCGCTGAAGAAACTGAAGCCCAACCAGACCAAAAACTTCAACATCTGCCTGGAGAAGCAGCTGCCGGTGAGTGAAGGGGGTTCAGAGCCTCACCCCACCGCGGGATCACAGATGCAGCAGCTTCTCCCTGTGGCATGCCGGAACATGGAGCTGTTTGGCCCCTCAAACACCATCAGGGACGGGGCAGGGGAAAGCATCCCTTGGCTGGGGAGGCGTCTGGCTGTGGCTGTATCCCGGTGCAGCCCCCAGACTGGGCGCATTCCCTCCCCAGATAGATAAAACAGAGGACAAGTCGCTGGAGGAGCGGGGCAGGATCCTCATCTCGCTCAAGTACAGCTCGCAGAAGCAGGGGCTGCAGGTGGGCATCATGCGCTGCGCCCACCTGGCTGCCATGGACGCCAATGGCTACTCCGACCCCTACGTCAAAATGTGAGTGTGGCAAATGTGAGCGTGTCCCCTCCCCGCTGTCCCCTCCCGCCTCTCCCCGGAGCGGGAATTAATTGCTCTCATTAGGAGATGCAAATGAGGCCGTCACGGCTGCAGCTTGCCTCCGCCTGGAGCGTCATTCCCTGGCAATTATTTGGCAGAGCTTCCAGGTAAGGTGGGCACGGGGCTTGGCGGCATGGGGCCGTCCCCTGCCTCACCACGGCTCCTGGTTTTTGGGGGGGATGGCATTGTTCAAATTCTCTGCAAAGAAGGGGTGGCCATGGCGAGGAAGGACCCTGTGCCTGTCCTGCCTCCCTGTCCCCACGGTGCTGACTCGAACTGGGGCACTTTTAGGGAAGGTATTTGCTAAGGCAGAACTACTGGGATAAACCACACCTGGGAGACCAGGAATGGAGTTCAGCAGCAGCACGTTTTCACCTTCTTATCGAATTGTTTGTTAGGGGTGGAGGTGCTTGTATAAAAATCCCCTCTCGCTTTTTTAGACGCCCATGGGAGGCTCAGTCCCTGAGCAGCACAATTCCCATTGCTCCCAGCCAGTTTTGGGTGTCCCCCGTGCCATCCACAGGAGATTGCATCTGCAGGGCTGGGATCAGAGCAGATAGAAAAGCGATGCTTCTCTCTACAAGTCCTAATTTTTTAATTAGCAGCAAGATGTGGAACGTGTAGCAAGGAAGCAGAACTGATGTTTAAAGGTGCAGCACCGGCACAAACCCACGACGGATTGACTTTGGCCTGGCCCACATTTCGGGTCCCCTCTCTGCCTGGTGACGCTTTAATCTCTTTTGCTGTCCAGCTCTGGTGCTGTGCTGCAGAATATCTGCAGGGAACAGCTCAAAGCTGCTCGCTCCTGCTGCCTTTTCCACACTGATGTGGTTCCTGTCTGCCGGAGAGGCTCTGGATGAGCAGACGGCTCACACACTCCTGAGTCCGGCCTGGTGCTGGGCTGGGAGTGATGGATTCGGGGAGCATGTGTGCAGTGCCAGTGTCCCCTAGGGACTGGAGATGGGATAATCGGTGCTCTCTGATTGCAGCCAGCAGCTGGCTGGGTTCTAAGGTGGGGAAATGCTGCCTCCTCCCAGCCATCCCCAGCATTTTGACAGGGGAGAAGGATCTGGAGGTTCAGGGGGCTCAGCCACCCACCTCACCCTGGCTCTGCTCGGGAGCTGGTCCTGCAGCCACAGTTGTCCTCCCCAGTGACCTCCTGCCCTCCTCACTGGGACCCACTGGGCTGCTTTGGTCTCGTTGCAGTTACTTGAAACCAGATGAGGACAAGAAATCCAAGCACAAGACAGCGGTGAAGAAGAAAACGCTGAACCCCGAGTTCAATGAGGTGGGTTTGGGGTGGGTGTGGCTCTCACCGAGGGGCTTTTCTCAACCTCAGACTTAAAGAAACCCCACCTTAGTCACTGTGTGAGGGATTGGGGTTGGCTTCCCCATGGGCAGCAAAGCCTGAGCAGAAGGATGGGCAGCCCCAACCCCAGTTTCATCCTGACTCTGCTTCTGCTCCCCCACAGGAGTTTTTCTATGAGATCAAGCATGGTGACCTGGCAAAGAAGACCTTGGAAGTCACCGTGTGGGACTATGATATCGGGAAATCAAACGATTTCATAGGTGAGTGGCACCCTCCAGAAAGTCTCCTTGGCTTCTTTTTTATTTATCTTCACTGTCTGTGCCTCTTATTTTTCCTGCACTCCTCCAGCCTCCTGGTTTGTTCTCCATCCCCACATTCATTCTCGCTGGGTTTCGGTTCCGCTTTTATCCCCCTCCAGCACCTGAGCCTCTCAAGGAGCATCCAAGCAGGGAGAAAATGTGTCTGCCTCTCCCCTTCTGTTTTCAGATGTTTTCCTCTGAGTAAAAAACAGCTTTAACAGGGAGGTTCCATTTATCTCTGTTGGATGTCTGGGCTTGTTGTGATTTTGTTGCTGGTCGCTGTGATTTATCACTAACAAGTGCCCGGTACCTCTGACAGCTGCTGTGATTGCAGTGAGCCCTTGGCACAAGGGACAGGGCACTGCCTGGGACAGGTCCCAGATCACAGCCATGAGGGGGTGGGGAGGATGGGCTGTATTTCACATCCGGTTGGATGCTGTGAGGATGCTGAATCACCCGGCTCCCTCCAGCATCCCCCGGTGTCCCTCAGCATCTCTCAGCATCCCTCGCAGGGCTGATGCTCCCTCCCACCTCTCCCTCTCTCTGTCTCTCTCCCAAGGCGGAGTCGTGTTAGGAATTAATGCCAAAGGGGAGCGGCTGAAGCACTGGTTCGACTGCCTGAAGAACAAGGACAAGAAAATCGAGCGCTGGCACACGCTGACCAACGAGCTGCCGGGCGCCGTCCTCAGCGACTGAGCCCCGCGGGGCCGCAGCTCCACAGCCTTTGGACTCCTCCCAGCTTTGGCTCTCCTGGGACAGCCAGGAGAGCAGGACACCCCACAGCAGGGCCTGGCTGCAGGGAAGCCCTTCCCAGGGGAGAAGGCGCAGGCGGTTTGCTCCGGCGGCCGCTCCCGGCTCCCAAGGCTTTTCCAGAACGCCTCTTTGCGCCCTGCCACACTCACAGCCCCACTCTCGAGCATGCACGTGCACACACACACACACACACGGGTGTGCACCCCTGCATGCACTGCAGTCTGGCTCCTCTCCCAAATCCTGGCTCTACTCAGTTACCTTCTCGCTGCCTTGCAAGTCAGTGGCAACAATGAATGCGTCCGTCCGCGTCCGTGTGTCCGGCATCGGCAACAGGCGTCCCTAAAAACACACAAAACCCGGAACTGTCTCCTCAAGGCAGCTTGTGCCATATCTCTGGTGGTTTGTCAGTCTCTGTGGTTTGGGCCTAAACAGTCTTTTATGCATTCAAAGCTCCTCCGTTGGAATGATTGTGTCCTTGGTAAACCTGGAAGGAGTGTTTGCTTTTCCTTCCGGGAATGTTGTGCTCGTCCTCTCCAGTAACTCATGGGAAGTCAGCAGAGCTGTGCAGACCGCAGCTTTCCTCCTGGCGTCGGGCAGCCTCACGTTTGGGAGGCAAAATAAAAAGCTCAGTGGAGCAGCCTGGCTGTTCCTGCTTCCCAGGATGGGCAGCAGCCGCTCTCCTAATGAAACCATGCCATGCAGCAGCACGGCTGCTTTTCCAGCAAAGCCAGCCTTCAGGCTGAATTTTTCTATCATTTTTCCTTTTTTCATCCCTTTCCAATTCACCCATTAAATAATGAAGATGCTGAGCCTTGGGGCTGAGCTGGGGTTGTGTTTGTAGATCAGCACGGCCATGAGGTTGATCCATTTTCTGCCTCAAACAGCATCCAAACCAAATAAATTTCTGTGTATGGCACAATAATATTAATATGGCACACTAATAATATGTTAATATCATCATAATAATCCCAGATAGCATCCTCTGTGATCCACCTCGGCTGGTCTCTTCATCCTCATGCCACCAGGCGCCGGGTGGGATGAGCTCAAACTTTCTAGGAAATGCTGCACCATTCCCAAAATTTTTTGAAGCCTTTAAACAGTGATTTCTTAGGAAGAGCTGCTCTTTGCCTGCAAGTGTCAATCGCCCTCAGCTTCCAAGCCCTGTGCACATGTTGCCAACTTCTTTTTTTTTTTTTCCTGGGAAACAGTGGAATCTCTGGAAACCTACGATTACTTTTCCCGGTGACGATTGTACTACGCCTTGTTTGATATGGGGGGGAGAAAAGAAAGAAAACCAACGTTCATAGGGTTTTTTTTTTTAAATAACTTAATATTTGTAATGCACCCTGCAGATATGCATGGATTTTACCGGAATGCTGGCAGCCTGTCAAGTCGGATGTTCCCACTAATCCTTTCTGGTCCAGCACCTTAAAACCCGGTTGGGATCTGAGCTTCCAGGCAAGCTCCGGGAGCACCAGGTTTGGCTGCGCCTCCCTTTTCTGGCAAAGTTCCTTTCAGTCCATCCTTTGCTCCAGCACCTGAAACTGGTTTATGCCTGAGGTGGGGTAGGACATGTGCGTGTGGGTTCCTTCACTTTGTATCCCGGTCTTTTCTAAGTGGACGCTCCGTCCCTCCGTCCCAGCTGCATGCAGAGTTGGTGGTTGTCACGCCAGGCCTCGTGAAATGTTTGATACCAATGTTTTGCTACCATGTGAAGGCTGCAGAAACCGTCCTTCCCTGCATCCTGAGAGACTTTTGTATTTCAGTATTACCTATCTGTGTACTTTTGGTCAGGTTTGTTAATATTTATAACGAGAGCCGAACATAAAAAGGTTAAAAAATAAAATTAAAAAAAGAAAAAAGGTTGATGCTGGTGCTGCAGCTTTTGAATTTGGGGGGTGGCAAGGATTTGGGGAGAAATGGGTTTTAAACCAGAGCATTGGGGGCTGCTTGGCCCAGTATAACATAAATACTATATATGTACTTATAAGTATTTATAAATATATATATATATATGGGGATATCTATATGTCTATATCTATATATATGGAGAGAGAAAACACATATATATGGCCCAATGAAGTATATATACTGCGTGTATATTTATATTTATTTATGTTTGTGTATGTATTTAGTAGCCTTGAAGNGGTGGTTGTCACGCCAGGCCTCGTGAAATGTTTGATACCAATGTTTTGCTACCATGTGAAGGCTGCAGAAACCGTCCTTCCCTGCATCCTGAGAGACTTTTGTATTTCAGTATTACCTATCTGTGTACTTTTGGTCAGGTTTGTTAATATTTATAACGAGAGCCGAACATAAAAAGGTTAAAAAATAAAATTAAAAAAAGAAAAAAGGTTGATGCTGGTGCTGCAGCTTTTGAATTTGGGGGGTGGCAAGGATTTGGGGAGAAATGGGTTTTAAACCAGAGCATTGGGGGCTGCTTGGCCCAGTATAACATAAATACTATATATGTACTTATAAGTATTTATAAATATATATATATATATGGGGATATCTATATGTCTATATCTATATATATGGAGAGAGAAAACACATATATATGGCCCAATGAAGTATATATACTGCGTGTATATTTATATTTATTTATGTTTGTGTATGTATTTAGTAGCCTTGAAGCCCAGCCCACCCAGGGCACAGGGAATCATGTCCAGTCCCAGGTGCCGAGGCCGGGCTTGCAGGAAAATCCAGCTGGAAAGCACGAGGAAAAAAAAAATATTTACTCAATTAAATGATGCTCTGTTCAGTCATCAGATTTTTGTTTAAGTCACTCTTTATCCCCTCGGGAATAAAGAGCTGATTATAAAAAGAGGGAGGGAGGGAGGACAAACCCTTCAGATTAAAATAAAGCTTAAGGTATTTGAATGCCCAGCTGCTCTGGGGCACGTCAGACCCTCCTGCTCTATAAAGAGGCTCCGCTTTTGGGGAGGGTCACCTGCCCCGGGTGCTGCTGCTGCTCCATGGACAGCTCCCAGGAGCCCCCAAACAACAGCACCCCGGGGCCTTTCGATGGCCCCCAGTGGCCCCACCAGGCGCCCCGGGCCATGTACCTGGCGGTGGCCGCGCTCATGGGCCTCGTGGTGGCCTCGGCCTCGGTGCTCAACGGCCTGGTCATCGTGGTGTCCGTCAGGCACAAGAAGCTCCGCTCGCCCCTGAACTACATCCTGGTGAACCTGGCCGTGGCCAACCTGCTGGTGACGCTCTGCGGCAGCTCCGTCAGCCTCTGCAACAACATCAGCGGCTTCTTCGTGTTCGGGAAACGCCTCTGCGAGCTGGAGGGCTTCATGGTGTCCCTGACAGGTAAGGAGATGGGCTCCACACCCACCTTGGGCTTTGGCTGCTGCGTCTGGGTTTAGCAAAGGGGCTTTGGAGGTGTTTCACCACCTAAAGTCGACGCTTGCATGTTGTGAAATTTGTGTCCTTCAGCTCTTCGTTAGCACAGGGAAGGGCTGGGGAGATGATTGGCTGTGCCAGGTCACCACATATGCAGTCTTGGTCTTCACAGAGTGGGAAATGCCACTTGGGGGCATGGGGAATCCTTGTTTGGGATGCATTTCATGGGTGCTGGCTGTGCACCAGGGACAGGAAACTGCACGAAACCTCTCCTTGAGGACGCTCTGTTGTTGTAACCACGAGGCATCACAGCCACCCCTTGCCAGCTTCATTTCTAAGGGCCAAGTATCACAGCTTTCCCTGCTGTAAGAAAAAACATCCAACTTCTTGTTCAAACAGCATTTACTCGAACTAAATCATCATCTACCAAGTCCCAGCACATGCAGCAGAACCTGTCCCTGAGCCACGGCCCCTCCCTGTCCCCCCAGGCATCGTGGGGCTGTGGTCCCTGGCCATCCTGGCCCTGGAGAGGTACCTGGTGGTTTGCAGACCCCTGGGAGACTTTCGGTTCCAGCACCAGCACGCTGCCAGCGGCTGTGCCTTCACCTGGGGCTGGTCCCTGCTCTGGACAACCCCACCACTGCTGGGCTGGAGCAGCTACGTGCCTGAAGGTAGGAGAGGTGACAGACTCCACTGTGTTGTCTTCCTGCACGTTGTTTTCAAGCCTGGGGTAGGCTGGAGAGTGTCTGTGCTGGAGTTTAAGGGGTTAATATCTCCTGCTAATATCTGCTGCTTGCTCAGCCAATAATCCTCTCTTGGAGGCTGTTCTTTGGAAGTTCCCCACCACAGGACACTCTGCAGCCACTCTTAACTGAGTCAGGATCTGCTCTGGCTGCTGGAGCAGCACCCGGCACACACCCAGCCCAAACCTGCTCTTGTAGGTGCTTGGCACAACTCCACAACAAATCACAGAGGGCATCTGGCCAGCCAAAACCCCGCGGTGGCTGATCTCCAGGCCCTTGGGGATGGAAAAGTGAGAGGTGCTTGTGTGCCATGGCTGTTTTGGAGCCCATTCCCGAGCCTTTATCCAAGCCCGTAACTGCTTTAGGCTCATTCCCGACCTTTATTCCAGGCCTGAGAACCTCCTGCGGGCCCAACTGGTACACGGGCGGCAGCTACAACAGCAGCTACATCCTGGCCTTGTTTGTCACCTGCTTCGTGCTGCCCCTCAGCCTGATCCTCTTCTCCTACACCAACCTGCTGCTGACCCTGCGGGCGGTAAGTGCGCCCAGCTCAGGTGAGTCCGCGCTGCTCCGCCCCCAAAGCGTCCCCATCCCTCGGCATGAAGAGCCTCAGGGCAGGTTTTGGGGACAGCCACCAGAACTGGCACCTCCTGGTGCTGCCTTCGGGGCTCCCATAGGGGTGGGAGTGCTGTTCCAAGCTGCTGACAGGCATCTCCCTCTGTCCCGAACTCCCCGCAGGCCGCGGCGCAGCAGCAGGAGTCGGACACGACGCAGCAGGCGGAGAGGGAGGTGACGCGCATGGTGGTGGCCATGGTGGTGGCCTTCCTCACCTGCTGGCTGCCCTACGCCACCTTTGCACTGGTGGTGGCCACCAACAAGGACATTGTCATCCAGCCAGCCCTGGCGTCCCTGCCCTCCTACTTCTCCAAGACGGCCACGGTTTACAACCCCATCATCTACGTCTTCATGAACAAACAGGTGAGAGAGAAAGCTCCAAACAAACAAATCCACCACAGCTTCCCTGGGGCTGCTGGAGAACAGCTTAACAGCCTCAAAAAACTGGGGGAATTATCTATCCTATCTGGAAGTGTGGTCACAGGCTCGATCCCGGGGTTGCTGTGTAAGCAGCAAGGATTTGGGGAATGAAATGGAAAGGGGAGGGAGCAGCCTGTGAGCCCGAACAAGAGCTCATTTTCCGCTTCCATGGTTTTATGGGGTCAGGAAACTTAATGTTGGATCACAAGCTGCTCGTCGAAGGCACAAAGCAAACAGAATGAAACTTTTATTGTCCATAAACCGCAAAGAGTTGGGCTGGGAATAGACAGAGATCTTTCCCAAAATACAACCAGAGTCCAGCCTGCCGAGTCTCGAGGTGACACCGGGTTTCTGCTGCCACAAATAACCTGCTCCTTCCTTCCCTGTCCAGTTCCAGAGCTGCCTGCTGGGAATGCTGTGCTGTGGTCACCACCCCTGGGGGCTGGGGAAAACCTCTCCAGCTGCCCCCAGTCCCCAGGTGGCTGCAGAGCGGCTGAGGAACAAGGTGACACCATCGCACCCCGTGTGACGGCTGCCACATCCTGCCTGCACCAGTGCCAGCTCCAGGATCTGCCTGTGCCACCCACAGCAGCACAGAGGGGATCAGCGTGGAGTTGGTGGGGGGCTCTCAGAGGTTGGAGAGGTCCCCGACAAAAAAAAGACATGACAGTGTCTGCTTGCTGGAGAGGAGCCATTCCGGCATGGGAGAAACTGCAAATTTTCACTGTTTCACTCTCCTAAGGAACCCCCTCCCTCCCAGCCCCTCACCTCGGAGCCTTTCAAGAACAGAAAATAAAAAATAAACAGCAATTTTTCCTCAGTGCAAAACACCCCAGGTTGCTGTTTGGCCCAGAGTCGGGTGGAACGTGGTCTGTCACCATCCCCAGACAGAGCAAGCCCCGTCTGCATGGCCTGGTCCTGCTGTGAGGTTCAGGGGGATGCTGTTAAGTCTGGCCTAAATCCAGCAGGAATGTTGAAGAGCCAACTGTGTTAATAAACACTAATAAATACAAAGCCGTCCACATCTGTTTGACTGGCTGACAGAGGGTTGGACAGAAAACACAAAGAAAGCCAGAAAAAAAACAGTGCAAAGACACAAAGTTAATTTTTTTTTTATAGTTAAGGCAGTAAGAACAGGTCTGAGCCCACTGATTTCCCAGCAAGGGTGAAAACACAAGTGGCAACAGGCCCCAAGGCACAGCAGAGGTGCCACTGCCCACTAACAGCAAACAAAAAATGCCAAAGCCTGTAAGGATAAAATAAAAGATAAAAAACCTGCACGAGGCTCTGCAGCTTCACGCCTCATCTTGAATCTCAAATCACAGTATTTATCTACCCCAGCTGCAATCACATTTCTGGTTTTGGAGGCAGATTCTGTCATTTAGGAACCCAGGAAAGGCTTCTAAAGGCGACATTGAAGATAGCAAGTGGCTGAAACCGGGTTTCACCCAATGCCTCTATGTCTAAAAAAGCCTGCCTGCCTTCAGAGTTGTCTTACAGATTTTTGAGCCTGAACTCTTTCAAAATGAGGTGATCCACAGCCAGGCACCCCAGCAATTTGCACAGGGATGGAGAATGATGAGATCTGGGAGACCGAGGGGTTTGGTTTTTTCTCCACCTGAGATTCTCTGCTCCAAACCAAGAACAAAACAAAAATCCCCAAACCAGCCCGCTACGAAGGAATGAAACACGCTGGATGGGGCTTGGGGTGGAATTAAATTGTCTTTATGATCCCTTCCGACCCAAAGCACTCCATGACTCCATGACCTGGTGTGGGGGCACAGGACACCAATCCCCATCCCCGTGTCTCAGCCTCCCTCTCTCCTGCTGTGCAGAACAGCTCAGCTCACACGGCTCAGAGAGGAATTAGAACAGCTCAGTATCACTGTTTTAATTTAATTAATTGGGCTTTCATTCTCGGGGAAGCTGAAAAGCAGCATTAGATGGGCCCCTCTGATCTCCTCTGCTGTCTTGCACTGGTCCTTGTTTAATTGTTCCCGTTAATTACAGCTTTTGTGCCTTTGCTTTACGTTATCAGGATGATTTACGTCCATGCTAAACTTAAATCTGGGAAAGTACGAGCAGCCGAGAAACTGAAATCTCTGTTGTGTTCTGGCCCCGATAAGGAGATCAGACAGGCTACGGGACGACTTGAAAGGCCCTCCACCAGCAGAAATAAAAATTCTGCACATTAAGATTAAAAAAAAGATAGGGAAACGGCTCGCAGTCTGCTCACCATTTGGTCCCACAGATAAAATAGAACAAGAAAGGCAGGAAGCTGAGGAGATTTCACAGGCTGCAGCCCAAAGGGATGGATAATTCCGTGCGTGTGAAAACGCTCGCGTGCTGCTCCCCGCCCCGCCGGCTTCAGCTACTTTTTATTTAACTGCACAAGGCTGAAACACAGCGAAAACACTGCCCAGAGTGAGAGGGAATGACCCTCCGTTCCCAGCCACGAGCCACCAAGGACAGGATCGCACAAGAAAAATTTGCAATTTAACTTTTGCACCCTCTGTGTCCCTGCAGGTAACGCAGCCCCAGGGCCTCGGGGAGCAGGATCTTGCTCCAGCAGCTCCTCCCAGGAATAAAAATCCTTCTGCCTGGAGCACAGAAGTTCCACACAGAGAATCCAGGTTGGTACAAGGCTGGGATAGAGAATATTAAACCTTTTTTTGGACAGAATTGTGTCACGGCCCGGGGCGAGGCCTGTTCTAGGCCTCGCTGTTATCCTGAGGCACTGTCACTGCCACGACAGGACAAACACAATGAAAGATTTTTATTTTCTCTTGATTTTTCCTCAGAAAGCTCCCCCACCCCTAAAACATCCTCCCTGGAGCAGCTCTATCAGTACCTGGTTGTATCATGGTCTGACGATGGGAAGCAGCATTAAAAACAAGTAAAAAACCCCACAGGACAACCCCAAAAATGAACCTCCCAAACCAGAAAAAAAAACCCCACAGGGCAGCACAATAACCTTGGAAATTTTTATTTGTGTTGCAAAACCCAATTAACAGGTACAGAACTGGAGCACTTCCTTGCAAAAACAGGAACGAAGATGCAAAATTTGGCACACCCAGCTGTACAAAACCAGCTCAAACCCCTGTGTCTGTCACACAGGGAACAGGACAACCTTCACTCCTGCATCTCAACAGCATTTATCACAAGAAATGTTAAATATGAAGTTGCTGTGCCCATCAAAATTCTAATCCAAAACTCAATTATATCCAGGGATTTTTGCCTTTTTTTTTTTTTTTTTTTGGATGAGGCCTACCAAAAATGGGGCTGAATTAAACCTCAGGTATCTTCATAACAACCACATTCTTTTCACATTCTTGTCTGATGCTGGCAGGGAACACATTGCTGCACTTGCAATCTCTGGAGAACACCGCCTTTTCCTCATTAGCTTTTTGCACAGCAATTAATCCCTTTAATCAGTCAAATCAGTGCAACACTAGATCACAAAAGCACTAAGTAAAGAGAAAACAAGAAATTACCTTGTTAAATTTAATGAGCAAGGAAAAACAGACACTACATGGGCTGTAAGACTCCAGCATGGAAACATTTCGGTGCCTGAGCAGCACCAGCAGCCCACAGAATTACAATCATTTTGTCTTTAATGTGAAAACTGCATAATGCAACAGAGCAAGAAATTCTTTAGCTGATGAAAAAGTGCACATGCAGAACAAAAACCGGTTTCATAAGGATGTGACAGTAAAAAAACAGTTCACTTCTGCAACATTGACACTGCCTGGGCATGCAACAATGGCATAAAACCAGTACAAACCATATCAGAGAATAAAGCATTAGATTTTCTTCTGTACTTGCTGCTGTTAAAGGAAATCTGAGCTTTACAGGTGTTGGTGTGGCCAAAAAGGGCTGTAATTCACAGACTAAACAACACTGTGCAAGCAGCAGCAAGCAGGTGACGTGTAGAACTTATTCACTCTGTGTTTTAATCATGGAGAGAGCTCTCATCCAAAACAATTATCCTGCAGGGGACAAAAAAACAGGAGGGAAAAAAAGGTTATGCAGTTGTTTTTTTCTGATACAAAACTCCAAGTTGAAGGGAATGGGATTTCATAATGCCTCTTTTCATGGAAAACAGGAATGCAGCTCATGCAACACATCAATTTCTACCACAATCCCAGTTCAAGTCACAGAGAGCCTCACCTGAAGGGTGGAGCTGGAGCCAGCTGCTGCTGAGGGTGGGGTCTCTGATCCTTGGGGTGCTCGTCTGAAAAACAGGGAAATTCAGCTCAGAACGTGACAGCCACACAACACTCCAGAGAGAGCCAGGGAATCAAGTGCTACAGGTTTTTCTGCTTGATTCATTCAGCCACTTGGGGAATCAGAACCCAGCCCCAGCCCTGCTGCTCCTGGTGCATCACACAGGACCCTCCTCGTGATCAGAAACCAATCCTGATTTCAACCCCCGAAGCCCAATCCCAGCTCAGTTCTGAGGTCTGACAGGAAACAGGGGCACAGCTGCAAATGCTGTGCAATAACAAGCACGGAGGTGTCACCTCCCAGGCTTCTACATTTTCAAACTACCATCAATATGTCCAAAAGTGACCAGAGATTTGGGACATTTCAAACTCTGGGTGCATCCAGCAGCTCTACAGACAAAGAGCACCTGCTGAAGTCCCTGCACAGCTTCCTGGTGCTCTGCCTCCAGCCCAGGCTCCGCTCTCCTCTACTCCATTCTTCCTTGCAGCATCTTCTGGATCCTGCAGGCTTGCAGCCCTTGAATGACAGAGTTTCGTGTATCATCCTCATTTTTGTTTTTTTTAACAGGATGAAACAGCAAATTCTGATGCCAAACACAAGAATGTCTTATGTTCCTTAGTGAGACAGAAGTTAGGGATGGCTTATGACCACTCACTGTGGAGTTGTTCAGAGTTCCTGGGCTCTGATCTTTAGTTCTAAGAGGAAAAAAGGTTATTCGGGATACAATTCTTTTTCCTTAAAATTATGTTTAAATGACTTCTGCCATGTTCTTCAAATTTCCTAATATACTGCTATGAAAGCAGAACCATTTTCACAAACTCTTCTTTATAAAGAGCTTTCCTGATTCTGTTCTCTTAATGCACACTTTCTCTACCTCAGAAAATTCCCCCATTCTGTCAAATTATCTCTGGTTTCTGTGAAGACCAAGCACTGCCTTCCAAGCCTGTTGAAGTATTTGCTTTCCACCTACAGGAAATTGCATTAACAAAACATTCTTTTCCCTCTCAGTTTAGTAGGAGAGTTCTCACTGATGTCTCCAGGCAAGTTCCCTGACACTCTGCTCCCTAAGGAGTCACAGCCCATTTTCTGAGTAGTGCTGCACAGATCTGTACACACCACACAAAATAAACCCTTGAACACAAATGTAAATTATCAGCTCACCCAAGAGTGAGTCCCCGAGGTTGTTCTTGGATCTCCTCATCTCCAGGAACTGCATGGAGCATTCTTTCCAAAATATCATCGAGGCTGGAGTGAGCCCTGCTAAATAAAAGGTTTAAAAGCAATGGTGACAAGCTTCATGCTGCAAATTTTCAAATAAAACAGTCACAATTATCAGGGTATTTCAAGTTTTCTGTAAGCTTTGAATCTTGTTAAAATATGCTGAAAACAAAATTCTGAATCTTTGTAACTCAAAGCCAAACACGCCCTCCCATCCTTTTTCATACCTTTCTGTATCCTCTGCTGGATTAAATGACTCCTTAGTCCATAAACTCTGATTTGTCTTCTCATTTCTCTCAGATTCTTTTTCCGACTCTCTGTTTTCCCTTTTAACTTGATCAGGAGCTGTTCACATAAACAGCAAGATGTTAGTATCAAAGGAAGATAATAAAGACATTAAAATGTTGTTTTCTTTACTGCACTTGGGGAATTTCCAGTTGCCCACTTCTCAATCGCTCTTTCCCCAGTGGCCTGATTTTCTACCAGTTAAACAAATTCCCATTATCTGCAGTCAAAGGTGGCCAGCAGCAAGGCCCAGATAAATATTTCACTCCAACACATTTCCAGATTCACAGGACTCAACATTTTGTTTCCCGTTGAAATGAAAAATGCATATGGAAATGAATCTTTAATCTTTCCCCTTCCAATCCCAGATATGGGAGAGAAATCAGAAGGAAACCTGAGGATGTGAGCTTGGTTAGCCTATTTATCAAAATCCAGTGGTTTTCCCTCAGAGACTTATCAGCAAGTTCTGTTCCCCACAAAAATTAGGGTTAGGGTTGGGCTTAGAGTTGAGAGAGTTAGAGACCCTACAGCTCCAGGAACACCGGGGCTGGAAAGGGCATCCCATGCTGATCCCAGCAAGGCCCCAACACTGCTGCTCCTCCAACTCTCTGATCTGGAAATTCATGGTGATGGGGTTAGACTTAGGCTTAGACTAACGGGGAATATTTCAGCGCCTTCTGCCGGGCTGAGATAAGCAGGAGGCACGAGGCTGCCACAACACACGGGAGTCTGAAATAGCTGTGCTTTATGCAAAACCACAGTGACTGAGCAGCCAGCAAGAGCCTGCTGCAGTCCCCTCCACCGAAAAACAACAAGCTCCAGTGAACTTCCATCCTTCAGGAAAAGATTTAACAAAGCTGTAGGATAACCAAACATGTGCCAGCATCATTCTCAACTGACTGTGCTATTTAGCTTTTTACAGACTTAACTCATGTTCTGCCTTTTTTTGTCTCTCTCTCTGGTTTTTTTTTTTTTTACTGCTGCTCACTTTGTGACTCACTGAGGAAAAAAAAAAAGCACAGCCTATAAACATTTAGGTTTTCTGCTCCTCTGACACAACTTGTTGTACGTCTAAAAATGATTCCCACTTAGCACCATTTGCATTTGCAGCAGCACTAAGATTCACCACTCTGCTGTCTCTGTAACAGAGCAGGAAATCCAATATTCATTACCCCAGCGGAAGCTATTTTCTTGCTCTGTGAAATCAGAGGCATTATTTCAGGCTGGAGAATTAGGAACATTAACAGGTAGGGTGGACTGGCCACTTTCTGAACTGAATCACCCTCCCAGAATGGAAACTTCAGTGTTTTTGACATCACCTGCCCACCACCTCTGCTCCTGTGGGTGTTGTCACCTGTGTTTGAACACAGCACAAGCTACAGGGGCATAATAAAAGCAGAAAATTAATTCTCATGGTTAGACCTGCAAACCTCCCACATCAGCTCCCCGTGGAGTTCGGGGGGAGCACACAGGGAAAGGCAGCAAACACTGGTGGGGGGGACCAAGCTAAAAACTGCAGGTTATTGTTACAGCTGAACACACAGTGGCAAGGACTCAGAGTCATTTTGCAGCATGGCAAAAGGAATTTTCTATTTTTAATCTCTACATCGGGACTATTAGCAACCAACCATTCATTTGCACTCCAGAGTCTTGCAACCCCATCCCTTTCAAGTCTGGAGCGAGGGAATCTTGCTGCTTTAAGTGTTCTGCTAAAAATGACATTATTTCCATATTGATCTAGGTTGACTATAGACTAAAGTACCACATGACTTTATCCACCCAACCCTAGAGGAAAACCTGTCCGTGATTTATAATTATTTTATTTATGAACCTACAAACTGCCCCCGACCATCATCAATGGCATCACTGATGATGCCAATCTCCACGGGTTCTTGTTCTGGTGAATGAGGAAATAAAAATAAGCTCAGGATGTGTCTGGGTGTCTCATTTCTGAGAGAGCTGCGGACATTTTAATTATCCCAATGTCTGGTGTTAATTTAGGAAGAGCTTAACGAGGAATAAGCAAAGCAAACTCTTCTCTAACACCCTCCCAGTGAAAAAAAAGGCAGAGTTTTTACACTTTCTGACTGGAGACGTGAGTACAAAAAGAAATGTAAATCACTGAGCTCTGCACAGACACCTGGGGGGTGCAGCTGACTCCTCTAATGGGGAACACGAATTGCTCCAGGACACCTTTGAAAAATTCAGTGTACACCAAATTCCTCTCTGTGTTAAACTCCACCTGCACTCAGAGTGCTGTCAGCAGCAGCAAGGAACCACTCAGTGAAAGGCAGAGGCTTCAAGAACTGCCAGTTATTTAAGCTGTTGATGCCCAACTTCCTAATCATTGACTGCAACTCATTTGGAAGCTCTTGTGTATTTTGGCAGTGAATGGTTTGGGAGAAATCCTGATTGAGCACAGCTGGAAAGCCTCCCACCGTTTGGGGTGAAGTGCCTCTTACCAATTTCATCCAGCAGCTCTTGGGCTGGTGAAGGCAGCTCATCAGTGGAGGGGGGAGATGCCTCTGAGAGTGCTGAGACAGAGAAAAAAGACATTCTAGTTAATTAGCAGTGATTAATCCTTAATAACTGTGACACAGGCTTACACTCTGATAGCATCTTGCTTACATATTTCATTTAGCACCCTGCACGAGCCCGGCTCATTCACATTTTATCAAATTTCCTTAAATAATTCCATAATGGAAAAATCATTTCAAGCCAGACTCGCACATTCAGCTCTCAATGCTGTATCAGAAATTTGAGGCCAGGAATATTTACACTTCAAACAGAGGTTGATTTAGAGGCCAGAGTTCTTGGTCTGCAGGTGCAAACACAAAATCCATAACCCAATTAGCACCAGCAGTACATGGCTGAGTGCAAAGCCATTTGTCCCTCTAAAAAGAGACATCCAGGAGCAAAAAAAGAAGGGGGAAAAAAAAGGAAAAATAATTAATAAACTGCAAAATTTCCTTTCAAATCTGTTTCTCTGTTTATTGAACAATTTATTTTGGCTGGGGCTGGGATAAAAGACTTACCAGGTGCCTGCCTGGTGTTTCTCAGGGATGAAGCAACTGGTGGCAACCCAACCTGTGAGATCAACCAGAATGAAACACAAGAAGGTAAATTGAAAAACTGCTGCTCTTCAATCCTCTCCTTCAACATCCTAAATCCAAAATGAGGTAGAACCTTCAATTAAAGCCTCAGCTGACCATTAAATTTTAAACTAAGCTTTTCAATCTGTTCAGAATATGAAAATAGCGTAAGACTGATGTGCCAAAAATTTCTTGGGCTGCTGTGCACTGATATTTTAGCTTAGAGATACCATCAGCTACACAATCTTTATTTCAACGCTCTGAATGGACAGTTGGATGGGCATTTTCTGACTGGACAGTTCCAAGATTTCTTCAGTTCCCATTCTCTGCTTGGGATCTTCCATTGTTAAAGCCAGGACAAAAATTAAAAGCCGCCCAAAATTAAGAATTTGTAACCAGAGGTAAATCCCCACTGCCTTCAAAATGGAAATATGCACTTAATTCTAGAAAAATATTTTGGACAAGAAGTGACACCATCGGCAGAGGCACCACTCAGGGCAGCTCTGCCTTGTAAATGAATTTAATGAATTCCAAGTGTTCTGGCCCAGGAGCAGCACGACACCGAGCCTGTGTCAGGTCAGCCATACAATGAGCACTCACTGCTGCCCTGCCCGAGCAAACCCTGATTTCATCTTTAAACGACAACCCCAGCGGAGAAAGTAACAAGAAAGGTGAAAAGGCAACTATTTTATACAAAACCGTCTGCAAAGACAATTGAGATAATGCTGCGTGGCTCGGGAACTCCTTCAGTGCCAAAAAGATCCCTGGAAATCACTGCAGTGGCCTTGGGAACTGCACTCCAAAGGGAGGGGTTTGGACAGAACAGAGCTGATGAGGTTGGGCACGTTTGATGTGCAGGAAAAGGACAAACCCCTGATGAAAGAGCTCGTTCAACCCAAGCTTTTCGCAGGCTTTTATCACTCCGAGATTCCAAAGGCTGGGAAATGGCAATTCCTGACAGCCAGAGAAGGGATGGAGGGCAGGGAAGGGCCACTTGGAGAGTGGCCAACATTTGTGAGCAAGGGGAGCCCAAATCTTTGTGTAATCAGTGGCAACAATGCCTTGAAATCAGTCAGGACTTTTATCATTTTATCAACAGAGCCACGATTCCAGAACACTCACAACGACCCGCAAGCATTTCTCTACTTGCATTTTATTTTTAGGAGAAGTATTTTCAAAAGTATGTTTAAGGAACATCGAAAGAATATTTAAAGTAACTCACGGCACAAGTTATTTTCTGACTTACAGGCTCTTTCAGTCCAAACGAGCAAACTCTTGGAGCCACCACTGGAATTTCCATGCTCCTCTCCCCTTCACAGGCTGTGGTGAAAGTCTTGAACGCTGTGGAGGAGGTCTCTTGAGAGCCACAAAAGGAAGAATCTGAAGACAATTCGCGGCAGTGTTTGTATTTCTCAAAGGCTAATGGAATTTTTTCTTCTAGAATTAAAAAAGAAAAAAAGAGAGAGAAAAAAAGAAAAGACAGGGAAGCTGGAGAATTATTTTATCTCTATCACATTTCAACACAAACAGAAAAAAGTTTAAAGGGAACCTGCACAAGAAACTCTTGAGAAGCTGTTACCCATAAAAGAGCAAAGTGATAACCCACGAGTTCCACCTCAGACAAAACTTTGCCAACTGAGAAATTTCAGCCACTGTTACACCAGATTAATGAAGCACAAATAATAATTCATCACCCTTACGCACTCCAGTTCACCAAACGTTTATCACCTTATTTAACTTATTTTCCACACTCAAACCCTACGGAGTGCTTATTAAATCGCCTTTAAAATGCTGAAATCCACAGGTATCGGTTCAAATTTAAACGACTTAAACAATTTCTGATTTATGAAGGCTGCCGAGTAAACACATTCCAGAGACCTTTCAGGCAGGGGCTTTTTCAGCCGTGTCTTTGTAAATTCCCCGTTAATTCGATGTCTCTGGACAATGAGATTTCAAACAGGAACAGCAGCACTTCTCGTGGTTACTCACTGCAAGCCTGACATTTCTGCACGGTGCGAGTGGAGCTTCCATGATTCACCTTGATGGTTTTTACAGCAAAAAGTCCTGCCAGAAAGGTCTGGCTGGCACAGAGAGGTGAAATCAGTCCCTGTGAATCCTCTTTTCCCCTCCCTGCATTACCTGAGCCCAGGGGGGTGCTGACACTGGTGGGAGCGTGGCTCAGCCGAGGTGTTTTACACTCCACACCCCTCTGGAAGTTCTGCTCGCAGGGGATGCTGGACAAATCCTGAATATCTGCCACTGATCTGAATTATTGAGAGATGTTCTGACAGTTAGAATGGCCACCTTCCCGCACCTGTGAATCACCAGATCCTGCTATTTTCAGGGTCTTGAAATTTTAATTCCGTGCAGTCTTATCTAGTTCATCGGAATGGAGGGAGATGTTCCCTTGAAACTTTCCACAGGAATCTTGGAAGGCCCGAAATCACCATTTTCAGGAACGTTGCAGAGGCAGAAAAGGTTAATTATTTGCTTCCCCTTCCTTTCCAGGATTTCTTAAATAATCCTCCTATAAAACCAGCTCAGGAAGCCACCTCCAGAAAGGGCAGGAAATACAAATGTGAACCAAAAGGTGGAAAAAACTCCCCAAAGCCAAGGGAAGACCTCAACAAAAATTAATGGGCCATTAATTAAGACTCAATGTAGGTCTTGGGAGCATTTGAAAGAATGACTCTGATAAACTGAGACTGCTGAAGATCTGCACAGGCACTGACAGACCCCCAAGTGACAAAAATGAAATCCAAATTAATCAAACCAACATTTTGGGGAGATACAGCCCGGATTACATTGTCCTCAAAGAGCCATGAAAAGAACAGACACCTCCTGTAATCAGTAATTACATGCAAGTCTCCATTAGCTGTAAAAATAAATTAACTTTATTAGTTGAGTCACAAACACATTCTGCTATTTTTTTTTTCTCCCTGAGAATCACGGGACTATTTCTGCACTAAAATTTATTTGGCTCCACACGAATGATTTGCTCTTTAAAGTGATTTTATTTCCCCTGTGCCATATGGGGAGAAGAAACGAGGAACCCTCACACTTTAACGGGAAGAAGCACACCCAGATTAACACCACGTTAATTACTTAGGAATATGAAAATATTTCAAACTAAGGTTAACTCATTTACACCAATCTCACAACTTTTCAAACACTCCCAACGCTCTGGGGAGTTTTCTCTTGGTCTGCCTCATCTCCCTGTCTTGCACCAACACAGAATTTTGTAGTTAATGACCAATTTGCTGAAGTTTTGCTATAAAATGTGGCTCTTACACATCTTTTTCTTGGCATTCGTCCTGTGGCTCCCATAGCGTCGCTTCTCGTGCTGCATCCACACTGAAATGAGGGAGGAAAGGTCATATTCACCCTCAGGAAATGATGGAAATACAAGGATTTGGTTTCCTTTCTCTCAGGAAGTTTAAGCACTACCTTCTCTCTGAGGTAGACTGAAGCTCCTAAAAATTAATGCTAAAACATGGACAGCAGTAGGAGAAAAAAGTCATTTTCAAGAGATTACGGATTTGTTTTCGTAAAGAGAAAACTTCTAATTGACATTCGCAGCTTCAGAACAAAGCTGAAATTAAACAAAATAAATCAAAATCTAGGAATACACATCACTCCATTGTTTCATCATCCTTTGATCTGTCTCAGATTGTGATGAGCCCATTCAAGGTCAAAGAGGATTAGGTAGATGCTCAGAGAGCAACATCCCCTCCGTCCTGCTGGCAACAGTTCCTAAGTGAAGGGAGCAACCAAAACCATTCTTTTTTATCCCAAAGCCAAGTGATTTCCACTGCTGGTGCCTCCCTTTGGCCCAGGGAACTCAGCTCCGGTGAGGGGAGGAGGGAGCCCAGCCCTGACAGTCACAGGGCTCTGCCCAAATATTCTCCATGCTGGTAAAATACAAAATTTACAGGACAAAAACCCCTCCTGTTTTTCAGAGGAGACAACCACATCTCCAAGATTTCAGAGACTGCCAAATCTGATGTTACCCCCAGGCAAGATCCAGTGAACGTTCGTGCACTGGGCTGATCCCACGGGAAGGGAAAAGGCAGGATCTTCATGGCACTCGAGCTCCACAACCAAAGCACAACAAAATTAAAGCAGACGACTGAAGCCTTAATTTGAATTATCTTTGCTCTGTTTAAGGCCGTGGTTTATCAGTGGAAAAGGAATTCTGATATGTACATGGCTTTTTTTTCCCCTATTGTAGCTCCCTCATTAAGGCAAAAAACCCCCACCAAACTCTGCAAAAGACAAAACCCCCTTGAGACCTGTGAAAAGCCCTTTCAGTATTTTCTTGGCAAGGAGCTGAGTTATGTAGATAATCATTAAAAACCACCTCTGGCGTCTCATTTGAATATTAGATATATAAGCAGAATTAATGAAGAGAGCACACTTTATAAGCTAATTTATGCCTGGAGGAACAATGAAAATGAGTCTCTACCTGGCTACAGGCACTTGGCTCAGCTGATTCACTCCCAGCTTGTTACTGCCACAGCTCCGTGGGGTTGTGCTGCAGAAGGGTATTTTTCCTCCTGAATGCAAATAACAAATGTTCCCTGTTACTGGCTTTTGCAAGTACAAAAGAAAACAACACAACTCATTGAACAGGAAATTGCAACTTTATTAAAAATTTTCTTTTTTCGGTTTTGTTTGAGCTCCTGCCACCTTTGTTGTTATCGAGAGACAAATGTGTTTTAAAGATGCATTTTCATAAACCATGGCACAGCTGCCAGACAGTCGCTGAAGCACTGGGGAATATCACAACATTTACAAATTTGAGCTAAAAGAGACAACGGAGTAAGGGAACAACAATGGCTCTTCCATTATTCTGCACACGCACTCTGTCAGCTCTCACTGTTTTTAAGCCCAAGATCCTCCCAGCAATGAGAATATTAATGTGTAAATACAACTCTAATTCAGTTTCCAGCACCACAGCAAGTTGCATAAAAAGATTAAACTTAGCCCCAGGGTAAAAATAAAAAAGGTTTCAAATACGTTTTTGTTTTGGCTTTTTAACTGAAACACAGCAAGTACATAAACACTGCATCCGGAATTATTTCAAACCAAAATCCTGAGTGTCCTGAACTCTCCCAAAAATAATGGGGAATAAGAGATCAATTAAGCCTGAAGAATGAAGGTCCAGCCCTGTGACAGGAGAGCTGCTGGCAAAAATATCAGTGCAACCACTCCGTGTCCCTGCCTCAGAAGTGCTTCGAGAAAAAGGACATTTACCTGGAGCCTCAATTCCTGATCCTGCATTTCCAGGTAACTTCTGTAAAAATCCTTCACAAATATCTCCTTTGCCCTCAGCGTTTGAGGTCTGGAAAGGGAAAGGAATTAATTAAATTTTTGACAAAGAAGCTGCAAAGGGCTGGACAACCCTCCCAGGATGATGTTCCCAACAATGAGAGGGGAAACTTTTCAGGAGCTCATCAAACAGCCCAGATTGGATTTAACGGTAATACAGGAAAGTTTTGCATCTTCCAGAAATTAATGAAGATTAATTTGCTTACTCTTATCTAAATCTTTATTTGCAGGTACTATTTCAAAAGAAAAGAATAACAATTTTTTTAAAAAATCTCTCGTTTTCCACAGCTCTCTTTCAACCAAATGGGAGCACAATTAAACCACGTGTTGTGTAACTTATGTCCAAAATATGTTATTTTTACCTCTGGTTCTGAACTTCCCTCAAGAGCAGGAGGAAGGAAATAATCAGGAGTGAAGGATTCTCCAGTGGCATCCGGAGGTGAATTAAGGGAACAATGCAATTCCCTCCAACGTCCCTGTGAAAGACATCATCGCCTGAGGTGATCCCAGTAACAAATAGACATTTCAGCCAACAAAACACTGAAATCCTGACATTCTACTTAATTTGTTCACTGACTTTCAACCCACCTCCTGCTCCTTGCATCACCTCGGTGGTTTATAGAACAAAACAACAAAAAAAGGGGGAAGGAGGAGGGGAATTGTTACTCAGATCAGCTCAGGATGCAACACCAGGCTAAACTTTTCCACGGATAAGCAGCTGCAACTGAATTCCTTGGATTTCTGTACATACTCTAGACAGATTCTCAGCTTGCTGAGGAAGGACTGAACTCTTATGAATGGCTGTTCCAGACTCTGCTCGTTCATCTGGTGCTGGGGACTGGCAGCTCCTCCCTAGGATGTCAGAATGGAACAAAATTATTAACCAAAAAAAAAAGGGACGTGAAGTGAGTGATCTGAGGCACTGCTGGAATATCAGCGAGAGCAGACAGTGACCACTAATTGTCTGTCAGGAGCACGGAGAAATAATGACATTTAAATGCTCACCTCGTTAATTAATCTAAGCAGGGGAACCTTGCCCTGCTCCTTTGTCCAGAACTTTTTTCAAAAGATTTGCCCACTGAGCTGCTGCGGAAGAAGCAGCTGTGTGGTGAGACTGGAAGAAATAAAGTGTGAAAGCACACTCAAGGGTCTGAAAGCTTTGGGTTTCTCACGCTGATAACAATAATCAGTGAGGATGAAGGTCTCCAAGCTCATTCGCTCCACCTATTAACACCTAATACTCATCTCTATGCCCATCAAGGAGTGACCGACCTGCTCTGAGGGCAAAACTCTGGAAGATAAAACCAATTCTTGTAAAAAATCACTGAAATCTGAAGCTGAAATCGGATTGGAAATGGAAAGAGACAAAAAGAGAACAGAATATTTTTTATTTCTCAGCCTCACCTGTAGAACTCCTGAGGGCAGGCTCCACATCACTCTCCCCAGAGTCGGTTCTATCCTCACTGCCCACGTCCCAGGGCTCAGCAGCATCACCTGGCTGCCACCCGCACCTCTGCTGCTCGTGGCTTTTTGGGGCTCTAGCAGGGCCATGCTGGGAGGTTTCCTTTACACTTTCTGCTTCGCTTTCAGACGTGCATTCACTGGCAGGGTACGGACAGCTGAGCCCCAGCCGTCCTGAGGCCACTCTCCTGGCCATTTGCTTTACTTCAGCTACACAAAAAGGACACAATTACCACCTCCCACCACAGAACCTGGACCTTCAAAGCATCCCCTGTGTTCCACTGTGCCTGCAGACTCGGAAATGCTGAAGTTAGAGCTGGTATCAGGACAGCCTTTGCCATGGAAAAACACTTCCTTCCATTTTAAATAAAGCTTAAAACCCGCACAGATGGATACGGACAAGTCTCTACAGGAACAGGTTTTGCTAAGTTCGATTCTCTATTATCCATGCCCGTGCTGCCATCCACTGGGCACTGCCATCCTGCCCTTCCTGAATCCACACACGGTCCAAAACCAGGCTAGAAATTCCTTCAGCTCCACAAACCAAGCCACCTCAACGTGCCTGGGATGATTTTATGCCCGGAACGTGCAAGACACGGGATCCCACTCGCTTGGTTTCCATCCAAGAACAACCTCACGGAGCTTCAGCAATTAAGGCACAGAGACTTTCCCTCGTGTTAGGGTTTAATGCACTGCACTGCAGCAACATTTCTGATATTAATGCTGAGTTAACACTGATTTAACACTGATTTACTCACTCCTCCAGCCTGACTGCATCACCCTCCTCTTCTCACTGTTTTTTTTGCTGCAGAATTCAGCCCTTGGTTTTGAATGGCACCTGCAATAAATGATCATGAAATGCACAAACTCCTTCAGAGCACGAGCATATTGTGTCAAGTATTTCCCAGCCGGGAAAAGGCTCCAAGTTGTTTTAACATTAATTAGAGCACGTGTGCTCTCAGCCTTTTAACAACCCGGCAGAACCAGCAGATTGAGCTGCCAGAAGCTTGGAAAGCACAGACAGTTATTTGGGTCTATTACAGATTAACCAGACAAGCTGTACATTCAACTCTGCATCTCAGAGCTGTCAACTGCCTTCAGCTGCTGCAGCTCCAAAACCACACCGTGGATGGTGTGGGGATTGTTTTATTGAGGTGATCACAATTTCAGACCTGGGACCTGACCACTCTCCCACCAGAGTTCACTCCCTGACCGTCACTGACCATGCCAGCACCTGGAATGTTTCTGTTCTAACCTCTACCAACAGGTCCTTCTGATCCAAACAGGTCATGGAATCGATTTTAAAACTGCAACAGTTTTCCTGATTTGATCCAAACACTGAAGGAGGTCTGTCCCCCTCTCTCCAAGATTAAACTGCACAAGTTTTGCCAGGTATGGCACATGTGCTTTCCACTCATGCTTAGAAATACAAAGGGACGACACTAAAAGTATTTCTACTGGGATTTGAAGGAGGCTGTGCCCAGAGAGGAGAACCACCTCTATTAATACCTTCCCAGACTGCTCTCCTGAGGCACTGGCGCAGTTTTGGACCACTGACCTCCATTCCAGAGGCATGTGAAACCTTTTTTAACACCACTCTTTAACACAAACTGTTCAAACACTCTTTAACACACCCTGTCACAGCAGCTCTGCAGCTGACAATGACTCACGGCAGGCTCTTCTCTGTACAGATGGTTTTTGGCTTCCTGAGAAACATTTAATGCCAGCCTTGATCCTGATGTGCCTCCTTCTGACAGTGTCTCTCTCCAGATGAATCTGTCAGAATTAACTCTTCTACGAATAAGATCAAAACTCACCACTTCTCCTCTTCCCTTCTTGCTGCAGGATGTGAATCAGCTCCTCTCTGACACTGCAAGCAGAACTTTTTTTGGCATCTCGCAGACACGTGTGGGAGTAAACGCTGAAATGAGTCCAACAAGCCCTGATTCAGCACACACTGGGCATTCTGCTAATGACTGGCTGAGCTGTCTGTGAGGTAAGCCTAAGAACAGGACAGCACAAACTTTATTCCCCGAGTTGTATTTTAGCTGCTCTGCTCAGGACAAAGGATGACAGCTCCAGCCCTCAGACTAGCAAAAACCCTGCCCTGGATTTATAGCAGGTTTCAGGTGCAGGCAGGCAATCAAAAAATGCAGCTTCCAGGGGGATGAGTGGGCCTGAATGACTCAAGATTATCCCCACAGGAGATACGTACTTGAATTTCTCTCTTTCTCTTTGGTCAGTGTATTTAATAATGAAAGTGACCCAGAAGCCATTCCCAATAACAGCTTAGGCCTCAACACAAAAATATTTCTCCACTGGCCTTTCCCTGAGAGTCCCACCTCCCTTTTAGTGCAGGATTTGGATTTTAACCCCACCCTGAGCCCCTGGATCAGGATTGCCCTGGGAGGAGTGGAGAGAAAGAGGAGATAACACAGCTGCACCGCTGAGCTGCTTTCATTCCCGTATATAACACACGTGAATACATTTTAAAGGACAGATTCATCCCTCCTCCTGGACACCACCCTTCCCTACATCCCTCTGCCTGCTAAGGAACACAGCAATGATAAACAGGCCCCCTGCCCAACACTTTACCTCCTGGTTTAGACTCACTTCATCATCCAGGCCTTTTCCCACGCTGCAGCCGGGATCACGATGGGTGGCTGCGATTTTACTCTTCCACTTCTCATTTTGAACGGCCTCTATTTCCTTGGCTGTCCTGGGAACAGCCTGGAAGCTGTCTCTGCCTGGTGCCTGACACATTATTGGTGGTGGAATGTAATCCCTGGATGGTGGAGCTACAGCCTCGTGTAAAAAAATATCAACTCCAGAAAAAGGGTTATTGGCATTTTGGGAAGCAGCATCAGACCCGTTCCAGTGCCTTCCCTGAAAACGTTCCTTAGGAAGCAGATTCATCCTGATTTCCTGGAGCAGCTCCTTTTGCTTTCCCACGGCCTTCAGCCTGTCCAGTTCCTCCTCTGTCCTGCACAGGGAATCTCCTGCCTGCTGCAGCATGCTCCGCATAATCTTGAGGTTCAGAGCGCATTTGCTGATGTGCTGCTCGCTTTGGGAAGGGCTGCTCAGCCTCCTGCCAGCATCTCCTCTCACCTGTGACAGGGCAAAGGCCTCTCTCACCCCTTCCTCTTCTTCCTCCTCCTCTTCTTCCTCCTCCTCCTCCTCTCCCGTGAACCCTGTGCTGGTCCCTGAGGATTCCTCTTCCTCCTCACCCTCCCACGGGCTCTGATCTTCCTTTTGCTGCCTTTCTGCATCCTTTAGAGCTTGGCCTAATCCAGGCCCTCCTTCCAGGAAGTCTTGGGGACCTTCTGGATAACTGGCTAAGATTTCATTCATTTCAAAGCTGCACAGGCTGCCATCCACATCGCTCTCACTGGAGTGAGAAGCTCTTGTCTGCAGCTGAGAGGACACAGCGAGGCTTCTGTCCTGTGCAGCTGGTGCTGCGCTGGCTGCTGCCTCCTGCCCCACCACAGCACTGTTCTCCTTGGGAAAAACAGAGTCTTTGGGGGCAGAAAAGCCACCTGAAAAATTCAATTTTAAGCATTAAATCGTTTCTCCAGAAATCCGACAACCACGCTGCTTTTGCACACTTAGGAGTTAATTTTAGAAATTCAGAAAGGCTGAAAACTGCACCTGAACAAAACAGATTTAGAGCCTTGAGTCTACATCAACAATTAAGTGGCAGCTAAAATCCAAAGCCAACTGCTTCCTATTTTCAACCCACATCATAAAATCTGTGAGTGCTGCCACTTTAATGATTTATGTCAGGCTGTTGTGGCCTGAGGAACACATGAAGGACACGCTGACACCCTGCTCCAAGAAACTCACCGGCCTTGCTTCTCTCTTTTTCCTGGAATTCCACTGTTCTCTTCTGGAAGCTGACAGCTGATGCCCAGCAGATGTTCACATCTGCAAGAACAGCAGGTCTCTGTGCTTTGGACATTTCATCAGCGTGGCCACTTTCAGACTTAACCAAGTCCTGTAAAACAAAACCAAATGGAATCAAACACAACAGGATTTGGCAGTTCTGTGCCTGCTCTTCTGAGGGGGCTCAGCCCCACGATCAGAACACTCAGTGTTGGATCACTCCCTCTACATTTAAGCAGAACAACTTGAATGTGAATGGACACAGCACATCCATCACAGGTGACAATGCTGGAAGTCACCTTTAGGTCGTTTTTCAGGATATATTGAATATCCTGAAGTTTCATGGAGCGGTTCCTGTGTTTGGGTTCCAGCCCTGACTTGACAACTTCATAATAGAGCAGGGGGAGTCTGACATCTGCTTCCAGCTGCTCCCCTGACAGGATGAGCTGCTTAACAGCTGAGTCTTCCACACCTTTCCAGGGAGGGCTCTCTGCAAGACACAAGTACAGAGTTTATGTCACCAGCTGTACATTCACGTTAATGGAAATTAAAAAAAAAAAAAAATCACATTATTCCCTGTCCATTCCCTAATTCACAACTAAAAACAAGCACTGGCATCCCCTCCCCGTCTTACTCCAACACTGGATGCTTTAAAGGGAGCTGACAGAAATATCTGGAGGAGAGTGACACTGCAAACAACCCTGCTCTGGATTCTTCACTGGGATTAATTTTTAGGGTAATTGTTTATCCCACTTCACTGTCAGAACAGTCACAGTGAATACAAAGCAGACATTATCTGTAACAACAGCAACAATACATGATAATAACAGAATAATGATAACTCATCTCTAAGCTAGCATAGAGATCAAACCACGAAAACTGCACAAGCTTGTTCTGAACACTGAAAAGATTTAACTGAATGTTTTGCTGTGCTGGTAGGAAGAAGAAAAATAAACAGTGACAGAAATACAGACAATCACTGTATTTCTCCCTTAATTTCACCATGAAATTAACTTCACCATTAATTTCATCCTTTAGCCACGCAATTTCAAATTTTCTGATCACATTTACAGAAGTTCCCAATAATCTTTGTTATTGTCATTAATTTTGGGGGTTTTTTTCCTGGTTCCTTTTTTAAGTTAAACCGTCACAGCCCACAGCTGTGGATTCACCTGTCAAGGCCTCCTGCAGCACTGCACAGAAGCTGAAAACATCTGATTTGACTGTGCCAGGTTTCTCCAGGATTATTTCAGGGGAGCACCAGCGAAACAGCTGGACTGGGACAGGAATTCGGGTCAGATCACTGTGCTCCCCACTGTCTTTGCTGCAAAAAGGGGAAAAATTGTAAATCAGGACATACAACACATTCAACTACAAGGTTTATATTTAGGAATTAAACACCTGAGTGTGTTGCAGCTTTTAGTTTAAATAGCTAAAAGGTTCAGGGCATGTCTGCAAATAGAAATGTGCAGTAAATGCCTCCTGGCAGGGAAAGCAACACCTCCTTTAACGAATTCACACTAAAAAGAACTAAAACAAAGCTGAACATTTCCCATCAGGAGCTTTACAAACAACCCCTTAGCTTTGACCATGGATAAAACACAGGAAGCCTGTAAAAAATTTATTCTGCAATGTGTCCAGAGGAGCATTCCAGTAATAATTTACTGAGGTGAAACGAGTGGGGTCCCTCATACAAAAAATACTCTTTATCTCACTTAATTACCACCAGTCCAACGAGGTGTTGGGATGTTCAACCACCCCTTTCATAGCCACCCTGAGGAAGTTTTTCACCTCTCTATCATGTACTCCAGGTTGCAGAGCTTGGCCTCCCCAGAGGACACAATCTGGATGGCATAGGAGGAGAGGGAGCGATGGATAAATCCCCGGGAGTGCAGGAAACGCAGAGCGTCGATGATCTGGAGCAAAATGTGCAGGATGGTCTCGGTCTGCAGCACTGGGAATTCTGTACGCTGGGGAAAAACAACCCCAAAAGCACCACATTTGCATGGCAGGTCTTTAAACTTGATGCAGGAGGAAGTTATTATTATTTGTTACGGTTATTATTGGCTGCAGAAGGCAGCAAAGAGAGCAAGCATGAAATTTATTGGAGGAAAAAGAGGAAATTCTTTTGTTTGTTCGTTCTCAATACCAAAGCAAATAACACCACCTTAAAAAGACGAGAAAAATATCAAATGACAACAATAAAACGCAGATAAATTGATGTAAAAAATAAGGAAAAGAACCAGAAACTCAAGACACAGACTGAGGATTTTGTCTTCTTGAGTAAAGATGTCAGATGGAGTCACTAAACTTCTAATTAGCTATTAATTAAAATTCAAGCATTCCAGTTACCCTTTCATGGAGGATGCTGTAGAGAGAGCCAAAGTGAACCCTTTCATAGACCAAACGAGTTTTCTCCAGGTCACTGGACAGACAGACAGACATCAACTGCAGCAAGTGAGGGTGGCGGAGTTTGCTGCAAAGGGAGAGGAAAAAGCAAATTTTCCAAGGCAAATCTGAGACTAAAAGAAGAAAAGCCCTGGCCTGCTCAGTGGTTTTATCAACAGGACATGAACGTCGGGCTTTCACTGGAATATATTTCAGTGTAAATGTATTTTTCACTGAAATACTCAATTTCAGAAGGTCAGGAGTGGGAAGAAAACTGTATTTCTTATCTGGGGAGAAAGTGCAGCCCCAGCCTAACACTCTTGAGAGGTAAATCCCATTCCTCCCATCCCTGGAGACCGCAAACCCCGGAGCACCTGTGGCTATTCCAGAGCCTCTCCCACCTGCTGTGCTCCTGCTCTGCCAGGAGGAGATCAGCCAGGCGCAGCTTCCAGCTGTTCTGGTGGGGCTGGAAGCTCAGCTCCTTCACTGTCACTCTGCTGCCTCCCCACATCAAGCTGCAGGGAGAAGAGGAATTTGTACCAGAGGCTTCCAGCAGCGTTTTTCCCACTTATGTGGTTATTTACCAAGAATTTTGTGGTGCTCTGGTGCTGCCTCCAGCTGTCAGGAATTTTAATCTGAGGGTCCTGCTCTTTCAAACTGACAACAAACTCATCCTGCTGAGGATTGATGCAGCAGGGCAGGGTCACTGCCACAAATCCCACCCCCCTTCACCAAAGGCCACCAGCCCCCTGTGACACAAATCAGAGTTTTGGGGACATTAAATCACCAATCTGTCAATTCTCTGGCTGCCTCTGAGACACAACCACTTGCTTAATACACAATAATTAGACAACAGAATATTATTATGATTATTACCAATAATTACAACAATTACTGGATACCAAAGGTTTTCAATCAATGCTCAGCCTGCCCTTGCAACTCTCATTTCACCACGGGTTTGAGTAAGTGGGCTGCACACCTGGACATCCAGAGGATTTCCTGGACCAGCATTTACAAGGATTAAATGCTGAACAACACAATCTGTACAACCCCAAACATTATTGCCCAGCACAAAGGGATCAATACCGAAACACTGGCATCAGTGATTAGCCACAATTGGGTTAATATTGCCTGGAGGTTGTTCTGGGCCTCTCAGATAGCAGAGTCTGACTCAGATATTAATCAATGAACAGCAGAAAACAAGGTGCAAGCAGGAAACAGGGAATAAATATAGAATAGACATGGAAAGTTACCCCAACAAAGCACTGGTACAACAATTTACTGTGTAACAGTAACAGAGAGGCACAAAGAGGGGCTAAAATCCCTTTGATTCCACTTACTTGGTCATGACCATGTAGGGCCCAACGTGGTAAGAAAATGCTGGTTCATCATCAGCCTGAACCACATCTTTCTCCCCAATAATTGGGAGAGAGGCCAGGTAGCCCAGGTGGCCACTGCCTGCGAGGTAGAACTGAAACAGGGCGTCACCAAAAGGAAAGTCCAACAGTTCCCAAAACCCAGCAAGCTCATTAACAACCCGAGTGTCATCAAGGGCAGCATCAGCTCAGACATCCCCGTGACATCTGAAAGATCAGTGCCAAAACCTAAATTTCCCAGTGAAGCTGGAACAGGGAAAGCAGAACCAGCCCACAGGGGACATTTAAGAGGAATTTCTGCTGTCCCAAAGCAAACCAGGACCTGTTAACCACCAAAGGCCTGAATATTTGTGCCCCTCACGGGTTTGTTCCCATCTTTGCAGCAGAAATAAGGATGCACTGAAAGTTAAAAATAGCACAGGTGGGATAATTACTGTGAGGAATAAGAGATTCTGGAAAAAACTCCTCTAATATCATTGGAAAATCACTACTCGCAGCACCTTACCTTCCCAAAACCAAAGCTGTAAATGTTCTTGGCCACACTGGGCTGTCCTTTCAGTAATTTACCCAGAGGACTGTCAGTGTTTCTAAATATCAAAAACAAAAGCAGTAGGAGTAACTTATTGACTCCAAGGCTTGGAGTAAAATGCAAATACAGAGAGAGAGAGAAAAAAAAAAGCAGAATTTCTGCCAGAACCCTGCATTTGATTGGTCCCACACACATAATGTGGATGTTAAAATTCCAAGCTATTGTGCAGCTCATTAAAACTTTTTAGATGCACTTTTATGGTATTTATTTATTTAAAGCAATATTAATAAATATATATATATATATGCACACACAGAGGCATCCTGCACTGCTTTTTTGTTCACAAGTCTGTATTTTTCCCAACATGTATCTGACACAAAAACTCCTGAAACAGTTGTAAACACCCCCCAAAAAAGATCTGCAGTGACCTTAAAAAGTCAAAAACCAAACTACATCATGTTTCCACTTCAATGCTACTAAAATCCAGCGCTTTTAATGCTGATTTCAAGAGTTTAGTTAATAGTTTCTCTTAATATACAGATATTTACAACTACCAAGTTTCTATTTGGAACAGTCACAACAGAAATAAAATTCATCAATTCAGTGGATTTAAATCTGCTCTCGGCAAAAAGACACAAGAACTGGTTAATTTTAAGAAAATAGGATATGGAAATAGAATCTCTTGTTACCCTTGGACAAGGCCACCAAACCTCGAGGGGCTGCAGATCAAGGCCTTTGAGGAGCCAACTTTCCTGAGCAGATCAGAGGGGAAATTCCAAATGGCAGCCTGCATGTGCAGCGTGCACTGCTGGATGAATTCCAGCATCTGGGCGGGAGGAGGAGGAGGGAAAAACAACAAAAATACAGCTTCAGAAGAAGAAAATCCATTTCAAATTCCTAAATCAAGACTGTTGAAGAAATAACTGGTTACTCGCAGTATCGAAATGGGCGTTTTGAGAAATGCATTAACAGAAAAAACTTGAAGAAAATCAATCACACGACAACGGGAGAAAAGCTGACTTCAAACAGGCCACAAAATTTGAAACTTCACCCACAGAAAATCGTAATTTCAGGTTTCTTTTTAAGAGCAGCGTCGTGATAACAGGAAAAAGGAGTTTTAAATCAATGTTGCAGTCAAGAATAAGCCTTCCACACAAATACCTGAGCACTGCTTTCCTTCCTGGCTGACAAAGCCCAGTACTGGGGAGTTTTCCCCTCTTTGTCGTGGACTCTCAGATCTCCTCCTTCATCCAGTAACTTGCTGAGGATCCACTGGCTTCCCGAAAAAGCAGCTGCATGGACTGGGGTGCTCCCATCGTAGCAGCGACTGGGGAACGGGAAAAAAAATGTTCAGCCCACCCCTGCTGCACTCAGCAGGGGGAAAAGCAGCGTCCCTGGAATGTTCATGCGCTCCCAAATAACAGAATAAAGCACGAAAAAAGGAAAATTATTTCTCTGTTCACCTCTGAGGAGCTTTGGCTAAAACACCAACGTGCATCTTAAGCACTTGCTCATTTATGCCCGGTGAATATTGTGTTTTACGCTGACTAAACCCACTCAAAGATTAATTTCTATTTAAAAAAAAAAAATAAATGTTTGATACTTAACTGATTGGCATCCGAGCCGTATTCCAGCAGCACATCCACTATTTTACCCAGCCCCAGCAGTGCAGCAGTGAAGAGAGAGGTTTGGCCCATGGAATTCACGGCATCCACAAAAATTCCTGCAAGGGAACCGAAGATTCCGAGGTGATGCTTGTTTTTATAAAAGCTGGTGGTTGATCACCACTGAACTGATTGCTCTGAGGTGCTGCAGATACGAAAACACAGCAGCAGAAACGGAGAAAAAAAAAGAGCAAATGATGTTTTTTGGGACTTTCAACAAGGACTGAAAAGCACTGCTTGTTCACGAGGATTTTAAATAAACGTTGTGTAAGCAACAAACGGTACTTTATGTGTTGTGTAAGGAAGTAGTAAGTGCTTATATGGACTGTTTAAATCAGAGAGATGGATGTGTAAGAACATATATATGGAGACATATATGCATTAATATGGATATATATGGAGATAGATATATATATATATATATATACATCATCTGTGTAAGTACAAATGATGGGTATAGAAGGAGAGATGGATGAGCACACAACACAGGAGGACAGAATTAATAAATAAGTAAATTATTCTTAAGTAATTGGTCAGAGCAGGGTGCTGATAATGCCAAGGTGGCAGGTTCGATCCCCGCACGGGCCATTTACTTAAGAGATGAACTCGAAGGTGCTTGTGGGTCCTTTTCCACTCAGAACCCTCGGTGATTTCCAGTACTGTGTTACTTTAATTTAACTCAAAATAATGAATCCCAAACTGGAATTAATCATCAACAGGGAAGGTGAGGAGCCCGAACGGGACAATGATGGCTCTGATACCTTAGCGCTGGGGCAAAGTTTTTTAAGTGTCTAATCTATTTTTGAACCATGATAAAAAAAAGGGCCACAAACCACTCAGCCCGTGCTCTCTCCCTCCCGAGCCCCACCAAAAGGGCCGGGAACGGTCATCAATGGCGAGCGGCTCCTGCCCAGGCAGCGCCGCCCGCCCGCTTCGCGCTCAGGAGAGAACACCCTGCTCCTCCTCGTGGCTTGTGACGCCGGTCAGGTGCGATCACTCTCCTCTAGTGACCAACTACAGAAATGATCCCTGAAAGTATAGTCTTAACCC